>WEIV01013388.1:0-28936 GCA_013390005.1 Calyptomena viridis | reverse complement strand
CCCCCCACACACATACCGACTCCGATAAAAGCAGGACAGAGGGACAGAGGGATTTTTATAATGAGATCCTTAGATATATTTCAGGTTTTCTCTTTCCGGTGGAGAGATTTTCATTTTCCCTTTATCATTGCCTTAGTCATTCTTGTATAGTGTATTTGTCAATAATTTTCTTTTCTTCACTCTTCTTGAGGAATTTTCTTTTTTTTTTTGATTTGGTGGGGAAGGGTGAAATTGAAATTTGTATCAAACTTATATACACTGCCACTAAAAGACATTACCATGGACATAGCCTACAATGCTGGTGTCCCAAATCTGCTTAGCATCAAGGATGTCTCAAAATCCTCCGTTGAATCTCTTTGCAAAAATAGGGTGGAAAAGCTAAAATTGTGCAAAAAGAGAACATTTACCAAGCAAATAAATGCCATATCCCAAAGGGTTAAAAGACAAAAATTTTACTTTAATGACTATATTTTAGTCAGTACCTAAAGAAAATGTGCCGAATACGGTGGGTATAGATTGTCTGTAATTATTGCCTGTGTGACAACAGGTACTGTGCCTGGAGACACTGGCGTTTCCTAAAGTTCTCCAGTCAGAAAGATGGATCAACGTGCTCTGGCTAGAACTTCACCTTTTTTGTTCTCTCCGCTTTAGGAGAAACAAGTACCTGTAAACCCAGGCCTAGCCTAGGAATAAAACAGTTACCAATCTATCAAACCCTCACTGGGTCACAGAGAGACACACACAGAAGCACTTTAATCTCATTTGCATTTTATGTCATCAAAATGTCTCTAAGGGTGAACAGATTGCATGATAACTAATCCTAGAAGTTTAAAAAAGAAGTGGGGCAAGGCCTGCAAAATTAATCATATTAGAACTGAAGTGATGAGATATTTTTATTTAAGGAGGATCATTTTGACATTCTGAGCTTTAACTCTGCATCCTTGCTTTCGACTTTCTGCTTATAGCCAAGAGGGTTAGAATCTTTTTTTGTTCCCCTTCTCCTGTTATTTTATGCAAACTTTTGACTCCATAACCTGGGCTTTAAGAAAAATATTATGTATCACAGTGCACATAATAAAATTGAGAGAGTGATTATCTTTTAATTAAGGCTTTGTACAAATTAATATTTTTTGAAGGCTGAAAAAATAGCACACATTTATATGTGCATATGAACATGTGTGCATACACACATGAATGTCTAATGATTTTGCATGTCCATTGGGCATTGTGAATGCTCTTGTTTTCTTGAAGCATCCAAAATTCTTACATTCATAACCTAAAGACTATATTTAGAATTTTTGTTCCTGTAACACTAAGGGTTTTCAGTCAGATTATTAATTTTTTTCAGAATTTTACTTCATCAAATATGTGTTCATGATAATACTGTGTTCATCCATGAAAGGTTTCCTGCACATTTTTCTAGTTTGCCTTAGGAGTGTGAAATATAGGTTGAGTCATTACTTTTCTATTATATCAGTTTCTGTAATCTTTTAATAGTCTCTTCAACTTTTATCTCTTCTGTTCCTAATTCCTCATTTTATCGCCTTCATAATCTGATTCCTAGTGCAGGCAAATTTCCACTTTCTTCATTTTTTAAATGTGAAAAATATTAAGTTGTATTTTGCTTATCGCATACTTTTGTTAAAAAGTAGTTAAAAGTAGTTAAATAAATATTTTATTAAGTTAGATTAGAAGCAGACCAACGTAGCATTGTCTGTGTGTTAAGAGTTTATGATGAGTAGTTAAGAATAATAGTGTTTAGAGAAACATATATTTACTCTAAAAACCTTTGTTTAAGAAGATGTTTGCCAGACAGCTATTTGACAAGGAGTAATAAAATTTGAGCCCTATATCAACCATTGACATTGAAATGTAACTTTCTGTTTAGAGATAAGGAAAGTTAAGAATGCTTTTAGAAAGTTTTTCTCTTTTTTATCACAAGCTGAGGACCGTCCTCTGTGTGAAAAATTGTATAAAATGTATTACATTTTATAGTTCGGTGTGCATTCGCCCTGGGATGCACCCGGCCGTGTTAATCCTTTGCTTCCTGAATTTGTCCCAATAAAACAATTTGCATTTTATGGTGAGCAGTCGTTTCTCACATTAAATACAATGAAACAATTACTTATATTATGATATAGTTCATTGTCCCAGGTTAGAAGAATATCTTCCAGGGAAGATGGGAACCTTCCTGGAGTGGAAAGGAAAACCTTCTTTTTCACTTTACTACACCTCTTGAATCAAAAGGCTTTCAGGCAAAAAACGTAGAAAAAGGAAGCAACAATTATTTACATGTATATATATATATATATAAAAGGAACAAACAGTAACACAACAGT
The DNA here is from genome assembly GCA_013390005.1 of Calyptomena viridis. NCBI lineage: Eukaryota > Metazoa > Chordata > Aves > Passeriformes > Eurylaimidae > Calyptomena > Calyptomena viridis. The sequence goes on along the minus strand of WEIV01013388.1, from coordinate 26,597 downwards.
AACAAGAAATATCACCCCAACAAACCCTACCCTGTCCCCCTCCATGTATTTTTCCTGAGTGTGGTCACAGCTGTGAGGGAAACAGGCAGGTCCTGTGTGTGGGCTCACCACACACATGGGGGTTTCCCCAGTTTGCTGCTGAGATGGGTGAGAGTCACTTGTGCAATACAGGAACAGCGGGAGATGGGAGGGGCAGACGGGCTGGCTCTGAGAAAGGACCAGTGCAGGCAGGGCTCTCTCTCTCCCTCCAGGGCCTGCTGCAGAGTCCACCAGTATATGGGAGCTGGGCTAGTGAGTCAGAGGCAGCACCAAGAGGTGATCTGGTTCTGAGGCAGCAGTTGAGAGAAAACTGCCCCAGTGAGGCAGCTCCAGGCCCTCTTCCCAGGATTGCAGCCAAAAAAACAGTGAGACTAGGCTGGTCCCTCACAGTCCTTCTATCGTCCCAAGAGAGAGGTGTGGGGAGGAAAACTGACATACTTCACCCCCTTCCCTGCACAGCAATCAGGGAATATGCATCAACTACCCGGAGGGAGGTGTGACAGCATCCGACGCCTTATTAAATTATTCCCTGACCCAGCATTTCTAAGCTGGAGGAGCATAATTTCGCTCCAAGCTGGAACTACAGCCAGCAGGGCCATGAAGTGGCCATCCCGGGGACAAAATAAAAAGCAGGAATTCCTTATTAAAATCACGACATAAAGAGCCGGAGACCCTAGGGAATTTTGATGAGGGTGTATGCGTTCTTCGTCTATGTGGTAGTTTTTAGTGGCCAGGTTTTTTTCTTGTTAGCAGAGGGGCCTATNGTTTCGTGATAGACTGTGTTTTGTGGAGGAGACCCCACGGGAAGCAGGGGTAGGACTCTCCCTCCCTGAACAGCGGCAGAAACAACAACTGACTTTAACCCCCCCACTCCTGTTTTCCCCAGGCCGCTGGGGGAAGAAGAGAGATCCCTGAAACAGGGAGGGGTGGGGGAGAAAAGGTGGCTGTAAGATCTATCGGGCTTCTCATTCTTAAGCTCTGATTTTGAAAATAGTAATAAATCCTTAGTATTTTAAGTTGGAGCCTGTTTTGCCTGTAAAATAACTAATGAGGAGGGTTTTTTTATGGTCCTTATCACAAACTTGTGAAACCCTTTCAGTCTTTCCTCTCCTCTGTCTGTTAGTAGGGAAGGGAGTGGGAGTGTGGCTGTATGTGTGAGTCCTTGGCATTTAGCCAGGGTCAAACCATGACAGTCTGCCATGTCTGTACTGACAGAAAGGCATAATTACAGCCGTAGCAACTCACCACCTAAAGCCACAGTGCAAAGGTCTTTCAAGGCACTCCAGCTGCAAAGGCACAGCTGATCAGCTTCTTATCAGGCAATGAGAGGTCCATGCCAGGACATGTAGACACGTCAGGGGGTTCTTTCAGGGAAGGTTGCCTCACAGTTCATGCTCATGTTCACCCGCGGTTGTTAGAAACTACAGTGTTTGGTGTCTCACTCACCACAACAGCTGTCTTCAATCAGCAGGAGCCAGCCCGATGATCCGAGGCAGCTTTGCTGTGTCCCATCCCCTGCTGCGCGCTGTACAGGGGGGTGTGGGGGGGTCCCGCAGTCTCTTCATCTTCACAGGCACGTCGGAGGGTCACCAGATATGGTCACCCTACAGTCTCTTTATCTCCGCAGGCATGTCCAGGGTCACCAGATATGGTTGTTTGGTGTTGTCCGTGAGGCATAATGATGAAAAGGTTGACTCCATAAATTTTATCAGAGGCTTTATTTATCTATAAGAGTGCTAATTTCTATGCAGAGAGAGCTTAAGCATCTAAGCATTGCAAAGCTATAATACCTACCAAGCAGACTTGCTATCTCTCTACCTGGCTAGATGTTCCACACCAGACAGAGTCTGCTTTCTTAGAAATCAGAAAATGTCTGTCTTTCTTCTTGCTCAGTTACAGATATATATATCAGACTATATTGTTTACATTGGCTGTCCAATGACCTGGACATCAAGTTCTTCTTGTCCAACCAAGGGGAATAAGGTCACAGCCACTTAGAGCAGGACTTACACTCATGCTCAGGAGAAATGTGGCCTCTAAGATATGGCTACACCACAGGCTCTGATCTACTTTGAATTTATTTAAGAAAGACACCACTTGTGAGATACTGGATTTTAATCTCAATGCACTATATAATTATTTCAGTCATTAAAAAACAACTAGTGTGTTGGGTTTGGGGTGGAGGGGGAGGGGAGAAGGGCAAGGCCTGCAGCCACATCATCAAGCCAGAGCAGCATCAGAAGGCACATGGTTGCCAGGAGCCAAGTGACACAGGCTGTCAATCAAAAAACTGCCTGGCAGCCTCCCCATTCCACACCTCCGGAGCCTCTGATCAGCTACAGCACCCCTGGCCTGCAGGGCACTGAGTGGGGAAAGCTGGATGTGCTGCTTGGGAGGGGTAGCCATGGTGGCCAGACCACATAAATACAGTAGTGTGAGGCTCCGTTTTTACTTTCTCTTCCTTCTCCAACTGTCACTATGTGAGCCAGATGTCCATCAGACCCTCGGCGGTAACTGTTTTATTCTATCTCATTCTTTACTTCTCTCTTTTTCTCTTTCTCTACTCCTGTTCTCCTAATTTCCTTTCTTTCTTTAATGTTAATCTCTTTTGGGTAATTTAAAACTGATGAGTTGTGTTTTACTAAGCCGGGGTGTGAATTGCTTTGTGCTGGGTGCTTATATGGAATGTCTCTTCCTTGGTTGTGTGTTATCCCTGAAACATTTTGCCAAAATGCTTTTCTCACTAAATTAAAAGGGTTCTCTTGGGAAATTCTTCACTGTTTTCTCTCTAAGCAAATTCGAGGTATTAATGAACTAAAAGCCTTTGCAAAAGTTTGGTTTAGTGAAATCTTTTGAAGCCTTAAATATAAATAATAATCCCACTTAAGCTAGTGGCTTCGAAACTGAGGTGTTTCATCACTGCAGTCTAGTTAAAAATTAGATTCCTTTCAAACAATTTACAGTGTCTGGCTTGATTTTCAATCTAAAGAACTCAAAGTGTTATTAACTCCTGCATCTGATTAAATTTGTCTACAAATATTGCTTAACTCTCGTCTACATCAGGTGAGTTTCTATGATGTCTTTTAGCCCTGCTGAAATTCTGGTCTCCATCTCTCTCCTTCTAACAAGCTGTATTTATTTTAACAGAAATACATCTCTTTTCATAATATGAAATTTGAGTCTGAGATCTCTAGCAATTCATTTTATGGGGCATATTCTGTTATTCTTCACAAAATCACAGTTCTCTGTGCTCATCTTTTCAGCATGTCTCAGGTTTTCTTGTCACTGTTTTTCTCTGAAATTGCTGGTCACTGTGGTAGATATTAATGCCTGTGAGATGGCTAGAGCAAAATGCTTCTCAACTGTGAGCTAGTTTGTGCCTTACTCTGAATGCTGAGAAAGCAATTTCACAAGTGTGGCAACCTAAGTGTTACCTAGATTGCTCTGGGCTTGATTGCATCCAGAAAAATTGGGAATGTGATGACTTAAGCTATTTTAAACCAACTAAGGGGAAGAGCCAGTAAGAAGCAGATCCTATGGAGATGGAGTAATGCTTTTTTGAGGACAACTTCCCCCCTTTTGCCACAAGACACAGCAAGAAGCAAGGTTAAATGGTGGTCATATCTGTAGAGGGAGCTATGGACCACCAAGGACTCCAAAGTACTCCCCAACTCTTTTCAAAAACTCTCTATCACAATACTTCGCATGCCCCATAGTGCAGTATCAAAAGATATATTGATATCAAACTGATATATTCATTATATATATATCAATTTGATATATTCATATCAAAAGATATGAAGAATACCCTCTGTGGGAAGAAATCTAGATTTTCCCATGCTAATTTTATTGGATTTTAACAATGTACTCTTTTTTTTGTGCACCCCTACCCCAAAAGATTGAGACTGCCACCATTGGTCAGATGACAGGCAAGAAAATTGCAGCAATGAAGTCTCATCGCATGATCCACGGGTGGTGATATCCTTTCTCTTCACTATCTACTCTTATCCTTTCGTTCCCTTCCTTTTTTTAGCTTATATATTTTCTTCATGACATTTTTATACTTTTCTAGAAAAGAACCAAAATGGCCACATACCTCCTTTCTATTGCAGCCAAATTGTTCTAAAATAAATCTGCCTCATGTATACACCAGTCATTCAATGTCATTTCAGTCTAATTCACCCCAAGGAATCTATTAACAGTACCTCAGCTACTTTCCTCAGAGGCAGGTTATAACACACAAGAAAATCTTTTGCATTTTAAAGGCCGTGCTATCTGCTGTTTGTTGTCCTCAAAAGGGCAGGACTTCCAGCCTCAGTAAATATTCCACCTAAGATGTAAGTAAATTGACTGGGCATCAACCTTTTCCCAGTTAGCTGACATGCATAATGAATATTAAAAGGAGACAGGAATGATGAGTGTGACACCCAAGCTGCCCATATCCATGGCCCAGCACTTGGGAGAGTCCACACCAGCACGGAGTGTCACTAGTGGGGCACTAGAGGGTAAGGGCACGATCAAAAGGGATTGCTGCTGATCACGTATGAACTTATAGGAAGACATGAGTGGGTGTCAGCACAATCTGCCCTTATTGAATACCCCAGGGATATGAGGAGATTAAAAGAAGAATGAAAAAGAATTTATCTCAGCCAAGGTTTGAAAACAGCTGGAGAATCAAGGATGCAAGTGAGAGAATGCTACAAATAAGTTTAGTCATGCAACCCTAATTCACTGTTGTCCGTATGTTTCGTTGCAGCTTTAAATTACTCAGTCAGAACTCTTTTCCATTGGTAGTTTTCCCTTTAAATCGTGCAGAATAGATCTTCTTTGAGTAACAAAGTGTTAAACACAGTTACGTCTACAAAATTCTGGATAATCTTGTTGCATCTGTTGAAAGAAATATAATAAACAGAGCAGACTTCAAGAAGGGAAAGAACAATATCTGTCCTAAGTTTTTACATGATGTTAGGTGCATTAGTCAAAGGAGCATTTTTATGATTGTTGACCAGTTGAGTCCTTCTCAGAACTGAAGATAAAATTAGTGATGAGAAAGATCAATTTAGTTGCAGTGTTCTTGGCTGAGTTGCATTTAGGAGCACACGTTAACCAGAGAGAAGATTGATGCAAGGATCCTGTGGATAACAAGGTGTCTAATGATTTAAAGAAGACAATAGTGTTTGCAGTTAGGAAGCTGTGAGAGTGAGTTTTGAAATGGCTCTGTTAACCTGTTCCTAACTTGAGGCTTCTTGTTCTTTTAAGGCTTTTTGAGGTACAGCTCCACTTGTGGAGAAGAGAACCATGGAGCAAATTCTGGGCAGTTTCTCCCATCAGCACATACCCCAAAGGTACCATGGGGTACCTTCCTAAAGGTGCACCTCTCTCTGTTCTGCGTGTGCAATTACAAAAATTAAATGGTTTGGGGTTTTTGTAGCAGAAGCAGATGAGAAACATACCTGAAAACACCCCTTCCTTTGCCATTTCGTGTGGTCCTTTCTAACAAATTACCTTTTCTAGGGATTTCTTTCCTGGTATGAAATTTCTGGCATAGCTAGTCTCAGGGAGAAGGGAGCTGTTTTGTAATTGGCAGCTTAAGTAACTTTTCCACCAGTTTTACTATGTCTTCCAGTAGGTGTATTTTCCACAAATGATACTTCTCACCTTACAGGAGAGTTGGCACATCTTTACAGTAGTTTTTGATTTTATTTTTTTTTTAAATTTCTGCCAAGAGAGATGTCACAGTATATAGCAGCAATAGATTCTCCCTCATAATAGATATCTGGAATTTGAATATGTGTTTCAATTTTAACCTCTACCCTTATCAGCATTAAGAAGTTAGTGCTTGCCAATATAAACTACACAGTTACGATAGCTGTTTTCCTACTCCAGTGTCAATTAAAGACAAGTTTCTCAGACAACATTAAAAGGATAAACGATAGCCTATTACGGAAACTACTGTATTCAGCAACAGCAGTGTTCTCTTCTGAATGACTGGTTCCTAAAGCTGGAACAATAATTAAATCACTGTAAGATCTATATATATGGTAGTTCTCATAAATACACTGGTATTTGCCTGTGTGATTGATTTAGCTTTACCATAGTCAGTTTCATTGTCTTGCATTTAGCCAGTGTTGCATCCTACTGATGTTTAAGAGAGTTGAGAAGCATTGAGTGCATCTGATCCCCCCCTCCCTCTTTACCCTGGTTGTGTTATTTCTACCTTCTCTTACCCTCTTAGGGCAGCATTTCTGATGGGAGACAGTGCCCTAACAGGGACAAAGAAGCATCAAATGAATACAAAGCACTACAGTTAGAAATGTATGTTTCTTTTATTCAGCACCCCAAAAATTTGATCCTTCCATTATCCGTAGCCTCTACTGGCTTTTTGTTTGCTTCCTCTATCCTAATACACAGCCATACACCTACAGACACACGCGTATATGAATTCTTCCCAGCACCAAATCCTCATTCTGCTCTGCAGAGTAGTCTCCTGTGCATATTACACTTTGGTCACAATAACTCCATGCAGAGCTATAAACTGGGGACAGACTGGCTGGAGAGTGGTCAGACAGAAAGGGTTTTGGGAGTACTGATAGACAGGAAACTTAACATGAGCCAGCAGTGTGCACAGGTGGCCAAAAAGGCCAATGGCATCCTGGCCTGCATCAGGAATGGTGTGGCCAGCAGGACCAAGGAAGTTATCCTACTCCTGTACTCAGCACTGGTGAGGCCACACCTCAAGTGCTGTGTCCAGTTCTGGGCCCCTCAGTTTAGGAAAGATTTTGAGGTGCTTAAATGTGTCCAGAGAAGAGCCACAAGGATGGTGAAGGGGCTGGAGCACAAGCCCTGTAGGGAGAGGTTGAGGGAGCTGAGGTTGTTTAGCCTGGAGAAGAGAAGGCTCAGGGGAGACCTTATTGCTCTCTACAACTACCTGAAAGGGGGTTGTAGTCTGGTGGGGTTTCGTCTCTTCTCTCAGGCAACTGGTGACAGAACAAGAGGACACAGTCTCAAGCTGCACCAGGGAAGGTTTAGGCTGGATATTAGGAAAAACTTCTTCACTGAAAGGGTGATTCGTTATAGGAATGGGCTGCCCAGCAAGGTGGTGGGGTCACCGTCCCTGGAAGTATTTAAAAGAAAACTAGATGAGGCACTTAGTGGCATGAGGGGTTGGTGTTGATGTTGGGTTAGAGGTTGGACTAGATGATCTCAAAGGTCTTTTCCAATCTTGATAACTCTATGATTCTATTCTATGATTCTATATTCTTCTCATTGCTTTTGCCCTGGGATGTAAGTTTCCCACTCATTCACAGCCTCCTTTACCTACAGTGACTTTTCATCCCCACATCACAATCCTATGCTGTTCTTTGTGACAACTTCTGTGTGACTCCAGGTGGTATTTGGTGCTTGTCTGACATTTCCCAGGCAGCTTTGGCTGGTCTATTGCTGAGAGGTCCAACTGGGTTGATACTCAGGTGTTTGCTGGCAACACTGGGCAGCAAGAGTTGATGCTCTTAACCTGTATTACAGAACCAACTATCTTTCCTATAAAATGTGGGGCTATCAATTAAGAGGCCAGGCAATGGAGATAGGATAGAATATGAGTTGTATTTATTAATACATTCTACTTACTCTTGGCTCAGATATTATTCTTATATGTATATCATCTTCTGAGTCATCTCTTTGTTTTATCATCGTAGGTATTAACTAAGATTTTTACCCATCCTCCATAAAGTTGTTGCAAAAACTGTAAAATAAGAGTAACTCTAATCCAATTACATATTGATTTAATCCTGTTCCCAACATGGAGACGCTAAGTTCTGAAAAGCAGCATTCAGCTGCAATCTATGGCATATATCTCCAAATGTGCAAGGGATACAATTAGGTGAGTGCTGTTCATCTAATCTGCTGTTTCATTTAACTTCCAGATTTTTTTTTTTTTTCCAAGCACAGTCTCTGGCATCACTTATTTAGTATGAGTTTGCTGGCAATCAGATTTAGCTGTACATGCATATGCTCCAAATCTCTTGGCATGGTCATCCTGTCACTGCTTCCCCACTTTGTCAGCCAGCAAGGACTGGAAATACTAGGAAAAAAGAAGCATTTCACATAGCACTGCAGCTGTCTGTCCACCTGAGTTAGCACTGACCAGCTACTCAGAGAGCCTGCCAGATCGTGATGGAAAATTCAAAGCAGAGAGGTACTTTCCTCCTTTGCTCCACAAAGCCTTGTTTCCAGAAATAACTTACCTTGATTTACCAAATTAAAAGGATAAAACATTTTGCAGGTTATAAGCCCTTCAGTAGTGAAATATCACTAACCCCACCAGCTGATAATACCCACCTCTACATGAACTTTACATTTATATAGGTAATGTACAACTTTACACTTTAAAGGAAAAAAAGAAAAAATAAACAAAAATTAAATTGTGTAGGCTGTTTTAAACTGCACAAAAGATTAATTAGGTACTACTCCTCTTTCCCAGTTCTCAGAGAACTATGGCAGTAGGTTTTTTTAGTCTTTATGTTTTGCTCAATAAATTGAATAGGTGCCAGTTCTTGATATTTTGATATCCTCATAAAACTTCCAATCTATTGTACTGTGACTTGCAACGAAAATTCTCTAAAACTCAAAATCACAGAGTCACAGAATTAACTAGGTTGGAAAAGACCTTTGAGATCATGAAGTCCAACCTATTACCTAATACCATCTCATAAACTAAACCGTGGCACTAAGTGCCACATCCAGTCTTTTTTTAAACATTTCCGGGGACAGTGACTCCGCCACCTCCCTTGGCAGCCCACTCCAATGGCCAGTCACTCTTTCAGTGAAGAATTTTTTCCTAACATCCAGCCTAAACTTCCCCTGGCACAGCTTGAGATGTGTCCTCTCCTTCTGTCACTGGTTACTGGGAGAAGAGACAGACCCCCCCAGGCTACACCCTTCTGTCAAGCAGTTGTAGAGATTGATAAGGTCTCCCCTGAGCCTCCTCTTCTCCAGGCTGAACACCCCCAGCTCCCTCAGCCACTCCTCATAGGGCCTGTGTTCCAGACCTCTCACCAGCCTCATTGCCCTTCTCTGGACACGCTCCAGCCCCTCGACATCTTTCTTAAACTGAGGGGCCCAGAACTGGTCACAGCACTCAAGGTGTGGCCTCACTAGTGCTGAGTGCAGGGGAAAAATGACTTAGTCCTGCTGGCCACACTGTTCCTGATACAGGCCAAGATGTCATTGGCCTTCTTGGCCACCTGGGCACACTGTGGCTCGTGTTCAGTTGGCTGTCAAACAGCACCCTCAGGTCCCTTTCTGCCTGGCTGCTCTCCAGCCTTCTGTCCCAGCCTGTAGCTCTGCGTGGGTTTGTTGTGGCCAAAGTGTAGACTTGTCACTTAGACTTGTTAAATCTCATGCCAAAGAAGCCAAGCAAAACAGAAAAAAAATCACCGTGCAGTCATTCATACATTGTTATAACATATAGTTATAACATACATACATTGAAATAACATATAGTTGTTTCCCCTATTTTAAAGACATAATTTCTCATCATAAGTCCACTCCAAGAATTTAGACAAATTTTGAAAACTTAAATCAAGTGGCTGTATATGCAAATACAAAGTCATCAAGAACTTGTTACAAATCTTGTCAGATTTACACATGCAAAATCAAACCCTAATCATTTTGCTGAGTTCGAAGCAATGAAATTGGAGACTAAAAGAGGGTTTGGCCCATTAATTATCACAGTGCTATCCTGGATTATACTAAACAGCTATCTGGAAGTCTCAATTCTTATATACATTTCAGAGATGATGATTCACAGTTACAATCACCATAGGTAGTGATGGACTTCCCACATTACACTCAAGGCAGGCAGAATCCATAAACAGCTTCTTTACCTTGATATTTTGTGCACATTGCCAATTATGTGACCCTGGAGCTGATGCATACAAGCAGTCTTCCATTTTCAGTGAAGGAGGGTGTACAAGACAAAACTGCTGTTTCGGAGAACCCACAAGGCACTTTACTTACTGCAGAAGAATTATGTGGAGAGAAGTTCATGACACAGGTGGAAGAAGCCTCGTGTGCATCTGACTAAATTACAAGGTTTTGGACTAGTGCTTTATGTAAAATTGTGGTTTTGTTATAGAAGATGGATTACTTTAAACTATTTTGGATTCCTTAAGAAGCAAAAAGTAAGTAATATAATGTTTATTCAATTATCAGTTAATTTAGATTAAAGGTACATTAAGCTGAGTCCTCTGTGACATTTCCAAAGAGCCTCCAAAGGCAAGATGGATTTACTGGAAGAAAGAATACCATGAATAAACCCTAGATCAAGGGTTGCCCTATATGTTTGTAAAGTCTCCTGTCCACATAGTTGAGATGTATCAATGCAGACCCTTTAAGCATTAGCATAATAAAGATGTGAAGCAATAGCAGTAACCTCTAGGACAGTGTGTGAGTGTATAAAAAGTCAGCTATTCTAAACACTCAGGTGGGCAGCCAACTGCTGGAATTTCTGTTTGACTACCACAGGTCTATTCATGGCAACTGCCCTGGAGACAGTGAGGAGGATATGGGAGGGAGTACTCCCTCGCTTTGTGACTGTGACTGTGTCACCTACTGTGGCCACATCACCTACTGTGGCCAAGGGAAGATGAAGGACCTGATGTACTTTTTTCTCCACATCCAGTACGCACAAAATCTAGCTCAGTCATATTCTCATGAGTCCTCCTTTCACTGACTTGATCTTCTAAACTCCTGCCTGCATGACACCAATCCATTTGATTTTGGAACACGCTTCTCCACCCATCCATCCTCTCTGGAGGTACAGCACAGAATAATTGGAGAGGATTAATACAAACAAGCCAAGCAGGCATTGAAGAAAGATTTCCTCTCACTCAGTCAACTTCTGACTGAAACTTATCTTGTCCTTATTACAGATTGTCCTTTCTGTTTGTCAGGGATGTTAATTTACTATTTAAATATGTACCATTCAGCTGGTACTGGAGACTTCCACAGCATTTTAGTGAGAGGCTTTGAAATACACTCAAACAGTGCATACAAAGGAAATTTGAAATCATGACAAACACACTGCAACTAACTTTTAATTTTACCAATAGACTAAATATAAGTTTCAGGCTTTGATGATGGTTGATATGATAGTGGTGGTATCCTTAAAGGTAAATTTGCATTTCATGTTTGCCCATTTTTATGTAGGTCATGTTCCCATTGTGTAGGGATTTTGTAACAAAAGGAATATTTGTCAAAAATAATTAGTAACAATAGGTGTGTCATGGGAAGCTTGCCCCAGTAGGATACTTGGACTGTGTTGATTTCCATGAGTATAAAATTCAAAGTTCAATGAACTTCACAGTACAATGAATTTCAGCAGATTCAGTCTCTCACTTTGAACATGGAAGACAGGAGAGAAAAAAGGGAGTAAGGGAGATTAGAAAAGTGCTGAGGGAAATATCTGTCATATCTCTTTATCCCTTAGCTCCAGAGGGTCAGTAAATGATTAAGCAGGAATACAGACCACATGGAACCAACAGATAGAGAGATGAGAGAAACAAGATTTTATTTGGAAGCACTAGAAAAATCCCACAGAGGGAAACTACAGACCTGCAGGTTTATAGTGTTCATAAAGCAGCAGTTACACAGAAAATGGCCAGCTTCATGGATCTGCTTGGGAAAAGCAGCAGTCTGGAGGCAGGCAGCACATGAGAGCCCTGTTCCTGTGCCAAGCAGGAGCAAAGCAGCACAGCAGAAGGGTGCCAGTCCACATGTTCAGAGGTGATGGATGGGCCCATTAGATTTTAGCTTTGTTGCTGAGAAGTCAAAGTGCTGTTTTGTGATGTGACACTGGTCCACAAGGATCTGTGCTGTGTCAGTGAGCTAATTTGATATTTACTATCTAACATGTGCTTGATGTTTCTTAAAAGTCAGTGCTCTCTGGTATCACACACCCTCTATCAGTTTAAAATAATGGGGTGTGGATTAATAAATCGCCCTTACTCCTATGTCCAGAAATTTTTCTGCTGCTAGAAGTCCATGAATAATTGCATTTAGGCAGTTTCCTAGCACTGTTGTGAGCAGAAAAGGTAATTTGCAGTTAAAAATATTTTTTATTTTATAAAACCAGTTTTATCTACCAAAAATTGAACAATGGCCATCTTTCTGGGGGTAAAAGTGCAGTTTAAAAAATGACATTAAATTTTAAATAAGTTGCTTTCATGTATTAAGGAAATACAAGGACTCCTGCCATCTTCACCGCTATGAATATAAATATATATAAACTAATTAAACTTACTTTCTGAGGTAGATGAAAAGTTAAATAGATGAAACAGAACAGGACACTAGCAGATTACTTGCTCATTTAATTTGGTATGGGCCTGCAAAATTTAAATCTCCATTGGAAGTACAGCAAATCTTGAGGATTTTCAAAGCTAAAAATTTCATTTTCACCCCTTTTAAGTTTATAAATAAAAATTTAAAGGAGCTCTCATTAGGTGTTTTGCACAGATCAAATCTGGATCATGTTTGCTACAGTATTAAAATGCAAATACAAAGTTCAGAAGAGTTATAAAAGAAAACTGCTTCATCTTGGATGACTTTACAAACATATTCCCCAAAATATTTTTAGCTGAGAGGAGCATGAGCAATTTTGGACCAAAGGTGAGTGAATAGGACCTATGCAATCCACTCTAATTTTCTTATTCAACACACAAAACATCTGTATTATGGTAATAATAAAAATCTGGCCACCATTTCTTCCTTCATGACCTAATCTACAGTAGGTGCAGGGTAGTACTCACGGCCTTCAACTGAGAAACAGTAGTCAGAGAATCACTTCATAAAAATTTCTTATGACTATGGCAACTAGACCAGGGAACTAAGTGCCACATCCCATCTTAACACCAACAACACAGAGATGGCGACTCCACCACCTCCCTGGGCAGCCTGTTTAAAAATGAGGCCTCCTGAAGCAGTGTGATACTCTCAGCAAGAATAGCCAGACCAGAAGTGTTGAGCTTCTTCCAGCACCTGAGATAACTAATTCAAAGTTAATTTATGTTCCATCATGCCACAATAAATCCTGCCATGTAGATGTATCTACTACTTCTTATCTGTCCCCATGTCTTCCAAAAATTACAGGTAGACGGTCTGCAGATACCACAGGTAAAATAAGAACTCATGTCATTAAGTCCCTTATTAAATATTTTGTGTATACATTCATGTGCTAGCTGTCCTAGACTTGCTAAAATGTCAAGGAATAAACTTAAAATTAAAAACTGCCTTTTTTTCCTTAGGTAATCTACAGGCTTAATTTACTTTTTTTTTAATTATTACTTTTTTTTATTTTCAAGGATAACAATCCAAGTTAGAAGTTATATAAGCTTAACTGGGAAAATTACTTTTATTTATGGCTTTAAAAGATTTTAAAGCCTTTAGGTTCATTATTATCTACAATTAAGAACTCGAGAAAGCAATGCCACACTTTCACTATGAGAATTTCTTTTAATTTAGTGAGAAAATAGGTGTTTTGACAAAAGGGTTTACAGGAAAAAACTTACAACCAGGGAAAAATATTATACTAAATCACTAGGAAACACCAACCCCATAAAATTCAGTTAAAAGCATCATTAAAAGCATTACACTAGAATTTTAGGAAAAAAGACACAGTTCACAGAAACACCCAATCTAAAGCTCTGCTTAGTACAAGTTTCTTCGGTTTTAAGTTACCCACAAGAGAAAGAAAAGAGTAGAGGAGGAAAGGAGAAAGAAAAAGCGAGTAAAAGAGAGAAAAATAATTACCATGAGTCACATATTGGCAGATCAGCAGGCCAATCTCCCAGGCCTCAGCCAACTCACACCCCCCCAGCTGCAGGGCGTGTGGTGTGGACAGGCTGCCAGGCTGGCCTTCCTGGATGGACAGACCAGCCACACCGTCCTGGGCCCGGTGGTTTGGCCATGTTGGACCATGTGCTTTGCAGCAGCCCCAGCCATGCACTCCGACTCCAATGCCATGGAGCACTGTCACACACAGTCACACACACACATATACAAGCTGGTTTGTTCTGACCCAAACAATTAATGAAGCGATATTCAGATGCAGGATCTCACACCAAGTTGTTTGACCCTATTCATGATCTACTGTTCTCTTACTATAAATTAGTAGTATATTTAAAGTGAGGTTAAGTCATTAATGTAAATAACATTTGCTTCCAGATGCTATGGAATTAAGTACCTGAAGACTGAGGAATATACAGACTTAGAAGGTTACCACATTACTACTTATTTTACCTAGCATGTTCCAACATGCTGGTTGTATTTTGCTTTACAGTTAAATTCACATCCACTGAAAGATCAATAAGAAATTGAATTGGTACAACAGGACATTGGTGAACTGAAATTTGAGGAACTGAACTAAGGTGTATGAAGGAGGGCTGTAGGAAATACATAAAACATTTACATAAATTTAACCTCAGAAATGGATAGTGTTGTAGTTTTGATGGCAGCATGGAGGTTCACCAGCAGCATGAAGCTCAGTGCACGTTGCAGAAATCCAGCATGGGGACTAAATACTCCAATGACACTGCACCAAATTCTGTGTTTCAAAATACTGCTGTCATCCAAGATCAAAGTTTCATGGTATCAGGCTGGGGAGGAAGAATCTGCCCACATTTGGGACTGGTGCCAGCCAGGCCACTGCTTCAAGCATACAGTTCTTCAGATAGTACTTGGCCATCTGCTGTGGGCCAAGGAGAAGTGGAAAAGCAATTTCTGGAATGCAGTGATATTTTTATGTATTTCATTAATGATTTTTGATTCCTGTATAGTTCCTGAAGAGATTTTTTCTTTGCCAATGGTGATGTTGCCACTCTCTTTGAACAACAGTTTCTAACACCTACAAGAATATGGGGCACTGCTGATCCTTTCTCTGAGCCGAGTAAGCAAGACAGAAATTATGGATGGAGGATTAGTTTCAACTTCTTTATCCTTCAATGTGCTCATCAAAATATTGCAGATGGCACGTGGTGAAACCCACCATCTGCTACCACTGAAAGTGAACATTTCCACTCAGGGATTGGTTTGTCTCCTAAGGCTCTCCATTGTGTTTTGCACAGCTACATGCTATCCATGCAAAACTGATAAAAAACCTATTATTGCTTCTGCTGTATGTAACATAGTAACAGGACTGCTGGAAACATTCAGGCCAATCTGTAAAGCATCAATCTTGCCAGGAAATGTGAAATGCTTTCTTCAACAGAGTTATGAAATTAGTAGGGAAGGCAAAGACTGAGGCCTTTTTGGCATTTAATCAGTCTGTCATGGTATCCAAGAATTATTTTAATTGGCTTAGATAGGAACAGAATAGGTCAAAAATTAGCTGAAAGACTGTAAAAAAAGGGGTGTGTATGAGAAATCGTTGTGCTGAATGCCAAATAGAGAGTGAACGGGTCTTCCTCCTTGTAGAAATCCAGGGTTCAACTCCAGTGCCATTATTTAATTTCTGGAAAATTACTCATGCATGGACTTCAGGAAAGGTACTAAATTAAGGGCTGTGGCACCCTAAAGAAGCGAGAAGGAGCTTGCCAGGCAAAAAAAAAAAAAACCAGAACAAGGTTCCTGAATCCTCCAGCTCTCAACGGCTTCACATTTAGCACATGCTTAATGAAGTTCCGTCTTGTGTCCTTTGTGTGCTGCCCATTAGCGGGAAGCAAAAGGGTGCTTTCTCAGACTCACCCATCAGAAAAATGGGGAGTTGAGGTGGCAGCTAATGCCAAATGATTATCCCTCCTCTTCAAAACTGGCAGTTCCTGTACAACAGTACATCGTGACAGGCACAAGAAACACAGCCAGCTAGAGCAGAGCAAAACTGGCAAGTGAGGTGGCATTTTCTCATGAAGAAAATATATTGGAACATGGTGTTTTTCAGAGCCAGGAAAATGCCACCACAGGAAGAGGATGGCTAAAGGACAACTAAAAAAAGCACAGTGAGGCACGGGTGCACAGAGTTATCTTTTTAAACTGACACCTCATTGCAGTGGGAATTGGATGGGAACAAACACAAAGCTGTGCTTAAAAGCAACATCTGTTGGGAGTCAAGTTTGAAGTAAGTTCAGGTAGGATCTGCTGTAAAACAGCTGGCAATCGTAACAGCTTTGTGTGAGATGAGCAACCAGCTTTTTTTCTTTCTTCTCCAGACTGTTTTAAAGGGGTGTTGATGGAATGGTCTTGAGCCTGTTCTGAATACCATCCCAGTGGCTGGGCTACTTAATGTTTAAGGGAGATCTGCTCCATGCAGTCTGAGTTCTCTGAGATAAGGTAGGCACACTAAACTGTTAGCTGTCACAGGGAGGAGCAGCCCAAAAGAAGTCCAACATTTGTCATTTTTGGATAATATGCCTGTGCTGAACCTGATTGTATTGGGTCTATCCAAGCCCCAGCAGCCTTAGCAGTGCTAGGAGATAACACTCCACTGTTTTGACTGCTATGAGGGAGAGGCAGAGGGGACACAAGCAGATCGGGTGACCCAGACTGACCAAAGGGATATTCCAGACCATATGACGTCAGCTCAGATATAAAAGAACAGCAGGGGTGGGGGCACGGGGTTGTCTCCGATGGCTGCCTGCTGAAAGGACAACCAACACATAGGGCCCTGCTTCTCAGGACGTGACCTGACCTCGGGAATGGGAAGTAGAGATTAGATTCTCCTTTGCTTTGCTCCCTGCGCGTGCTTAATTTTTTTTTTCTCACTTGTATTAAACTGCCTTGTCTTAACACCCACGAGTTGCTGTCGTCTTATTGGTAAAGGGAAGGGGGGAGAGACTGTCCGGGTACTTGGTACCCAACCAGGGTCANCTTTGCTTTGCTTCCTGAGCGTGCTTAATTTTTTTTTTCTCACTTGTATTAAACTGCCTTGTCTTAACACCCACGAGTTGCTGTCGTCTTATTGGTAAAGGGAAGGGGGAGAGACTGTCCGGGTACTTGGTACCCAACCAGGGTCAACCTGTCACACTGATGAATACAATATATGCTGAAAATTTCTCTGTGTGGCATGGTTTAACCTCAGTCAGCAGCTAAGCCCCACCCTGGTGCCTCTTCACTCCTTTTATGCTGGGGTGGGGAAAAGAAGCAGAAGAGTAAAAGTGNGAGAGACTGTCCGGGTACTTGGTACCCAACCAGGGTCAACCTGTCACACTGATGAATACAATATATGCTGAAAATTTCTCTGTGTGGCATGGTTTAACCTCAGTCAGCAGCTAAGCCCCACCCTGGTGCCTCTTCACTCCTTTTATGCTGGGGTGGGGAAAAGAAGCAGAAGAGTAAAAGTGAAAACTTGTGGATTGAGATAAGACAGTTTAATACAGAAAGGAAAAGCCATGTACACAAGCAAAGCAAGACAAGGAATTCATTCACTGCTTCCCATGGGCAGGCAAGTATTCAGCCATCTCCAGGAAAGCAGGGCTCTATCATATTGTCCTTAAGAAGACAAATGCCATCATTTCAAATGTCCCCCCTTCCTTCTTCTACCCACTGTTCTATATGCTGGGCATGATGTCATATGGTACAGTATGTCCTTCTGGTTATTTGGTCACCTGTCCCAGCTGTTCCCCTTCCAAATCCTTGTGCACCCTCAGCCTCCTTGTTGGTGAGGTGGTGTGAGAGGCACAAAAGGACTTGGTGCCATGCAAGCACTGCTCAGTGTTAACAAAAAAACCCCCATGATATCAACACTGTTTTCAGCACAAATACAAAACACACCACCATACCAGCTACTATGAAGAAAATTAACTCTAGCCTAGCCCAAACAAGAACATTCCATTTACTAGAGGACCAATACCTACTAGAGAGTGTTATGGGTTAGATTCCTTTTTGGGAAAATGTTTCCATTACCACCATGACACAGGCAAACTGAGGAAAGCTGAGCAAAGCATAGAATTCCTCAGCAGGGGTGCAGCAGGGCGGGCCGGGAGGTGTCGGCATGGGGAGCTGTCCTCGGGCATGCTATGGGCAGTGCTCTGCGGCTGAAGTACAAGTGGGGTCGGGGGCCCACGGTGCCTCAGCAGGAGGCGTTGGGTGCCCGCGAGGCCAGGAGCCTGTGGTGTCTGGTGCAGGAGTGGCCAGGGCAGGCAGCAGACGATGGTGGCAGTGCGGCCGGCCTGGGGGAGTTCTGGCACGCGGTGAATGACAGGTTCCAGAACAAGAACTCCCTCTCTCTCGGCACGGGATGGAAGAGTGGCATGGCCTTACCTATGGCCTCTCTACGACAGCTCTGTCGCTGGCCACCTGGACCCAACTCAGAACCCTCAGAGGGAGACACCATCCACAAAAGTTTTCTTCCCTCTTTTTCACCCAGGGAGTTGGTGAGAACCAGTCTACCCACAACATTGCTGGACTGCACCTTGCTAGTCCTGCAGCCACCACTGTTCTGTGACCATGGAACTCCCTCACTGGCCTCTCAGCCCCCTTCAGAGTCTTGCCAGTGTTTCTTCTACTGGACAGAGAGTTAAAATTGACCCAAGCAGGAGTGGGTGGTTTTTTTTTATGTCACTACAAGTTTTCAGTTGTTCTTGACTTATGTTTTGTGTACTGTGTTTTATCACTCGTATATAGATATATATTTATTTTATATTTTTTTTTTTAATTAAAGAGCTGTTGTTACTTTTTCTATATTTTCTGGTCTCTTGTTTTCAAATTTAAGTTGCACAATCATCTTAAAACCAAGACAGACAGTAAAAACACTTTTAGGTAAAATAAGTAGTTTCCTGGGTGCCGCGTGTCTCTAACTCTAGATGAGGTAACAGATGTTAGTCTAAATCATTAAGCACACCACCTCTTACTGAAGCCCACTAATATGCTAGTGAGTGTTTTTCCCCTCTGAAAAAGACAACTGAACATGTCTATATCACAAGTACCATTACAACCTTCAGTTCCTTTGTATTTGGTGCTACTGCAGAATTATCTGCTGCTAAATACAAATGCATTGATGGCATTCTTTAGGTGAAAGATAAAATTGTTAGACCAGTAATATGCTCTACTGAATGCAAGCCAGTATGGATGGGAAGGTGGGACCTAGTCTCTTCCTTTTTTTTTTTTCCATGAGTATTTAGCAATGAGTAATTTGCCTGGACCAAATAAGAGCTGTTTTGCTACCTCTCTCTAGCAAGGGACATATCAGAAGGATGGCACACACAGCATTTCTCCATTTGTGCATCCTTTCTGAGCTAGCAACAATCTGCTTATAGTGGCAGTCAAGGAGACTAATGTAGCCCCTAATGTGCCATCTGCCCTGCAAATNTTTCTTCTACTGGACAGAGAGTTAAAATTGACCCAAGCAGGAGTGGGTGGTTTTTTTTTATGTCACTACAAGTTTTCAGTTGTTCTTGACTTATGTTTTGTGTACTGTGTTTTATCACTCGTATATAGATATATATTTATTTTATATTTTTTTTTTTAATTAAAGAGCTGTTGTTACTTTTTCTATATTTTCTGGTCTCTTGTTTTCAAATTTAAGTTGCACAATCATCTTAAAACCAAGACAGACAGTAAAAACACTTTTAGGTAAAATAAGTAGTTTCCTGGGTGCCGCGTGTCTCTAACTCTAGATGAGGTAACAGATGTTAGTCTAAATCATTAAGCACACCACCTCTTACTGAAGCCCACTAATATGCTAGTGAGTGTTTTTCCCCTCTGAAAAAGACAACTGAACATGTCTATATCACAAGTACCATTACAACCTTCAGTTCCTTTGTATTTGGTGCTACTGCAGAATTATCTGCTGCTAAATACAAATGCATTGATGGCATTCTTTAGGTGAAAGATAAAATTGTTAGACCAGTAATATGCTCTACTGAATGCAAGCCAGTATGGATGGGAAGGTGGGACCTAGTCTCTTCCTTTTTTTTTTGCCATGAGTATGTAGCAATGAGTAACTTTGCCTGACCAAATAAGAGCTGTTTTGCTACCTCTCTGTAGCAAGGGACATATCAGAAGGATGGCACACACAGCATTTCTCCATTTGTGCATCCTTTCTGAGCTAGCAACAATCTGCTTATAGTGGCAGTCAAGGAGACTAATGTAGCCCCTAATGTGCCATCTGCCCTGCAAATGGATATTATTTAAACAAAGCAGAAAACAGCCTACAGTCAATTTTCACATATTTGGGCAGGGAGAGAGAAAGGGAAAACCAAGTCAGTCAGTGAACATTAAAACTAATGATGCCTGGTGGGTTTTTATCTCAAAATCTCTCAGGTGTGATTCTGCAATGCCTGTTGACAGGTGAGCTCATGCTTGAGCCTTTTTCTCACTAAGGTTACTGATTGTAAACAAGTACCATCTCTTGCCTCTATTCAGTCACTTGTAAGAACTTAATAACTTAATATCTTCTCGTCTGTCAGATTTGATCAAAATTGGACAGGAGATTCTAAAGATATTTAAAAGGAGAGTAGCAAAAGATGCACGTATGCCTGTATACATAGAGTAATCACATAAATATAATTTCCTTATTAAACCAGAATAAAACCAGTCATCACTGTAAAAGACTGAATGTATCTCATATTCTTCTGCTTCAAATCTGGGACTCCAAATCCAGGACAGAAAGATCACCAAATATATTTAGGTACCTTCTTAATTCAGTTTTGATGTCAATATTTTGAGTCCTATGTTCTTCAAGAATTGACCATCTCACATATTGCAACACCTAAATCAACACCTTATATCTTTAGAAGATAATTTGCTTGTATTGTACTTTTTCTGATACTTAAAGCATAAGAAAATGTGTTTAATATGTCCTTGCAATTATCACAATTCTATCCCATATTATTTTAATTGTTTTAATTAATAACTACCCCATCAAATAAATACCTATCTTAGACAACATGCAACCATGTTTGCTAGCTCTATAAGACATTAAAAGCATTCAGTGTTGCTGTCTGAAACAGTTTGTAGTAGGCAGTATATGATGCAATTTCATTATTTTCCTTCATATGTATTAGAAGGGTTGGGAAGTGGCTGGGATTGGCATCTGCAGCTGGACCTGCCTTTGAAGGTGGGACATTAATTACTTCAAAGTGATGACAATGCAAATGATTTCCCTCTGAAACTTTTATTTTTCTGTGTGTTATATAAGGTCTCAGATACTAAAGCCAAAAAGCTCAAAGCAGAATTTTAGCTTTTGTTTGGAATTTCCTTTCCTCATACCTACCAAAAGAAAGCTGATAGCTAATATAAACCTGAAAGAAGAATTTGCCTCTGCTTTTGACCAGAAAAAGCAAGCCAGCTGCTTTCACTATTTAAGGAACTGTTACTCATTGCTTTCTTAATACTTTTAGCAGCACTTCCTTCACCAGCAGATGTTGGTGTCATAATATCTCCATAAAGTCTGGAGTAGATGTCATTCCCTGTGAGAAATTATGTTGTTCTGCACTTATGAGGAGATGCATTCCCCATTGCTTACAGTGCCAACCAACCTATAAAGGGTCAACCTCTTCTGGAGGTCAGTATCACAAACACTCAGCAAACGTTCAGAAATCCTACGTCATTGCCTCCCATGCTGTAGCTCTAGGGAAAAAACAGGATTTCCATGTTTGCACATGAGCTTTACAACTTACAACATTGGGCAGGTGTAATCTGACACAGGGTGTATGAAGCCTTCTGACTCGAGTTTGTATATGTTTGTATATGTTTCATAAATAAAGACTCCTTTGAAATCAGTGAGGCTGTGACAGTTCTACTGTGTTTTAGAGAAAGTTAGGTGAAGTCCAACACTTCCAAAGCAAATAGGCTGTAAGCACCTAGAGGCTTCCCTATAGAACTAGGTATTGTTTGAGTGCTCAATAAATTATAGTCCTTCTGATATGCACTGCTTAAAGTCTAAAGGCAAGTGCCTTATTCAATTGTATCATTCGACTAAGAAAAACAGTAAAATTAATGATAGTATAACAATGATATTTAGCAGGAAAGAATTTAAGTGAAGATTAACCTTCTGAGTCAATAAAATTTTTCCCGTCTAGAAGGAAAGACTTTTAAATATTCTCTAATATTTTCTAAAACTATTATACATTTACAGAAGACTTGTGTATGCTGACACAAAATTGTGGGAAAAGACATTATTCTCATTATAAAATACAAAAAGTTGGCTTTTCACAACACTCTTACAAAGAAACAATAATGTGCAGTGTATGAGAAATAATGTAAATTATACCTGCAACCCATTAAGCTCCCTTTTGTTAAGAAGCTCTGAAGTGCTGATATAGTCTTGCTATCAGCAAATCTGACATTTTATTGCAGTTATTCATTGCTCACAGCAATTCAACGGAAAATTAATTAGCATCACCCCACCATAAATCTCAACAGTATTAGCTAAAATGCCAGTTCTGTAATCACTTTTCATTAAAGCAAAAAATACTAATTAAAATTGATTTTTGTCTATGCTTGGCTAAACTGCTGCCAGTGTAAGGATCTCAACAGTAATGCTGGATGAAGGGAGACCTTTACTTAAGTGGATTTTATATATTGCCTTATCCCCTTTATAAAGATAACAATGTGTGAAAGGATAAGGGCTTTGAGTGCAGAAGCTGACAGGTTCCATGAAGAAGGGAAAAAATGTGATATCACTAGAGAACGTAACCTTATTAAAACTGTAATAACCTAAATTTTCAATCTTGACTATGACTATGTCTGTCTTTTAGGCAAGTGCTTATTAATATTCCTCAATCAATAGGCTATGAAGGATTATTTTTTGATGAATAGTTCCAGCTATTTCAGTGGTACTGACTAGACATATGCCAAATACTTTTGCCTCAGTATAGTCACCTTCTGGGGGCTTTTCATATGCCATGGGCAATCTCAGTGCAGAAGTTTGCCTATGTTTTTAGAGATGAATTTGCAAGACAAACTTCTGTACATTGTAGCATAGGTGCCTATGTGTGACAGCTTGTTATCAATGGCAAATTAAAAACTAATTCAACTTCTGAGCAGCACATTAATACCTGAGTATTAAGCAGCACTAGAACCTTTTCCTACACAGATTTGTGCCACTTATGCAGTAGAATAAGAAACAGCAGCAGCAGACTGTTTATCCTGTGAGTAAACATTCAAGTCAACAGTGGGTTTTACTGATACTCCCTGGGACCTGAAAGTTGCTGAGATATGGGAATTATGTATTTCTTCCTGTTGCCAGTTGGAGAATGAGCTAAATGCAATTAGGTTATAAGAATTAAAAAATGAAGGATATATGCATACCAGTGATTTTGTCATACACAAGAGGGAACTCACAATTTTCTGATAAATACATTTTTGCAATGAACAGATGTTCTTTTCCATGTTTTTGTCTTCCTGGACTTGATAATTTCTTTATTTTTTATAGAAGATATATTCTTCTTTATTTTCCCTTCCATCTATTTACCCTAATTCTGTTCCTCACCTAACTGTATTTCAAAGCTTTATGTCTTGCCTTTCTAGTCCCTATACTCACTTTTCTCACTGTAGGTTCAGTCTCCCTGTGCAGATCATGGTCCAAACATTAATTTCAGTCAGGTTCAGCTCAGCCTGTGCTCCTTTCCCAACTGTTGTCACACCACATTTTTGTTTATCTCATTTAACTCCTCATGTCACATCTCTCCCGGATCCTGATGCTATATCCCAACAGAACTGATCCTATTCCCCTTTCTCCCTCATCCCTACCCAAAAAAATCACTCTCTGGACAGTTTCTTATTCTTGGTCATGCTTCCTTCTTTCCTGGGCTAGATCATTCTTGATAGGAGCTCCTTTTGTTGGAATTGTTTCGTCTGTTCCTGCTCAGGTACTTCCCTCTGCAGGCATTCTTGACCCTCCACAAGTTTTCATCCCAGGCTGTAGCACTTGCTCCCTCACGTGGGCTGCCATGCAGAAGAAAATGTTCTTCTGGCGACAGTTGTTCACAAACCCATCCCATGCTCTTATCGTTCCCTTTAAGTGTTTTGTTTGGAGCTGGTTGCTCCAAACCAGCTTTGCGGTTGCAAACACAAACACACTTCCTTTACAAGGCTCAAAAATGCTGAAGGCATGTTGCCTGAAAATAACTTGTTTGCATGAGAAATGCAAAAATGTAATAAGAAATTGTCACTATTTCACGTGTCAGTACAAGATGATGCAAAAATTAGTATTATAATGAAAGATTAAATACAGTGGACATTATAACAATTCTGTATAGTTCTTCTTTGCATAATTTCCCTTTTCCAGGGATCTGCTGTTTGTTCTTGTTATAGTAACTCAGATGTGCTAAATGTATAATCATAGCCTAGAAACAAACAAAAGAGGTGTCAATGCCAAGGATTTAATTATAAAATGTATCAAACATTAAACTATTTTATTTTTCTTCTGAAATAGATTATAGTAATAAATTAAGTGCTTAGAATACTACTAATAAAAGTCAGCAGTGCATTAGACAAGCAGGACAAATTGCTTCAATTCCAATCCAGTGCATTTTCTAAATTTCCAATATTTGTAAAGGGGAAAAAAAGAGACGTATTTTCTTCTAACCATGACATAAATTGCGAATATAATCTCATCATGCATCTGCTCCATTTGCCATCAATTAGTTTGATGAAAACAGACTAAAATTGTGCAGAGATCAGAGGTTAAATATGCTTCTGCTTTGATTACACTTTTTGCATTACAACAGACCACTGGCTATGGGGCACCCCCACCTTTAATTTCAGCTCTGATAAAATTGTAATATTTGTCATTTCAATTTTCAAAAATTTGTTGTACTCTAATTTTTCCTATATAATACTTCCTTTCAACACATGTAGAGAAAACTAAAAATATATCTTAGTACTGATCAAAAAAAGTAATAGTATGGGGGAAAAACAAATTCTTTACAAAAAATTAGAAGCTAAAAATTGTAATTACTGAAGAACAAGGTAATCTCATGGAAGCACAGTTATCCACATATGATATTCTTCTTGAGTTCAGAATATTCTACTGAAATAAAGAATCTTTTTTCATACCACCCTAAATTCAACTTTGCATTGTCATTAAAACATCTCCAGAAAATTAAGATGACAACTCCTCAGGTTGCATTGATCCAGTACAGCCAAGAATAAGAAAAAAACCCCAAAGTTCAATATTGTAAGAAACATCAATTCTTGTTTTAGACAAATAGGAATTTTTCCCGAATTGAAATTTTGTAGTGATTTTAATAAATATTTGAAGACTATTTCCCATAGTTCCAGTTGTCAATCAGCAAGGTATAGCAAAGAGTTCATACTAAACTAGATTTCACTGACAATGAAAGCATATGAAATGTAAATATCCTTGGACAACAAGCCCTGTTAATGAGGTCTAATAAAAACTGTATATTTGCAACCAATCTCAGGCTCTTTTCCCTTTTTTTTTTTTTTAATATATGTGGCTGCAACTATGATTTAACAGTAATTGAATATGGCATTCTGACTTCATGAATTCTATGGCTCCTCTTAATGAGACTCAGAATGGTTTGGGTTGGAAGGGACCACAAAGATTATCTGGTTACAACCCCCCTGACATGGGCAGGGACACCTTCCACTAGACCAGGTTGCTCAAAGCCCCATGCAGCCTGGTCCTGAACACTCACTTGCATAGGTGGGACATCCACAACTTCTCTGGGCAATCTGTTCCTGTGCCTCACCACCCTCACAGTAAAGAACTTATTCCAAATACCTAACCTGAACTACTCTCTTTCAGTTTGAAGCCATTCCCCCTTATTCTGTAACTATGGGCCCCTGTAAAAAGTCTCCATCTTTCTTGCAGGCTCCCTTCAGGTACTGGAAGGACACAATTAGATCTCCCCAAAGCCTTCCCTTCTCCAGGTTTATTTAAACAGTTACATCACAAGAAAATAAACCAGTCTTTTCTTTACACTTTTTAATCTGAAAAGCAAAGCTTTGAGGCTACAGTTATGCAATTAAATATTAAAACCACACCAATTTAAATGTATAAATCTTCATCTTCTAAAATACCAAACTGCTTTTTCAAGCTGTATTACCCCTATTCAAACAATTGCACTTTAAGACATCCTTAATACAGTAATGATAATTTTTATTCTTTATAGGTTCATGGATTGCAATGGTTGCTCAAATCTGGGAAATGCTCTCATGAACGAGTTCAGCTGTTTCACAAAACTTCTTTGTATAAAAACAATACCAATCCACTGCCAAGACCTTAAGTATCTGCTATTAACTCCTCCTTAGGTTTGAAAGCACCCATTATTTTGCAAAAAAAGGGCTTTCCTGAAAAGAAATGGTCTAAATTCACCTCAGATGTCAGCTCACAGGCTTCATCAAGCCTTTGTTCAGCCAGCATGCCAAGTAAATTAATAGCTTTTCTAGCTCAGCGAACATTTTATACTTTAGTTCAAATACTCTGCAGTTATTTTAACTCTGAGTTGAAAGAAAAAAATCTCTTTCTCATCTTGCTAGCATTTATATTTAAAGGAGGGAATAAGACACTGTGATAGAAGTGAATGGTTATCTAGAAGCTTGGTTAAATATCCATTGAGAAGATAAAATTGGTGAACTAGTGTCCTGGTTTGGGACAA
>WEIV01013384.1:51323-286953 GCA_013390005.1 Calyptomena viridis | reverse complement strand
TATTTGTAAATCTTAACTAGAAGAATATACTTGTAAACAAGCATTATTCTAATTTTTCTTCTGTAGTCATAAATACTTCACAAAAACTTGTATTGTTAGATTACACAGTTTCTGTAGAATGGAGGTTATTCTGCTGGGTTTTGACTAGTCATTTTGGGATGATGGTCACAAACATGAGGGGAAGCAATCTTATGAATTGTTGGCCTTACTATTATGGCTGTACATGTTAGTTAAACTTTGCAGCAGCAAGGGGCATTTGAAAACAAGATGTATCTAAAATCTGAAGTCTGCACCCAGTTAAAAAAACCTGTTATATATATTTGTCTTGCACTAACACATGATAGTAATTTGACTTCTTTCACATTGTGGCTTCTTAATGGAACTGAAATGGTCCTTGTTTGCAGGATCTGTGTATTGGCCTGCACAGCATGATGCTTGTGCATCTTCTCTTATGGGCAGATAAAAATGAGTACCTTGAAGGTGTAAAGCAAAGATTTTACTGTGAACTTGAGGTAATGCCACTTCATTAGTGCAGTATTAAGTGTAATTGAGGCAACTCACAGATGCCTGTCAGAATCTTCAGTCCTGTGCCATGTCAGCCAAGTCATGGTGATTCACACTGAATAGCTTTCTGAGGTTGTTTTCTGCTGTATCTTATATTCTCTTTATTTTTGGCAGTCCTTTAGTCTGTCTTTTTCCCCTTCTGTCATCTCAAAACTTAGTTTTTCTACCTTGGGTCTAATTTCTGCTAGTTAAGAGCTTAAAGGCTGGTGGGAAGCTTAACTTGCCACCAGGACTAAATAGTTCACTTTTATCTCTCCCCAAATGGAGTTTTATCTCTCTGCAGATTTATTTAGGACTTGTATGGGAACTGAATACTTGCATATTTGGAAAACAAATCTTCCTAAGTTTCTCTCCAGTATCACAGATGGAACTATTACAAAATACTGTCATAGCAGTAGAGTCCTTGGTTTTTGTATGGCATAGAGCTGCTATGAATGTGTTCAAAACTCTTCTTTTGTTCCTGAAGGCAGTCTGCAAGCAGAGTGGAAAGTGGTGGAGGGAAGTATTACAGTATATGACAAATGATTGGAATATTTATGATTAAAAGAGCAGTCTCATAAAAAATAAGTGGACTTTTTTCCTTCTTAATTCCTACTTAATAATTTTGGTTTGTCTTTATTTTAAGGCTTGTCTTCAACTATGAAAGCAAATGTTGATTTTCACGTTAAATACTTGAGTGTCTTACTGTCTTTTTCCCCTTTCACTTTTGCAGCCCTATTGATAAACCTTCAGATTCCCTCAGTATAGGAAATGGTGACAGCTCTCAGCAGGTGAGACATAAAGACAAGTGCTGTGAAAGTAACAGTTGGGTTTGAGGACTTGGTGCAACTTGTAGTTGGAGAAGCAAGTACTTTCTGAAGTGTATCATAATTTTAAACCAAATTTAAAAATGCAATTGCTAAGTTGATTTTTGTTTGACCTTTTGCCAAGCTATATAGCTAAGCTAATTGTGACCAAAGGCTTGAAGAAATTTTTCATTTGAATTATATGAAGAATATTCTATATATAAACAAGTCTTAATTGTTTCTCTTCCTTTTTTGCCTGTAGATAACAAACAGTGACACACCTTCACCACCACCTGGTTTAACAAAACCCAATCCAGTTATACCCATCAGTTCATCTAATCACAGTGCACGGTCTCCTTTTGAAGGGGCTGTAACAGAATCACAGTCGCTCTTCTCTGACAACTTCCGGCACCCTAATCCCATCCCTAGTGGGCTTCCTCCATTCCCCAGCTCTCCACAGACTTCAAGTGACTGGCCCACAGCACCAGAACCACAGAGCCTCTTCACATCAGGTATGTACACAGGTTATGTGGCTGGGTATTGCTTGCTTTTGTAGCTGAAGTTTAAAACTGTGCAGAACCGAAAACTCCAGGACTTGCTCCATACTGTGTTTTCCCCTCTTCACAAAGGGTTAAAATATGATGCTTAACTACAAAGGAATTGCACTGACCTAAGAGTTTCTTCTAAAAGAAACTTTACAAAGCTTTCAAGCTGTAGGACTGAATTACCAGAGTGCCTGTTTTAGTTTTTCTTGGCAACATGCCTGCCTAAATATGGGATGTGACATTTATGCTTTCATGTTTAATGTTACAGGTGTTTACTGAGAGTGAGGAAAATGTGGGATATCACTATATATTGGTGTAATAATCTGTAATGCTGATATCAGAAGCTGTTCTGTAGAATTCAGAATTTTCTTTACTTGAAGGTGTCTAATCTTTCTCTTTTGAGATTCTATTAATTCAGAAAAGATAAAAGTATAGTTAATTGTATCAACTGAAAAATACTTGTATTTTCCAGGTGCTTTCCTATGAAATACCACATCATGTGAATAAAGCATAGTTTCAGTTGTATTTATATAGTCTTGGGAGTGGTTAACAATATTTAAGAGCTTACAAATTATAAAACTAAGAAATTGTTAGAAAATTAAATGAAACATCAGTAATAAATAATGTAAATATTATGACAGAATTGGTTTACTTAGTGATTAGTCATCTTTTGACGTTTATCTTGCTTCTGAGTGTTATAATTCTGTTTGTAAATTAAATGAAACATGAAATTACTTGCTGCTAAAGTACTTTATACACCAATCTTGTGAAGATTAAGTAGCAGTGAGAGACAAATTAATATAGAGAGATCATAATTAATATAGAATGTATGGTTGCTATTTAAGTAAGAATGCAAAGGACAAGTTTTTGTTCATTTTATCGTCATGGATTTTAAAGTGTAAATCTCTTTTCCAAGAGAGGATATTGAACCCACTTAAAGCAGCAGACCAGGTCCCTACCAGCAGAGGGAGTTAATGTTGCGAGTGATGCTACCCTTGCACTCAGCTTGCATGACCACAGTTTTGAGGAAAAATACTATGAAAGTAGACCCAGCATCCACAAAACCTGACTAAGAAAATTAACAGTATCATGAAACGAAGTAGTAATTGAAAATGCAGGCAAATTCTAATAACCTTTTTTTGCAACATTCTCAAATTTAACACTATCTTGTAATGAAGTTTCTAATTTATTTTGTTTTGTCAATGTGTCTGCTCAAGAAGTTGGCTTGTTTTTCTTCATAATAGTAGGGGATAGTAGGGGATTTTTTGTAGGTTTTATTTTTGTTTGTTTCTGTTTTTTTAACCACTGCTCAGAGGTTGCTTCTTTTGAGAGGGAACATCTCCTGCCCACCTTTCTTGCTCAGCTTTAATACTGAAAGCAAAATACTGAACTGAATAACCTTATTTAAACACTGCTTGTTCACACTTCCATGAATTAATATGTAAAAAATGTTCTAAGCAAATATATATTGGTCTCTTTCTGCTTGTTGTTATGACTGAAAATACTTATTTGATAAGGTTTTTCTATAGTTCAGGAACAGAGCAATTTGGTAGTAAAAATACTATTTGTTAATTTTACCACTTTAGTAGCATTCTAAGCTGATGAATAAGGTGTCTTTGAGGAATGTATGAAGAAGTATTATGTGAAAGATAACAGACCATAGTTGGATACACAGGCTGAAATTTTTATAAATAGTTACTAATTCTTGTTCTAAATCCTGTTCCTTTCCTCTCTGACAGAAACTATACCAGTATCCTCCTCCACAGACTGGCAAGCAGCTTTTGGGTTTGGTTCCTCCAAACAGCAAGAGGACGACCTAGGGTTTGACCCTTTTGACATCACCCGCAAAGCCTTAGCAGACCTGATTGAGAAGGAACTGTCAGTCCAAGACCAACCTTCCCTTTCACCCACATCTCTTCAGAACCCTACCCCACACACTACAACTGCCAAAGGGCCGGGCTCTGGATTCCTGCATCCTGCTGCACCCACAAATGCCAACTCTCTCAGTAGCACCTTTCCAGTCATGCCACAGAGGTTCCCACAGTTTCAACAGCATCGAGCAGTTTACAACTCCTTCAGTTTTCCAGGCCAAGCAGCTCGCTATCCTTGGATGGCCTTCCCACGCAATAGCATCATGCACTTGAACCACACAGCAAATCCCACCTCAAATAGTAATTTCTTGGACTTGAATCTCCCACCACAACACAGCACAGGTCTGGGAGGGATCCCTATATCAGGTAGGTGAATCGGGACAGCTGTGGATATGACTTAATTCATGCTCTTGACTTCTCTGAGCCAGGACAGGAAAAGGGACTAGCCAGCTACAAGTGGATAGAATGGTATCTCTTGATTGTCATACTAGGTTTATGAACAGAGGGAGGATTATTGTTTTAAATAGGCCCTTTCCATTTAAAAAAAAAAGTAACTGGATATTTAGCCTTGTAATATTGAGCTTTATAAGGAAGGTGGAGTATTTTGTGCCCGCTTAATTTTGTGCCAAAGCAGATTGGTATTTCGGTTCTTCAGTCTTGCCAGACTGGCTTTCCTTAAGAATAGGCCCTGGAAACCCATTGTGACTTTCATGTTGACATGCAGGTGCTGACCAGAGTTCTTAAAATTTTGCAAAAAATTGTAATGATGGTAATTTGTGCCAGATGTCTTGGCTGGGTTGTTCCCTCTTGCACATAACCAAATGGCTGCACAATAAAACATTCAGTGCTGTTCATTTCTGTACTTCAGATGGCCGTAATATTATGCTAATCTTTCACTGAATGGATGCTTGCAATGTGTGTAAGAGGATTGATTCATCCTGATTGAGAAGGTTGTGGTGTTGGAGAAAAATAAATGTGTAGTCAAGCCAGTTCAGGCTGCCCTGAATGGTTTAATAGGCTCTTGCATCCAGTTCCATTTATAAGAAGCTAATTGTAACAATAATTGTCTTGATTAAAAATTCAATTCTGGAGTTTGAAGTCCTTCCATGCTTGCGACTTAGCTTGGCCCAAACAGATTGTCTTGTAACAGGGGAAAAAAATTGTATTAAATGTATAATGAACTGTAGGTAGAAAGTCTCTGTTAGCTCTTAGAGATGGAGAAAACTGCTGCTTGAGATGTTGCTAGCCTTATTTTCTTTTCATGAGTTTTAGAAGTACTAGCTATGCTGTAAGAAAGTGACCTAGAAAAAGTCACTATGTTTTTGATTATCTAGTACAAAAGTTAATTTTGACTGTTACTTTCCTGTACTTTGTCCTCTGTGAAGGCTTGTTGCAGCTACGATATTGCTGTAGTCTTTAGGCTGATTCAAAGTATAAACATGGCCCAGACTATAAATGCAAGTAGTTCAAAAGTCTTTATGCTGACAAATGGAAACAATGACAAATTTATAATGACAAATGGCAAAGTTTTAAGCCTAAAATGACTGATACTGGTTGCACTCAAAGTGTTTTGGCATGGAGTAAAAACTGTAGCATCCATAGTTGCAATGTTACTCACTTCCCCCTTAAAGTACATAGAACTTACAGAAACACAGCAAGACATCAAGTTTCAGCTCCATCATTCAGTGCTTGTGGACTGAGGTGACCAGAAACATCCTTTAATGTTGTAAAAAACTGTTCATATTATAGGTTGATTCTAAGTTTGCAAAAGTATTGCAATACTTTAATTCCAGTTGACAGTTTGAAAGGGGACCTTTTTGTGTTTGTTGAAGACTTGTAGATCTTTCATACCACTTCTGAAGAGCAAGTTGTGTGATGTTGGTTGATGCATAGACTAGGGAATGTACTTCCACCATCTGTTTTAAGGCAACAGAATTGGTATTTAAATATGTCCTTTTTTTTGTATGCAACTAATTGATCCCAAAATATTTTTGGCTAATAGGGTGCTAAAAGCAAGTTAAACATCTGCTGTAGTCTCTCTGAAAAGTTTTTCAATTGGTTTTAATCTCTTGTTATGGAAAATGTTGTTGCCTGGCTGACAATTAGCAGCAGTTGCTGCAGTGCAAACACTTCTCAGGTGATTTGCATGTCAGCTTTGATATGTCTTCAAAAGAGAATCATTTGCACAAACATAGATTACTCCTTTTTCTGCTGACAGAAATCAGCAGAACTCTCATAGTTCTGGTTTTGTTTGCTGGGTTATGGATTTGTATTATTTGCATGCTATTTAGGGCCCAGGGTTTTCTTTATTGACCTAACTGCTTGAGAAATACAAATAATTTGGAAGTCAGAAGATGACCTCATACCTCTTTTTTTGTGTGCTGACTTAATAGTTTCCAGTTTATTGATTATTCTGTCTTTTCTAGTCTGCATCTGGTATGCAGGTCTCTAAAAAATTCCCTTTATATTCTTTTCAAAAAAATAATTCCTGTTCTTTGTTTGTTTTTCATCTTATGAGTAGCAAGTATATAATAATAATTCTTATTTTCTCATGTGATTTACAAATACAGCTGTCTGGAGGGGTTGGAGGAGGAAAGTGATGTAGAAGTACAGAATTATGTCAGTACTTATGTACATGAAACTTTATTACAGTGCTTTATAATATACTATAGCTGACCTGCTGGAGAGGCAGTGCATATCAAAATAGCTCTTTAGCTCTATGGAGCAATTAGTTGTAGTGCACCTGAAGCTCCTTTTTCTTGGCTCTTTTGTTAGTCTGTTTTAGAGTGTCTTAGTAAATGTCATCAACTTGGTCATTACAGGTGTAACAGCAAAAGAAACCAAGAAATCCTTGTGTGTGACATGTTAAATGTAATTTGCTGAAGCTACTTCGGTTTATTTGAGAATCAGAGCTGTGCTGTTTGTAACCTCACAGCTCCAGGTAGGGCTGTTATGTGATGTGTACAAAATTTATATGGAGGGACAAAGGTACTACCTACGTTTTTTCTTTTAAGCTCATTTAAAAATAATTTCTGTGAATTTAGTTGCCTATTTCTCAGAGTAAGTAGTACTTATTAACTAATTCTGTGGTTTCCAATAAAATGACACATGATCGACTTCATAGTTTTATTATACATATACTTGAAATGTGTTGTATTCATCAGTTATACATTTGTCCCCAGCCCATATTTAAATGAACTTTTTGATTGATTCCCAGAGTAGCTTTCTTTCTTCCCCCTGCCATATGATTTTGCAAATTGTAGTGAATATGTTGTCATTTTCAGGGACAGTTTAGGCTTATTGCTGCTCTCTGGTGTGGGATTGATTAGATGGTTTACTGTGTAATTTTGTGCTTGAGGAGTTCAGTGACTTCTTCATGGACAGAGTGTTTGTTTCTAAAAGCAGTCTTACTCTAGATTATGTGCAAGCTATCCTAAGAATATTGGACAGCAGCTACTCTTTCTTCTGCAGATAATGCCAAAGGAAAGATTGATTCACTGACAGCAACATGGGTGGGTGTGTGCCTTTATTTTTATGTTACTGTGGGACAACAGGAAACTTTGTGATTTGATAGCTAATACACTGTCATCTTTGCTATCCTACTGCCTGGTGGTGTGTTCAAAAATAATAAGTATAGTATGGAATCATAAGGGAGGTTTCAGGTTAATATGTGTTTTGAGACAGATGCTTATAAAATGAAGTGAATGCATCTTAATAATGTGAAAATAGAAATATATAGTTTTATCTCTGGAGTTTACTGATTGGTAGTCATCGATTTTGCTACACAGAAAAAGTATAGGACCAGATTCACAGAGTTAAAAGTATTAGGAAAAAGTTGTAAATGGTTAGTCCACTTTTCCTGTCAGTTCTATGCAAGATGAAATACTTGACATTTTGAAACACTGGCTATTATTTCATGTATTAATTTCATAATTATCCTGAACATAATTCCAAATGAGCAAAAACTTAATTGTAAACACTTGTATATTCAATAATAATGAAATCGTTTGAACTCTTCCAAGACTAATGCTACACAATAATGTGTATATATATTCTTCCCAAATAAATAATCAAAACTGCTGAGTTGGAAGGGACCCACAAGGATCACGAAGTCCAATTTCTAACTTCTCACAGGGCAGCTTAAAACCCAAAGCACATGTCTCAAATTGTCAGATGCTTCTGAACACAGACAATTTATGTATATCCTACATATATTAGAAATACAAATAGAGGAAGAAGTCAAGTGGACACAGAAGCATAAAGAATAAAACCCTATTTAGGATAGGAGAACAAAAGTTTTATCCATTGTCCTTGGAGACAATCACTGTAAAGTTTGTCAAGATCTTTTAGCCATGAAGCTGACCTATGTGGAAATTGCAGTAGATTTCTGAGAGCTGTTCCTGAAACTTCAAAACAGGGGGCTTGAATGCGATAAGTCTGTATAGTAGAATGTAATGAATCAAAGTTTTATTCCTTCAAGACCTTTTAGTTTTTGTGGTGTGGCTTATATCTGGTGAACATGTACAGCCTAATTAATAATACTACATATATTTAAAGATGAGGCAATAAACAGACAGCTCCGTTAATTTTTGGGTTCCTCCCAGCCGTGTCTGTGGTAGCACTGTTGCATTCCTTATCAGGACACTGATTAACATGCATGTTTTCAAGTCATGCCTGCCTTTAGCTTTTTGTGAAACAATAGCTGGTAGCAGGGAGAACAAAGCAATGAAGTTTTTATTGAGTTTTTATTGAGACTTACTTTAAGTCCCAAGGTGTTCCATTTCTGAACTGTGTGTTACATCATCTTGTGCTTTAAATTTTCTGACCTCTATGCCCCCAGCTATTGAATTTGAACATCAAATTCGTTCTTGCCTAATGCTACCTTTTAGATAACGTTTTAGTAATGCAAGGGAAGATCCTTATATGTTGGCTGTGGTCATATTATTTAAAGACTTTATTTAGACCACAAAAAAGGATGAGATGGCATTAGTGTTGGCATGCTTTCCCTTTAATACTAAGAGTCCTAGTCTGACTTTTTCTCATAACTGCATTTCTATTTGAGGCACAGATTTCTTATTTGGCCTTGGTCTTTTTGACTTTGTCTCCTCTCTTGGAGTTGATTCTATCTCCTGAACAAAAAAAGAAACCCAAAAAACACCACCAAAAAACCTCCATGCCTTGTTTTATAGTCTTAGAACACACACACACAAAAAAATGGTGGCATAGGAGCTGGTATTTTTCTGTGGTCTCAGGATAATAATTTGACATGGAGTTTTGGGTATGTTCTGCTACTGTGCCTTTTTCAGAGAGGGTTTGGTTCATGTGGTATGGCTGTTAAATTCAGCATGTTGTAAAATTTAAAATTCTCTAGATGCTGTGTACAAAATGCATCTGATCCCATACCCTAGCAACAATCAATGTGACATAAACATTGCTGCCTCACATCTCTTTATTTGGATGCTGTGGTCAAAAGGGCATTTTCCTACGCTTTTCCTCTTGACCTGACAAAATATGTGGAAGGTTTAGTGCCTGTTTTAAGTATTGATTGCCTTACTCTTAATAGTAAGAGATGCATTGGTTTATTAATTTTCTGTCCTAATCCATTAAAGAAGACTGCTTGCTCACTTGGTCTCCCTTGATGTTTGGCTTTCCAACAGCAGCTTGTCAGAAAGCATGGCAGCTTAATGTAGTCTTTTCTGTGCCCTCTGATTAGATCTATGGCTGCCTATAGCTGAGTTCTTTTCTCTGATTAAGTATGAATATTGAAAATAGGAAATCTGGCAAAAATCTTGGCAGATACAACTAATAGGTGTAGGTGCCACGTATGGCACTTCCAAGGGCTTGTGTCTTTTCCAGAGTGCAGAGCAGCTGCTTTCAGAAGTGAATATGTTGCCCCAATAACGGCTCCTCATTTGAAACTGCTTTGAAATGGTAAAATGAAAAGTACCTTTTGTAAACAACCCTCAGCTGCTCCCATTATTGCTTTTACTGATCCTTGTGTATCCTGTTTTCCTCAACAAAGATGGCTGATGTTAGTGCGGCCTCTGTCATTGAGTATTTTGGTCTTCTCATCAGTCTCTATGCTCATTGCACCCCATTTTGTCCATGGAGGTTCTTAGATGTCTGCCTTTCTTCTTTAGGAGATGCTTTGTGTCTGTGTATCTTGACTCTGAAATTCATTCTCCTTTTATTTCCCATCATAACTAATTTTCTGTTTCACTGGTGAAGAGAAAGTGTGGAACTAATTCAATTTGAAAATAAACTTTTTGCTTACTCATTTCTGTTTCTCTGGAGGAGTTTGATTTTTTTATGGACACATGATGGTGCTGCTAGGTGTAAAATAAATTAAATGGAAGTGGAATTTCAGATTAAGTTCCAAAATATTAAATCAGTATCAAGATTGAAATCTGCTATGGATATTGTTTTTCTTACCTCTGGTGTCTTGTCCCTTAACTCCCATACGCTTTCTACATTTATGCTAAGGCGTGGCTTCCTGAGTGTAATCTTGTCATGACTTTGTGAGAACTTCATCCACAGCACCTGTCCTTTATTGTCTTGGTACTCCTCCATCTGTTCCAAAATCTCATCTCTCACACCCACCCTTCCCTTCCAGTGCCTTTTCAGTGCTAATATTGCAACTGTTTTTTAAACCCTGTGAATTTTTTTTCCTGATTGCATATCAGATACTGTTTCAAATAAGGCTTGATACATAAATATCTGTGTCCTCATCTCTGGAGCTTGGTATAAAGTTCTTACAAATTTAAAATATTATTTGATTGCGAGATTATTAGTCATGGCAGTGAAAGAGAGGCATCTTGCTTTTTTGAGTAGTAAGGTGCCTATTTTTAAATGTGCAATTTAATTTTGGAAGAAGAAAATGTGACAAAAAGAAAAAAGTGGGGAAAAAATCCTACCAATTTCTCTTGGCTGCAATGTATCCAGAGGATGACTAATCACATTAACACTTCTAGACTTGAAATAAATGCAGAGTTGGCTGAAATAGGTGGCCTGAGTAGCTGACTCAATTTGCATTCTGAATTGTCAGTACTGACAGCTTTTTTAGTAACTCTTCCCAGAAATGGGGAGAAACAAGCAGATGGAAGGTATTTCAGATCAAATTTCCTGTTTGTCTGTAGCAGTGTCACCAGAGGAGCTTCAGCAGCACTAAATGTCGGGCCTTAGCCTGTGTCTTAAGGATGGAAGACTGCATTTATTGCTTATAGAACCTCTTTAGTACAGGTTCACCAAGCTACAGAAAGGTTGTTGCCTTTCACTGATAACCTGTAAGATCTCGGGATGGCACTGCAGCAGCATGAGAGGCACCTCTGTAGCGTCTCCCTCCTCCAGCAGGCAGATGCTTAGCCTTGGAGTGCTGTGTTCTCTTAGATGCTTTTCTGAAATACAAACTGGCACTTCAAAATATACAGTAAACCAGTAGCATGAGTTAGAATGTGCAATTGTCTTAGTGATGTTAAAAACCTGTCATTTTCCTTTTAGAGACTGGAAATGAGTGCACTTGGCTGTGCCACCTGTTAGTAGCAGTGCCTAACGAGGGGCCATGCCTTGGCATGGACCTGAAACTTTGGCTCCTTCAAAGTCCATTTCACAAAATACCAACTGATGCATTTCGGCAAAAAGCACAAACAGTTCATAGGGCTTCTGCATAAACTTTTTTTGAAATGCACCAACTTGGAAAATCCATTGAGAAAGAGCAAACAATCTTTTTAAAAATTGTATTGGGGGAGGGACATAAAGGAAATATCCTGAAATAACAGCAATTGAAAGAGCAGCTTTACAAAAAGTATTTCTCTTCTCAGTGATGCCAAATCACATTTGAGGGAAAAAAATTAATATTTTCCATCCTTTGCTGTCTCTTGGTTCCTTCTACATCACAGCCTCATTTGAACTTCAGTTTGTCCTCAGAGGAGTTATTTAAAAAAATCCCATGTCTTTGAAAAGTAGGTCACCTCTATTAGAAGACAGCATTTAAAAACCAGAATGAATTTCGTGTCATGGAAGGTGAAAACTCGGCTTTCTTGCAGTTTATCTCATTTTCCCATAGAATGATTGTAATAGTCTACAGATATGCATCAGCTGTAATTGTTTGCTACAGATGTGGAAAAATTAAAAACTAGTTTCTCCTTTGTACAAGTAAGCTTTCATTGTGCTGATGCTGGTCTTGCAGTTTGGGTCAGAAAATTGGTTAATTGGTTGGACATTCCTGGAATCCTGTAACAAGATAAGCTCTTGCTAATTATTAGTATAGCTTTGAAGATCTGATTTGTAGTTATTGCATGGCCCATAGGGCAAATTTCAAATGTTTTGTTTTTATTTATGCATATATCTGTGCACCTATCCACAAGTACACTTGTACACATGGGATTTTCATTGGAAGTCAAAGTTAGTTTGTTCTGTTGATGGACAGGGTAACCTAGTGAGACTGAACCCTGATCCATGATGTGAGACTAAGCAGCTTAGGTTAAAATGAACTTTTTTCTCGGATGAATGGAATTGCATGCTTTCTGAGCTTTTTAATCAAACTGTATGTAGAATTCAAGAATCTGTTTCCTTTGTTTCAGTATTTTAAGTCTTTGTACACTTAGTTTAGATTTATGGTAATTTTTAAGGTTATCAGCATCAAGAACTGGCTACTTTCTTATGGAATCCTTTTTTTTGGATGAGAAGGATCTTTTTAGCTCACGCAAAAAAGAGGTTATTTGTCAACTAAGATGGAAGCATGACAATATATTGTCTGTTTTGTATGCAGTACAGTGGACCCCAGTTTGTGTCCTGCAGTTGATCACTATGTGTTTTCAGCAATAAACTATTAAAAAGTCAGTAATAAAAAAGTAATGGACACTCATAGGAAGCCAAGCATGTTTTTCAAAGCAAGTTAGAATCTCAATTTGAAATTTGCTTAGAGCTTAAAGTTGGGTAGCTGGCTGCTATAATTATGTATTAGATTTGGTCTCTTGAGCCATGGTAAGTATAAGTCAATCACAAGAACTCTCCAGAATACTTGATGTAAAATTGCTTTTCTCAAACCTGATAAAATTCTGACACTGTACATGCAAGCAGATATGAACCTTTGTATTGTCCCCACACATAAAGGGATTTCCCCTGAAAATAAACTACATTTTCTGACTCGTAAAACTTACTTAGTTGCAGAAATCTTAGAAGTTGTACTGTCAGATCCTCATCAAAAAGGAAAATAATTTAGAAAAACTTACTTTCCCCTTTTAAGTGTATGTTTTAGAATTCAATGTGTTCCTCTTCTGCTTGATAGCTTGGCTAACTGGCAAGTTAAGTTGCACACAGTAGTGTGCTTTTGTTTACATGGCTGTCTTTTAAGTTGGTTAGAATTAATATAATCTTAGAAATCAATGTGGAATTGAGACAAAAGGTGCTTTACTTGCATTATTTTAAGACTGATGGTAGGCTGGTGTCTGTCTCAAAGCCAATTTTATAGGGGTGTGTGTATGTACACAAATGTGTGTGTATGCATGTGTGCTTTTTTCCCTAGATCATAGAGTTTCGCTGTAATACTATAATTGGAAATCAGCACTGTGGAAGAACACTTAGGAAGCTCTTTTTGTGAATTGCCAAGTTGTTTCCCATGTATAGGCAGTGTTTGTGAGGCTTTTAAATGGTCTCTGCAAATAGCTTTATCTTTGAATGCTCCTGTCACTTGATATCTCCCTAATATGAAGCAGCTACTTGCATTCCTGATGGGCAGCATTGCTGTTTAAATGTGGACAGTTTCAATCTTCTTTATTCTGCCAATGACATTCTCAGGCCTCTGTGAATGGCTGAAGGTTTGTTGTTTGGTTTAAGCATTTTAAGATTCCTAGCAATCATAGATACACAGAATCAATGAAGTCTGAGTGTGAAATCCTTCAGACCATAGAGGTTTAACTGGGATTTTATTCGTGGTTTTAAAAATTCCATGAGGAAACAAGCTTATTATTCATATTAATGACATGGATACAGTTCTTGTTGCAACAGTGTTGTTTATGGTTAAGTATATAAGCTTTGAATGAAAGGCTTTTAAGTTTATCTAATGTGATGGATGTAAATTTTTTATTGGATGTGGCCAATTGTCCTTGCCTTATCTTTCCCCCTCAAAGGGAAATACTGGACAACTGTTTGCAAAACAGAAATACCAATAGTGAAAAGTCATCTTGAGATGAAAATGGAGTTGCTTCTCAGAACAGGGCAATAGGCTGTTTGAGGGGAAAGCATGTACTATCTGTGATATCTATGAACCACAGACTGGGACCATGGATGTCACTTGAAAGGATATGCTTCTCCGGTGGCCCCATTGTTTCTTATTGAGTGAACTTTCTGGTAGTCTTTCTTATCTTTTTCCTTTTTTTTTTTTTTTTTTTTNTTTTTTTTTTTTTTTTTTTTTCCTCTCATGTTTCTTTGGCTTCAACACTTACTTTTTAAAGGCAGGTTGTTGAAATATCTGTTCTATTACTGAATACACCTTGATAGTCTCTGCTTCTTTTGTTGCTACTCTGTGCAGTCAAGTATGTAATTGTCATGGTTTGACTCTGGCTAAAAGCCGAGAGCCCACACATAGATCTAAAATTTCTCAGAGAAGGGAAAAAAAACCCCCGACTTTTGTGATAAGGATTACAAGCAACTGTTTATTAACTACTTCACACAAGCAAAACAGGCTCTAACTTAGAATGTTAAGAGTTTACTACTACAACTACAACTACTACTAAAATCAGAGCTTAAGAGTTTAAGGGTGAGCAGTTTGATAGTTGTTACAGACACCTTTCTGCCCCCCCACCCCTCCCTTTTAAGATCCTTCACCTTCCCCCAACAGCTCGGGAAGGCAGGTGTGTGTGTGGGGGGGGTTACAATCAGAGGTTTTCTTTGCTGCTGTTCAGAAGAGTGAGAGAGTCCCACCCCAGCTTTCCTCGTGGGGTCTTCTCCACGGAAACAGTCTGTTGCAAACTGCTTCTTAGTGGATTTGTTACTAACAACAGTTTTCCTGGTACTGTCGTCACGTAAATCACTTTACCATAGGTGCAGTCATTTCAGGTGCCGGCTGCTCAGCTGCTTTCAGTGCTTCATGTGCTTCTCACGGCCATCAATTGTCCCAAGAAATGCTGCTCTGCTGCCAGCATCTCTTCTTCTCACGGCCCACGGGGTTCCACCAGGCCCCTCTGCTCCAAACACAGGATCACAGCCTCTCTTTTCCGGCATGTCTCTGTTCCAGCGTGGAAAAATCTCCCAGTCTTTCCACGGGTTCACAGGCTGAAGAATCTTCGCCCCTATGGTTCCTCACAGATTGCTGGGGCCCTATTCCAGTGTTTAAGGCATCTTCTCTTTCTCCTCTCTCTGACCTTGGTGCTAATCAAGCTCCGCACCCTCCTGTCTCTTAAGCGGCCATGATGTTCTGCGCAGACTTTCTTTCTCTACTCCTTCTTAAATATGTTATCACAGAGGCGTTGTTGCCTGACCTTGGCTAGCTTAGAGCAGAGAAAAACTCTAGCAGCTTCTTAAAGAAGCCTCTCTCCTAGCCCCCCCAGCTAATAAAAAACTCTGGTTACTTAAAACCACAACCAAGAAGTTGCCAAGAAGTTTGTTTTTCTCTCATATGGTGTTTTTCCTCTGGATTTTTTTTGCTTATTTGAAGCTTTTCTGTAGTTGATACAGTTGTGTGTCTTGGTTACACACATGGCATATACGTTCTTAAAAAAGAAATAAATAATTGCAACCTAGATTTGCATGACTGCTTGCTTTTCAGTGGGACCAGAATATTTAGGACTCTTGGCATTAAGGTACTTAATGTTTTTACACAATTAGTATGAAATTAGGCTCTTTTTAATAGTTTGGGAAACAATTTTGATAGAGCAAAGAGGTAGACTTGCTTTATGCTTAACAGTCTTGTTATCTTTGCTGTTAGTCATATATTTTAAGCGTGTGCCATGTGAATTTTGCTTGTATCTGAATTGGGGCAATAGTTTGAAATGGTCTAGTCACTGTGGGATAGTCATTTTAATGGGCTTGTCTCATACCAAGTAAACTGTTGTGCTATCCCATTACCCTCAATATAAAAGATTGAGTGTGTCAGCATCACAAATGTGACACAGCCAGACCTTTGGGTCTGCATTGTGGTGTCATTGTCAGAATTTTGAAAACAGCTCATGTCAGTGCAGCAGATGCTTGTGCAAACATCTTCTCAAGTGTTGATTATGTACAACAGAACAGTGTTCTGGCTTGGCCATCTTCCTCTGTGCTGTCTACCCCAAGTACACACTGCCTTGCCTGATTTGAAGGAGTAGTGTTAAGGCATTGCAGGTAGAGAATAATGAGGTAATACTACCAGGCTGTCTGGTAGGATGTAATAATGGGGCAATGATTTTATTTAGAAATTAATTAAATGAGCGGTTTTTATATAGATTAATGTTCAGGCGTTTTGATTGTTTTATTTTTTAAGTTAACTTTAAATAATTATTTAAATGGGATGGACAAGTTATATTTGTGATGAAGCTTGTTTTTCGTTTCCTTTTCTCACTCTTAAGACAGTGGTTGACTTTAAAAATTTTACATATAAGTGCTTTTATTTCACATTGATATACCACCTCAGACACAGGAAAATTTCAGTGCTAAAACTGTGAGATCTGTTCATTCCTGTAAACACAAGTTTCCACTAGACCAGACAGGATTAAGAAATGCACATTGAGGCAAGACTGGAATTCAGGATGTGTATTTGGGCCAATTTTTCCTGTGAATAGTGGTGCTTTCAGTGATACTTCACGAGGTTATTCTCTCTTCTGAGAGACAAAGCTGGGGCATGAGGGGAGGAATCTCATTTATTTTGGTGTATAAAATATTTTTTTTTGCAGTCATCTGGGTTTTACCTTTTTCTTCTGTTTTACCACTGTCCATGGACTTGCTGCTTTAAAATAAGATGAGGCTATGTGAAGGAGATGGCATTTCTACTCCTTGAGAAAGGGAAACAGTGGTATATTGGTTCTCATGCTCCTAGCTTGTGATGTCCAACTGAGAAGTCTGCTAATAGTAAAAAAATTCCTCCCTGCAACCAATTAAGTTTAGAAGTAGGGAAAGGTAATGGGTAAATTCCCTTTTTACTAGATCTGTATTTGTAGAGGCTGGCTCATAAGA
This sequence comes from Calyptomena viridis, assembly GCA_013390005.1. Lineage (NCBI taxonomy): Eukaryota > Metazoa > Chordata > Aves > Passeriformes > Eurylaimidae > Calyptomena > Calyptomena viridis. The sequence goes on along the minus strand of WEIV01013384.1, from coordinate 270,042 downwards.
TGTGGCATAAGGCCACATCTATTAACTGGGAGCTAACCTTTTTGTCATTTTTCACTATGATAGCTTCATGGTGAAGCGTAAACTTATTTAACAGGAAGAACAAACTAGCTGAGAGATGAGTAGGGATTTCTGAAGGTATTTATTTTCTTCAGTTGGTGGAAGTAACTTTTGTCTCTGGGATGGACTTGCATTTTCATTTAGGCTCTTGTTTAAAACTTGTCAGACTCCAGCAAAGACATGCTGATTTAGTTGTTTGTTTTGGATGGTGTATGGTGCCTGGGGATAGCTTGTGTTGTTCTGTCTGGGTACTTTACCTGACCAAACCAGTAACTGAGGCCTTGGAGAGTAGTACAGAGAATGTTGTAGAGCATTACATTCTCTATTGATCCCATCTCCTTTAACACTTTAACGCATTTTAATTCCTTACCAGATTCCATATTACAAAAATAATTTAATTGTGGCATTTTTTCTTGAAGGCTGAGAGAGCTTTGGTCATATTTGTTAGTATTTCTTTTTTGGGGGGGAGGTTTTTGGGGTGTTTTTTTAACTTTGTGCAATTATTAACTAAGCAGTGGGAAACTTTGTTACAGACAACTGAGTAATGTGGTGCTTGGGAGTTTTTCGTGTCAGAGGGAAATGTTTTTGTCCTAGCCTGCCTTTCAGCCCCACAAACCCAGCTGTCTGGAAAAGACAGTAAATTTTTTTGAATTCTCTGGTTTGTGACTTTTGTACCCAGGACAAAACATAGATATTTTCTTAGCTCAGGGGGTCCTAATGCCCTACAGTATTTCTTTTCCTATCCTGTTCGTTGCAGGCTTTGTCTTCACTAGACTTCCTCAATGACATGTTGCAGGTGTGTAGTTTACTACACATTTATTGTACATGAGTTTTGAAGGCATGTTGGGGGTTAGTAATGTCCATAATTGATTGAGACCATCATGAGCATGCAGGTCCCAGGTATTGAGACGAGTATTTTCACTCATGCATGGACCAAGTAAGCATTTCTTTGTGTGCTTTTTTGCATTGTAGTAGAAGCGAGTACTTGAAGAGAGCTGTGTTTTTTTTTCACAAGCTGTTGGAAGCAGCAGTGAGAAAATAAAGTGGAAGCTAATGGTGTACCTTGCAGAATCTATTGCAGTTATTTTTGTGGTGATGAACTGCCTACTTTTGTTCTGAAAAGTTGATTTAGAACTTGTCTCAGGCATATGAATGTTCAAGAGGATTGTGAACAAGTATCTGTCAAGGATGTTTTTGATAAATACTTCTTAAAATTTTGATTTATTACTTTTAATCTCAAGGTTGTAGGTATTGATGAAAAATATATTGCACAAAACTCTTTTTAAAAGCACTTATTTTGTGCATTAGAATTGCGAAGGAAAAAATAGGAGCTCTGGAAGGGACAGGAAATAGATTTGATTTACAGCGGGAGAAATTAAAGTAGACGTGGAAGTCAGTTGTATGCACTATGGCTTGATGCAAAACAAACACAGAATGAATTGCTGCTAAGTCTGCATTTTTTTTTTTTACCCAAAGGGACTTGTACACCAGGCCCCACAGAGTGCATTGCTTCACACAGTGTTAGTCACACTTATGTCTGGAGGCTTGGCTGCATCTTTGTGCTAAAGGTGTTACTAAGAAGATGATCTTTAGGTTACTTGCTTGTGGCAGAGCTTCAGTTTTCTTAGGGCTCTTTTTTTTCCTGTCACACTGAAAATTTGAACTGTAGGTGTAATATGATGAATGTAGTAACGGGCAGGCTCTTGGGTTTACTTCCACTACCTGGTTTTTACCTGCCTTTTGCTTGTTGTGGAAATGCACAGGAGTTGTCTGTCTTCCTGGTGGAGGTAACTCATGCTGTAGCCTCTGAGGATGAGTGACTCCCCAACCTCAGCCAGTAAGTGGGGATAATAGCAGTTGACTGTAAACCTTCCAGAGTCTGGTCAGATGTGTTCTGAAAACTTTGCCAGGCACTGAGGAGAATTTTCTTGATACACTCTTTGCATCTGTCTCATTATCCCTATCCGTGCTCCACAATCTGTCTGTCTGGCCACAGACATTCTAGGTGTCAGTTGCCGTCCTGCAAAGTGGGGACACTTAAGCATGTAGATGGTTGCTTGGGCTAGAACAGCTGCATTAAGCAGGCATAGGGTTAGAAATGAATGCATAGCTCCAATAGTTGTCAAAAGCAAAGTGGGTAGAGCAGATTTGCATAATAATTTGTTTTGTAGTTCAGTTGGTGCCTTGGACTGAAGTATGACTTGCTGTGGTTTGTGACTGAAGTTGCTTGTTGTAATTCTGTACAGAAGCAGAATCTTTATATATAAGTTTATTCTAAAAACCTCTGGTCTGGAGAAGGAAGGTTCTGCATGGAAGCACAGGATTTCAAGAAGTAGGTTTTTTGTTTGGTTTTGTTCTCCCCCCCACCCTCGTAGTTACAAAATGGCAATTGCTTGAGACATTGGTTCTTTCTGAGCATTCATCTTTACAAATATTGCCAGGGCAGGTTTTGATAGCAATTGAGACTTTCTTTACTCTTCAACATAGAGTTGCAAGTTAGTGATATCCTCTAATTTTCACTGAAGACTTAAATTTCTTCTGTTGTTGATGAAGTAGCAGAATTGTGTAAGTATCTTTCTATAACAGTTATGATTGACATCAAGGTACTTTTTTCAATTAGGATAAGCAGAGATGTTTAAAAAATGAAACAAAATGAAAACTAAACCAAAACAGTTGTATTCTATATCTTTGTCAAAAAGACAGCTGCATGCCACTGTACTACCCCACGCTTTCTTTTCAAATTTAATTGACCTCAAATTAATAAAGTATGACTTTGTGTATTGGCTGGTAAATACTAGAATGCTTGTGTCTGGTTTGTTTTGCTTTAAGATACTTAAAGCAAAAGATGGATCACAGAACTGATAGTCTGTTTTAGGTAGCATGGTGTAACTTTTGTGTTCGGAGACAATTTGCTGTAGTGCTAGTAGCCACATTGTCCTTTATCAATACACGTCCTGAAACATTTAGGCAAGTAGTTGAGACTTGACTGCTTTGGTGTTCGGCATCCAGTTTTGAGAATGTTTCTGTGTCGGGAATTATTCTGAAAGATCTCTAAAGAATTTTCACTGCTGTTCTTCAACTGCAAGAGGAAATTTCACTCCCTCCAACTTCGTTACCATTTCCTTCGGAAGAACATCTGTAGGGCTGTGAATGAGCGAGCTATAACAAAACAAGACTTTTGTGATATTCCTCCACCTCCCTGGTTTCTCATGTTCGGTTTCTATTGCAAAGCCCTACCTAGCCTTTCTTCATTTTGATACACAGCAAACAAAACAACCCTTTTGAGCCTGCTGCCCATTAATAAAGCAGCTGAATTGCAACAGATGTATTCTCATCAAGTACCTGGTAGATTTTCCCCTATTAGTAAGAGAGAGAGCCAGTGTGCCCTTGATTATTTGAGTCCCTGAACTGAAATGGGGAAATATGTGTTGGGGGAGGAGTTAAATCTTTCCCCCATTTCCTTACACTTGGTTCAAAACCTGCCAGGCCCCTCTGAGTAATTAATCAGTCATGGAAACATTGACCCTAGTTTTTGGTCAGGGGAAGTAATAAATGCTTAGCTTAAAAAGTAAAAGCAAAATCCCATAGCCCACCAAAGAAGGACATCTGTTTCTAACTTCAGCTTTTTATTTTTTTTATCTTTCATTTTTTTTGTTGGTAAATCTCCCAGACAACAGCAGTTCTGTAGAGAGTTTAAATATGAAGGAATGGCAGGACGGGCTAAGGGCACTTCTACCGAACATTAACATCAACTTTGGTGGACTGCCCAATGCTTCTTCCCCCTCCAACGCCAACCACAGTGTACCAACGTCCAACACTGCCACCACCGACAGCCTGAATTGGGACAGCCCTGGCAGCTGGATGGACCCCGCAATCATCACAGGTAACCATTTCTCACTCCTTCAGCTCCACTGGCAAACCATCAAATGGGTATTTGGCACAAACAGATTTACATCTGGAAAAAAAAAGAAAAAGTCAGTATGCGGTGGTCTCTTCCAGCTTCCATCCACAAAACCTCAAGGGTCCAGGAATTTTTGTGGAACCACTAGGTATAACAGTGTCACTTAGGCCTTTGCAATGCATGCCCGAGATCTTTGCAGGCAGTCAGGTGGATCAGTGCTTTTCTATACGGTCATTCTCTAGGTGTCCCTTCTGCTGCATGGCATGTCCGGTATGTGCGCCGCTGGTCCTGAGGCACTGAAGGCAATCACTGGACTTTGTTATTTAAAAAGGGACGTACTCCACTTGTTTATAAAGCTCTCTTTTATAAGGCTGTCTGGTTGTGTTCCCCTGTCAGAGAGACTGAAGCATGATTCTAGTAGGCAGAGTAGAAGGTGAAGCATGCAGTGTACTGGCAGCTTGGTGTGGTAAGATCACGTTGACAGGGATGCAGTTCTTGAGCAGGATGTTTGATAGAAAAATGTGTGTTTTATGAAGAAGTTCTCTGAGGGTGAACTTGTTCCTATCTGGATTTAATGTTATATGTTTTACAGGCAGAGTAATTATACGTAACAATGTTAAATGCATTTTCTGTACAAACTAATCATGTTTTTTCACCGTTGCTTTTTGTTAGGTTAAATTGACCTCCTTCATGCTCAACTTACTGCTTCTATTTTAACTTGCCTGTATCTCTGTCTCTTTTTTTTTTTTTTCTTCTTTTCATAGGTATCCCAGCCTCCACAGGAAACAGTTTAGACACCCTTCAAGATGACAATCCTCCACATTGGCTAAAATCTCTTCAGGCCCTCACAGAGGTGGACGGCCCCAGTGCAGCGCCATCACAGACGCACCACAGTAACCCCTTCGGCACACAGATCCCTCTGCACAGAGCCAGTTGGAATCCCTACTCTCCTCCTTCAAACCCTACCAGCTTCCATTCCCCACCTCCAGGCTTTCAGACAGCCTTCAGACCCCCCAGTAAAACCCCCACAGATCTACTACAGAGCTCAGCGCTGGATCGTCATTAGGAAAGGAGGAAAAAAGAAAAAAAAGAAAAATAAGACCCAAAACGTTAGAAATGCAGGAAGTGTCCCACCCTGACTCCTTCCCATGCCCACCTACTGTTCCCTGTCATATCTTTCTTTCTGAAGAATCCAGTTCCTGATCAAACTTCCCCCCCAAATGCAATGCCATCACAGGGTCATGACCATATCTTTTTGTTAAGTTTCTGCAGAACCAGTGTTTGGAATACACTGTTTGAAATATTTTCTAACCATTCAAAGGAAAAAAAAAAAAGAGAGAGAGAAAGCAAAATGCAGTCTCAATGCCTAAGGAGAATATTACTGTCTTATGTCTCTTGCACATGAGTATTTCTGCCTAGTGGAAAAGTGTCAGTCTGCAGTAGGGGAAAAAAATGCAATGCAGAATCAAATGCAGGTACATGAAAAAGATATTTAATTTAAATGAAGTTACTGAACATGTGGGGCAAGCAGTGGCCCAGCATTTATTTTGCATTGTGTGGCACTACACAAGGAAATTGCTATGTTGGTGTTGTTTTTTTTGGGTTTTTTTGAGCAGGGGATTTTATTGCATCAGTCAGAGTTTGACATGAAGTGTGTTGAAAGACAAAACACTTATAGCTAAGAGTAACTGGCATGTTGCTAAAGAGTGGTTTAAAGAGGGGAGAATAAGATTTTTTTCTTTAATTTTGGCTTTAGATTTAAAGTAAACTTTAATGTTTTAAAAGTATTCACGGATTTAATACCTAGCATATACATAATATAATTATAAGCAGCTGAAACACGAGTGATATTTACTTCAGTCTTTCTATCTCCTCTGTCAGTCTCTCTTTCTTTTTTTTTTTTTAAAAAGATTCACCTGATTAGGGCACTCTGGGATAGCACTGCATTGGGGCCACATGATCACCATCAGGAGCAACCTCTGACCTCCTCTGCCTGCAGCTTTTACTTAACCCTGTAGTTTCTGGACGTTTGTGCAGTATTGAAAAGACAGGAAAAAAGAAACAAATAAACATGGTTATAACCTGACGCTAAAACTAAAACAAAGGAAATGTACCTCTTTCTTCAGAATTAAAACTAAAATCTTAAATAAAACAGAAAACTTGATGATGACTTCATGTTTGCTTTTCGACTTTTTTTAACATTGGATTTTTAATTACTGTCTGATAAAACCGTATGTCATTGCATGTTTTGAGGGTTTTTCTATTCATCTAAAACGGAGCTACTTTATAATTGGAAATACTGCTTTGCATGGTAACTTCTGTATTGAAAGGTTGAAAAAGCATACACACGTTAAATTTTTTTAAAGGGATTCTGTTGTCTTTCCTCATGGCAATAGCTAGAGGCTGTCAGTCTCTAACTCTTATTGGTGGTATCCTTTTAAATCTGAAGCGTCAAAAACTTGTTTATATTTTCTGAATTAAATGCTGTGGCACTTGGGGTAGATAGCATGCAGTAATATGCCTGAAGGTTGTGGGAGAGAATTGTAACTACAACTCTGTTTTAGTCAGCATCTTCACTTAAAGGTGTAAAATATTATCACTGCACAACAGGGGATGAAGAGCTCTTGGCATACAGAAGGCCTCCAGTAAGCTCTTATACTTCCCAGCAGAGTTGTTTAAAACCAGCAACCTTGTGGTTGGAGTGGTGATTGATGTAGCTCATGAGGATGGCAGAGAGCCTGAAATCCTAGAGATGCCTGTGCAGAAGGATTTCTCACCTGGTGTGAGCTATATAGTTCTGGGTGTCAGCGTTCTGAAAATGTTTGCTGTGGGCAGAGACAAGGAAGGGAATTCCCACTGATGTACTGTGAACACATCATTGGGGATGGGGGGAGACAGGCCTTTCAGAAAGTGAGAGCAAGTCCTGAATGGATCACTGGACAGCAGAACTAAGTACTGGATCTACTTGAAGTGATTCTAAATACTCTGCTTTACAAATATGACTTGGTGACTGTGTTTTGTTCTGCTCTCACCTTTGTTGCTGTTTAGTGCTGTATTTTAGTATCTGTTACAGAACTGTATGTGCTGTTTCTAAACAGGTATTGTTGCTGAGTTGTATGCCTGGGTTACTTGGGAGAATGCGCACACCCTTTGAGGCCAATGCTCCCCCAAAAAGCAAATGATATGTCACCCAACCATCCCCTGTACAATGGTCCCCTGTAACTGCTGGTGGTGGAAGGAGAAGCTCTGTAGGCTGGGAAAGGCCTCTCTATAGCAGTGCCTGCTGGTGCCCCTGCTCTTGGCATGCAGCCCAGCAGGAACAGTCTGCTGGAGGTGCTGGTAAAGAGGTAGATTGTCTTTAGTTTGGTTTTTTTCTTGGCTCCTTCCCCAGTTGCTAGACATTTTTCCACCTTTAACATTGTCTTTTACAAGAGTGCCTCTCCTGACCCTGAAATAAGCAAGCCTCCCAAAGCAGCTCTAACTGCTTTCTATGTATCACAGGAATTCCTGAATCTGCTACCTTTTTCAGTTTATTAGTCCCTTTGTTGCAGTTTAGGATGTGCTGTGGGAAACTGTGCCTGCAGTCTACTACCACTAGAAAACATGCTTTAACCTTTCAGGAGAGCACTTACTCCCTGCTTCTATACAGCAGCTTGTGTAATCAGCCTTAGCAACAAGGGGTTCAGCCTTCAAGAACAGGTTTGCAACTAGAACAATTTTTATGGTGCTGGATTCCCAAGGAAGACTTCTTGGTGGGTAACACTGATGTTACTACAGTAAAGTATATCCGTGTTCAGATTGATGTATGTTGAGTGTGACATTTTTAGCCTAGTTTTACTTACTCTCTGATGTGGATTCCTGCATCCCCCCAGCTGGAACTAACCTGATATTTCACTCTGTTCAACCATGTGGAGTTCAACAAGTTTCTCCTGAGGTTGTGTGGGGTTTTTTGTTTGGTTGGTTTTTGTTGTTTTGTGGGCTTTGTTGGGGTTTTCTTCTTGTTTTTGTTTGGTTTTGGGGGTGGTGGTTGTAATGTTTTTTGTTGGCAGAGTCTTCCTATGACAGGAAATTCTGTACAGGAAACTATTGAAAAGAGAACATCCCTGTGTATGCTTTGTCCATGTGATTGTCTCAGTGCATGGCTGTTGACCCAGGACTAGCAACACATTTGATAGATGGTGTCTGGTGAAGATGGAAAAAGAGAATGGGCTAGACAACTCTTCCAAAATGGGCATTATGTGTATGTTGAGGGAAGGAATGGAGTTATTAGCTGTGAACATGTTGGCACAAGAGGCTATTGCATTTTCAAAGAATTCACAATTCAAGTGTAGTAATTTGAGGGTCAGCAGTGCTAGATTGATAGTAAGGATTCCTACCTTCAGCTTTTTTTTTTCCCTCCCATCTTTTTAATATCTAACAAGAGAATGATGTTTTCCTAGATTACAGTAAGGAATAAATTGTCACCTATGTAAGGTGAAGAGCCATTGCATAAATTCCTTTTTCTTTTATAACTTCTATTCCCTACTTGGAAATCAAGTGTCAGCAGGTCTATGCCACTGTAAATGCAGTGTCTAGACAGGGCTGTTTTAATCATACTTAAAACACCATTCCCAACTCCTGTGACATGACAGTTTTTAATCATGAGGTTTTTATTCTACTTCCTGAACTCTGAACTTTTTTCTTCTCCTTCATCATCAACTCTGTTGTCCAAGAAATTATTTTTCTTAGGTGGTCATTTAATCATAAGCATTGAAGATGTTGGATTTTAGGAAGATGGGAGGTGTTGGGGGGGGAGGAGTGATGGGTCATGGTTTTGGCTTTGTATTTTTCTCTGTTTTAGTTGGGTTTTTTACAGTTTGGTGCAGCTGGTCTTGCTGCTGTGGAGATTTTCGGCTTTTTCTTGTGGCAGGGAAAGGGTCATGCACCAATTTCCATCTTCACTCTTGCAAGGGAATTTAGAAAAATACACTTGAAAAGCTTGTAAAACCTGGGTGCTTATTGTTCGTCCCTCTCCTTATGGCATGTGGAAGTTGCCTGAAGTTGCAAAGGATCTTGGATTTGGTATTGGTCTTCAGCACACATATATTTTACTGCATGGCAGGTGCTGTATTGCCTGGGACTGATTCCTTCCAGGGAGAGCTGTAGTACTGGAATAAAAAGTCCACTGCCCAGAAGTGTGTCAAGAAACTGAGAGGCAGCACAGTGCTTGAAGGGTTGGGGAGCTGGAATTGTCACCAGCTGTACTCAAAGGCCGTGTAGGTACTTGGAACTTCCTGAGAGGTATGAACTCTCTAGTCCAGCTGCTGGTGACACGAATTTTCGGTGTGTCCAGAGCATATAATGTTAAGTGCTGTTTGGTATGAATCCCTGCTTTAAGAGTGGTTGTTGCTTTGCATCTCCTCCAGTGTGTGGCTACATGGCTAGCTATGGAAGTGTTTTCCACTTCACTGGTTTATGGTCATCTGTTCAAGCTGAATGCAGATAGAGCACAAGCTCTCATGGTTACTGTGACCTCTTTGCACAAATCTCAGCATCTTTTTCCCTACTTTGGGTTGTTCCAGTGATGGGAAGGAGCTCTGAGTCCTCTTCTGTTAATGGTTATGACTGTAAACAAAGCTCCGAAAGAGGAAAAAGGTGAAGGCTTTGGTTTACAGTGTAAGGAAAGGTGTAGCCTCAGTATGCTGTAATCTACATATGAGAGCACTGTAGGTGAGCAAGTTCTTCATCTTCCCTTCTTTCTGGGGTTTGCTCTTGCCCTAGGCTTACTGCTGTTTATGTGGCAAAGTGAAGGCTCTTGAGATGCAAATGGCCAAACAAAGTTGTTGCTATACAAGTGTGGAGAGCTAGAGTGACCTGCAGGGATGCAGGAGTCTAAACTGCTGCATTGTGGAGGTTTGAGGCGAGTTGAGTGATCCTGGCAGCTACAGATTTGTTACCAGCTTTGCTGATGAAGAGCACTGGTTTAGTGTGATCTGGGTGTGGAAGTTTGAACAGAGGTGGTATGTGGTGTCATTGTGGAGGAAAACAGTATAGAAAAGTCCTTTTTGATGTAAAACCTATGGGAGTGCAATCTGCCTGATACATGATGGTCAGGAAGTTGCATCTCCTGCAATACAGATAAGTCTTTCAGTGGAATACAGGCTTTGCATAGGTACTATTGCTGTCTCATGTGAAGTGTTGCTAAATTACTATTTCTTTTCCCCAGTCCTCAGACTTCAAAATTTGACAAATATGTCTCCATTTCAGAGACATTCAGAGAGATGGTGGGACTTGCTCAGCTCTCCTCTTCATACCAGCATTTAAAATGTTAGTCTAGAAAGCATGTACTGGCAGAAGGTGGCCATTCAGTTCGAAGTCACAATGAATATCTTTTTGGAGTCCCATGGCTTTAGCATTTAGATGTTACAGCTCCCAGCATTAACCTTGCCCAGATCCTCAGAGAGGGTGTGAGACCTCTTACACCAGTGCCAACAGTCACAGGAAGCTCGTACCTTTACTGGAGAATTTAAAGTTGTGATCAAAACTTTCTAGATAAGTGTGCAGGCTGGAGATTGCAGTGTGGAGTCTGAAGCTTAAAATCTTTTTAAAAAAAAACAAACTTGGGGTGCTTTCTGTCATTGTTCAGACACGCAGCAGAAAGCTGCTTCTAGTGAAGCTTGCCTGGGAGAGAATTAGGAATGAGCTGGACTTGCAGCTGTGTCCATCCCCCTTCAGCTGGGTCCACCTCTCTGTTGGATATTACATGTATATAATTTAAATAAATAAAAAAGAAATATGATATCTAAGTATTGCAGAATTGAATATTGCATTTGATGTAGTGATAGGACAAAGAGGGAATGGCTTAAAATGGAAGGATGGCAAGTTTAGATTAGATACTAGAAAGAAATCCTTCACTATGAGGAGAGGAAGGCACTGGAACAGTTTGTCCGGAGAAGTTGTGGAAGTATTCTAGGCCAGGTTGGATCCAACTTTGAGCAACCTGGGTAAGTGGAATGTGTCCCTTCCCCTGGTGGGGGGGCTGGAAGTAGATGGTCTTTAAGGTCCCTTCCAACTCAAACCATGCATAAAACATTACAACTTAACCTCTTGGAGCTTCAGCTTCCTGTAGGGAGGCCAGGATCTTAAACAGCTGAAAACCCCTTTCCTTAGCATGGAAGTTTCTCTTGTGGTCTGCGTGGGGGAAATGGTGGAGAGGGCAGCAGCTCGTGCTGCTCTGATGAAGAAAGGTTGGGTAGATGGTGGCTCCAACAGGAACAAGTGAACAGTGTGGCAAGGATGCATGGGATTATAGTTTTACAAGGTTTGTGCTCCAGTTTACGAATTACTTAAAGATTCTGCATAATTGCCTTCCTTCTCCTTCCTTATTTGGCAAATAGTGCTTCTTGTTGCCTTAGTGAGGGTACCTTCCTGAGTTGAAGCTGAGTGTAACACTTCACACTTTAACTCAGCTCTTTGCTGTGCTGGTCCTAGGAACTGAAGGAAAGACTAAGGGTTTGATAGGGAAACTTGTAGAGCTGGGCTTTCTGCCCTTAACCCATCTTTCTTCTGTTGGTTCTGCTACTTTGATGACACTGGAGGAAGATCTGGCTGTGCCCTTTCTTGCTGGAGGAACTTGGCTAAGTCTGACAATGTCTTGAGATCAAATATTTCTGATAGGAAGCTGACCTTTGCACACAGAAACACACACACAAAAGTCAAAAATGTTACTCCAAGGAAACTTTCCCATTTTGTCAAGTAAATACTTTTTTAAATATCAGTTGTATAAAATGCTCATTTCAAGCTGACAGTTTTCTCTGTATGAAAAACTGTGTCCATTTGTTATTGAACATGCTAACTTTTTTGTTATATGACACTTCGAAATCAGCATCTTTATGGACATGTTTGGCAAAAGCTTTTTATATCTAAAATGTGCATCATTTCAGTTTGTAGTGAAAGCACCTGTCGATCTCTAATCTTATGTAACAAAAAATCTCACTTCTGGTTTTAAAACCTCATTCACAAGGAACAGAAACCAAGTCCCAAATGCATTTTTGAACAAAAATCTCTGGAGAGAGGGAAAATTGTAGTGAGGTTTCTTCTATTCATTAAAACATGATAAGAGAAAAGAACAGAGAAGAAAAAGGATAAGAAAAGTCTCATTCCCATCCTCTTCAATTTCCTTTCTGTGTTTTTTTCCTGATTTTGTCTTAAAACAACTCCTTTCTATAGGAACAAGACATTGAGGAGCACTGTTTCCAAGGCAGATCCTGGGCTGAATACCTGGACGTGAAACCTGTTTGGTGAACAAGTGGGAACATAGTCCATGGGTGTGGTGCCAATGTACTCGTGAGAGCCCAAAACACCTGTAGCACTGTGTTCAAATTCACAGCTGGTGTTTCTACATGCATAGCACCTTTTCCAGGGTGAGTTTGGGCAGTCTCATGAGCATCTGAGAGGGGACTGAAGAACAGTTTACCTTGAAGCAGGATTATCCCCCTTCCTGTGTGTTAGACTTGGTTGGAAAAAGAAGGAGGAGATAACGGTAAGATTAAGAAGTAAGCTGAAGGGAAGCAAAGAGCAGGTCTTGTTTTCCCTGTCATCTCTAAAACTTCAGTTGCCTTAGCAGAATGAGATATTTTTCCTTCTCGTGGCACAGCTGCTGGTAAATGGCCACTGTAAAAGCTTTACCTTCTGTTCCCTCCCCCATTAAAACCAGCCCCCCAAACAGACTTTCCAGAGCTTAGCCATGTGAAAAGATGACATAGCAGGTAAAATTGGGATAGATTCCTTTATTGTTACTAGAAATAGAAAAAAGTGTCCCTAACCCTCTTTCCAGGGAGAGGTGGCAGCAGTTCCAACACCTGCTATTAAGCCCTGTCTTATCACAAGGAAGTGCTACTTTGCATCTTTTTAAGGCTTGTTTCCTTGAAATGTGATGCAAATGTTGACAGAAATTAAGTCAGCAGACAAAAAATCCTGGCCTTTGTAGCAGAGTTGTTCTGAGTATCACAGTTTGCATGCTCGAGCACTGGATGGCAGGACATGCTGGGGATGCTAATTCTTGCTCCCAGTCCCATCCATGCAGCAGTTCTTGGAGCTGCCAGCACCTCCCCTGATTAACACCATAGTGTGTCCCGAGATACAAACAGCATCTCTGCACACATGCCACAATTCTCAACAAGCCCTGTGTGCCCAGAGTGCCTTGGGCATGCTATGGAGGCATAGGTCTGTCCTGTGGTGCAAACTAAGGCCAAGGTGACCTGAAGCTGCCTGGAACCTGCCCCTGGACTTCCATCCAGGAAATCCTGGACAGAAATAAGAGATCATTGCTTTCTGAATGCAATTGATGGCACTTAGGTTAGTTTTTGGTTTGTTTTTTTGTTTGGTTGAGGGGGTTTGGTTATTTATTTGTTTGGGGGTTTTTGTTTGCTTTCTCAAAGATGCTAGGTTCTTTGTATTAAAGATAAATTCATGTTTTCCCCTTGACTAGCTATCTTTGCACACTTGTTACTTAACTTTCAAGTCTAAGATTGTATAGAAATGGGAGGATATGGTGAGTTCTAAATACCCACAAAAAATCCTTTAAATCTCAGCCTATATTCAAGTTCAGTGAATTGTAAATGCTTCCAGTTATCTAATGACATAGATTCTTTGTTTCTGGTAACTGGCTATCATCACTTTCAGCCTTTAAAAGAGCCCTAAACAGAAAATCAGACTCGTGTTCAAAACCTGAAAGTCTGCACATACTCAGCCTGTAGCTTAAGCTGGAGCTGCTCAGACTTGGCTTTCTGGATCTTGGCAAACGATCAATTAAGGAGCTTATAACCCAGGAACTCCTGTTTGAAATGTGCGCTGCTGGAAAGGGGAGGGAAATAAAAGGATTATATTAAAATGTCTTTCAACATGAAGTGTCAGATTTTCTCTATTTGAAAATCCAGGCGCAATAATTGGCTCTTGTGAAATTCTTTCCTGAGTCTAGGAAATGATATTGTTAAAAGAAGAAAAGGAAGAAAACTTGAATGGCAGTTTAAATATTCAAACCGGCTTCCCAAACTTGCCGAAGACCTTATGCTCCTCGTAGCTTCTGTAGTAGAGGGGTGGCAGGTCGGCGCGGCAGCCCAGGGCAGGCAGCAGGATGTTGCGGGGCAGCTGGCTGGGCAGGGGGGTGATGGGTGGTGTGCCGGGCTGTAACACCAGCTGGGGCAAAGCCTGCACTTCGGGCCGCCAGCTTTCCAAGGGCAGCTTTGCCTGGTTTTCAGGGCTACTGGTAACGGCAAGAGGGAGAGGGGATAGTAAGAGAGGGCTGCAGCACTGACGGGAGCCCACAGCCCACCCAAGCGATACTGAGGCAGGGCAAAGGGGAGCCCCGGTCCTCTGCTGCATTTCCCCCTTGAAAAAGAGCAGGTGCAAGGGTTTCATTGCTGTTGGGTGCTAGGTGGGGCTAAAGCAAGGGATTGACTGCCCAAGTGATGTGAGCTTTTACAGTTGGCTGCTCCTGCTTCCAGGTAGTCTGGGAGCAGCTCTTGCCCCTGTGTGAGGAGCTTGGCGGGGCAGTGGCAGCAGGCGCGGGGGGGGCGCTGAGCGGTACCTTTGGAAAGCCAGGTTATTACAGCCTGCGAATGCCCCTGGGAACACGGAGCTGGAGAGGGCCGAGAGGTGGTAATCTCGCCGGTGGTAGTGTTTCAGTCTTCCAAAAGCATTCCTGCCCCTCTCGGGGGTGGAGGTGTCACGTTTCCGTCCTCTTCTGACTTTCCTCCTGTGCTGGTGCCTGCAAGGTCGTGAGAGATGCCCATGCAGATGCTTTCTTTGCACTGCGTGGGCTGGATATTGTAATTTACTCGTATATAACCCCGGAAAGATCTGACATCTTTGTATCCTACAGCAAAGCTGTCACCCAGTGGTTTTGACCCCCTTCCTTCACTCGTAGAGGAAAGCACTGTGAAGTTGTTTCAGCTCTGCAGAAGAGGGGTGTTGACAAGGCACCAGCCAGCCCGGGGAAGAGCGGGCCAGTGGGGAGAGGTGTGGCTGGTGCCTGCTGAGAGACTGAGATGATCTCTCTTGCTTGCAGGCTTTTTTGTTCCTTGTCCTTGTGCACTTCTGATAATAAGGAGTTAGACTCAGCTAAAGCTGCAGCCATGTAACAGCAGCTCTCTCTACAATTGCCGGCAGTATTCCCACAGCCGGAACCCCCTTCCAAAGTCAGACGTACCCTGGCTTTGGATCTGCGTTTTAACTTTTTTTTTTCCTTTCATGTTGGATGGTTTCAGACCATCAAGCAGGGTCTGGAGCGTTGTGAGTGGGAGCAGGTGGGTCACAAGTCCCGAGAGGGCGCAGCCCGCGTGTCTCAGCAGATGGCAGCACCGACTCTCCTCCGGCTCCCGCAGCTGCTCCTCACTCCTCCAAAAGCCACCTCACCGCCTCCCGCCACCTCCATACTCACCCCTCGCGGCTCTTCCTCGCCCTGTCCCGCCAGCAGCAGACGGCGAAAGAGACGGACAGTGCCAGGATGACGGCTCCGCTCAGCAGCGAGGCGGCCACAGCGACGCGGGAGCCGCTGCCCGAGGGNCGTGAGAGGGGCCGGGGGAAGGGCACCCCTGCTCTCCCCGGCCCCGTCCCTCTTGCAGGTAACCCTAAAGTGATGTTGTAGTGGGTGTTATTAATTAATAACAATTATAAAAGCTAATGGTGAGCGTGGGTGATGCCATGACAGCTCAATAAAACAGGAAGTTAATTAAAAAAAAGAAATCATATTAAATCTTCTTATTTTCTTCAGATAATTAATGTAAAAAAGCAGCAAAAGTGAATGTGGCAGACCTTTTCCATTTAAAACTTATTCTGGATCGCTATTGCAGCACAGGTTTGCCTGTAAACTATTTCTGAAAAGACCTCAGGTCTTCGATTCTCATTCACATGTAGGCTATATAGCATTTACAACTTTTGTGGTTTTTCTTACCACTGCAAAACTGTATAACTTTCTTGAGGGCAATTTTCCTGAAATTGTTTTGTGTCCGCACACAATACAGTGTGAGAAAAAGCTTTTAAAGCAATGTATTTTGTTCCTTCAACATTATAATAAGCATCATTCATCTGATGAAATTGTACCACAAAAATGCAAGGGCCATTTGCAACTGGCACATGCTCTACATGTGTGTTCATAAACAGCCTGTGCTGGGTTATTGCCAAGTTCAGTTTTCCTCCTGTTGTGAGAGCTTTTAAAAGTGCCCTGGGTTCCCTGTGCCTAGCACCTGGAGTCTGGTGTCAGCCAGTGTCATGTTTTGACCCGCCCTGAGAACTTGTGCGTTTGTGCGTACTGGGAGTGAGAGAAGATCTGGTTATCTGCTGAGCTGATCCCAGACAAATTCACCTTCTGGCAACTCTCATGCGGCTCATGAAACGCTGCTGCAGTGGCCTTGCTGAAGCATGGCGTTTCACCTGAGCTGACCAAAACTGACTGGGTCAAGCTGGACCTTCACTGTCTCCTTTTAGGGTGGATGGGGCACCCCACCTCCTTTCTGCCCTCACCAGGTTGTTCGGAGTGAGAGGGCCAGAACTGCACCTCCTCTCCTGAGTTAGCAGTTGGGTGGCCATGCACCTGCACCCTGTTGAGACCCTGTAAGTGGGAACAGATAGTGGTCATGCTAGTGGGCTCCTTACCCTGGCAGTGGGGTGGGGGGTGGCTCCAGGACGAAGTGCTCTCCCGGTGGAGGCAGGCGAGCCTCTCGCTGCCCACCAGCTGGTACCCCTCCTGGCACCAGTACACAAGGACCGAGCCCAAGGAGATGCCCGAGCCTCTGTCCACATAGTAGTATCCATAGCGTGGTGGGGGGAGAGCTGTGCATGGCACTGGGGAAGAAGGGGAGATGTTAAGTGCAGGTGGTGACAAAGGCCCCCCTAGAGATGCGTTTGAAAAGGCTGCCTGGCCCCTGTGTCACTCCTTCTTTTTTTCAGAAGATTTGCGGGACCTGCAAATCTCTGGTTTTAATTTTTTGCGTAGCTCTAAAAGGAAGACATAAGGAAGTCTAGCAGCTTTATCTGGAAAGTAAGTCTTCCAGTTAAAAACTGTCCAGTGTGAGCAGCTACTGAACAGCAGAATTGAGACTAGAAAGGTACAGTGTGCAGAGAGCAATTTTTAGGAGTATAAGGAAGAGGATAGGCATAACACAGTATTCTAGGAGAGTATTGTTGGCTGGAACTCAAAGCAAAAAACCCACTACTCTATGCTAGAAAGAGATGGTTTTTTGGTCTTTAATTTTTTTCCTAGTTTGTAACCCACAGCTATTCAGAGCTACTTAGTTATCCTGCTTAGATCTTTCTTTCTGCATTGCACTAATACCTGGGGAGAACCAGAGTCAGGCTCCCAAAAGAATGCCAGTCTGAGTGTGTGCTTGCAAGAAAACCCTGGATATACTACCACAAGACCAAGAAAATGAGGATGAGTAGATTCTTATGTAACAGGTATCATGGGTGCCAATATCCTAAATTGAAGGAAAATCCTCTGATCAACTTTGGTTTAACCAAGCTTAAAACCTGCAGGCAGAAATGTGCTTTATCTAGCTTAGGGAGAACTTTTGTAGGGAATTCCAAGTGCAACAGTAAAGCTAATGTGAGAGAGAGGTCTGGTTTGCCTCTGCTTTTGCTGAGATGATGTAGGCTTCTCCTCCAGTGGGGATGACAAGAAACAAGTCAGGTTGAGTAAGATCAGACTTTCTTCAGGCTCAGCAATACTGTTAACAGATAGCGCAGATGTCTATATGAATAAATTCAGCAGTGTCAGGGATGCCGCTGAATTCCTAGACTGGATCTGTTTTATAGTTAAATTGTCCAGCACTGGTTGCTAGCACCTTCCCCAGCAGTCACCATGATATAGAGACAAGGTAATCCAAGGATTGTTCCCAACAGGCATTTTGGAAACAACATAGAATTCTTAAAGATTTGGGAAGGTGTAAGCTTCAACAGTGAATAGATTCAACAGGCAGGCAGTTGCTCTACAGCAGCCCTGATGCTGTGTCCCACTTGCTGGGGAACAGTCCATGCTTTGCTCTGGGAAGTGGATTAAAAAAAAAATACCCTCAGCATTTGGAGATCACTTGTACTTTTAAAAAAATTTCCATTTCTTCCCAAGGGTCCCAGCTCAGCCTCTAGGGCAGGGGATGTGTTCAGTGCACCCATATCTTAAGCAGGGAGCTGGCCCACCGTGGGTAACAGGGAGGAGGGTTTTCATCTCGAAGGAAGACAGTTAAGCACTGAATTTCCTCCCTACGCCTAGTGGCTTTGCTTCTGACCCGACACATCTCTCCCAGATCACAGAAGTTCCCGTGGCCATAAGGACCACCCAAAGCCTCCAGCCCCTACGCGTGCCCTGGGCGTGCCCCTGTGCCCGACGAGAGCAGCACCGTGATGCCTTCATCCGCGCGTCCCTGCGCCCTGCACCCCGTGTGCCTGCACAGTGGGGCCCCAAGCAGCCCTGCAGAGGAAGAGGCGGGAGATCACTCCTTTAAGTACCTGAGATGTTGCTGTGCACATCGGTCCCGTTGGCAACGTCTCTGGGCAGCCCCTTTCTGACGTGTCCTTCACCGAGTGAGGCGGTCCCGGGCCCAGCAGCATCACTCCAGGCAAAGCTCAGGCAGCTCCAGGGCAGCAGGCAAAGGGCGATGCATTTCCCGAACCTTTGTCCCATCATGGTTTGAGAAACACAGCACCATCGGGTGCCCGGCCGTCCCGAGTGCCGGCAGTTTCCCTTTGCGTCTGAGCAGGAGTCAGCTGGGCTCTTAGGGCATTAAGCCTTGAGCAGCAAAGCTAGCAGCTGCTCTTCCCCCGGCGCTTGCCTCTCCTCTGTGTCGGCATAAGCTCTATGTCCCTGCTCCTAGCACTGCCAGCCCTGCTGCGGCTGCTCAGCTGAGTGACTCCAGAGCCCCACAAAGAAAGAAACCAGGTGTGGGAAAGGGACTGAGAAGCAGCAAACCGTTTGGATCCATCCTTTACAGCTCCCCTCTGAAGAGATTGGCTGTTGCCATCTTTCCAGGTCCTAGAGCTGCACATTGGGAACCCTCCTCCTCTTCCTTCTCTTCCTCTTGTAACTGCCAAAATCCATGCTTGAGCTCACTGCTGAGACTCTTGAGCTGCAGACCCTCCTGTACTCATCCCTTGCCTCCTGCCAGACCCCAGGGCTGATTTTCTGTTGACAGCAGTGGAGTGGGATATAAGCAATGGGAATGAAAAGGGTTTCATGGCAGCAACTTCACCAGCTTTGCCACTATGGGAACTGCAGAGAAATCTGGTTTTCCATTTCCTTGGAGTTCCCTCTGCTCGGTATCTCTCTGCCTGTCACTTCAGGCTCTGATGTTTGATGATGCTTCATAGCTGGAGGGGCTGTAGTAGCAACCAGCTCTTGCTTCCTGGAATGTAGGTTTCTCTTATCTACCCCTACCTGCCTGGTACCCATGAAGAAAAAGGGTGCCCAACGTTGCCTGAGTGCTTGAGAACAAGAAATTTTGGAGCAGGCAATGCCAAGGCTTTCCCTGGCAGCCAGTGCATCAGCTGTGTGACCAGGAGGGCTTTGCAGCAACTTTTGGAGCATCCCCCGCTGTGCTTGTCTTCTCCCCTCCTTGCATTCTCTGGAACTCCCCTGGTCCTGGGGGTCTCCTTTGCCCTCCCATACTGCATCCTTGCCTGTCCTGGGGCAACCTCTGACTTACTGCAGGTGTAAGGGTTAAAAGCTATTATTCATTAATAGCATTTGCACAAATGCAGTGTCTTTACACTCAGCTGGGTGTGAGGACATTTGTAAGTACTCACAGCTTGGCAGGGAGATAGGTCAGTTTTTGTTCATATGTTTTTTCTATCTGTGGCCTGTAGCTATAGCCAGTGTGCTTGGCTGAGCATCGTTGCCTCAGCGGGCCTAGGGGGGCCAAAATATTTCCTTGGATGGGTGGGCAGCTTCTGCTTCTAAAACCCAACAGTGGTCTTGCCATCTTAGTGTGATTTCCTGCAGTGCATAAAAGAGAAATAAAAATGTCAGACAGAATGAAGCCCTGGTCCTGTCCCATCCCAACATGGGGATGCAGTTGAGGGCTTTTGTAGTGAAAAGGGGAGCTGTGGGAACAGGCAGTGGCTGGACATTGCTTGCTGTTCTTCCCCAGCACTGCAACCTGCTCTTACTCCCACCTCATGTAGAGGAGTTATCAGTACTCTGGCTCTCCTTGCAGAGAGGTTTCTTGTCACCTTCGTGGGACCTTGGGTATGGGAACGCCTTAATCCTACTCTGTTCATCCATCTCTCAGTCCTTTTTTTGGCTGTGCTGGTATCTCTGGGCTTCTCTCCAAGGGATTTACTTGATTTCTCAGGAAAACCTGTTTCAACCTCTCATAACTCATAATGATCTTCCTCAGAAAATACTTAAATGTGTTCACTTTTCTGGTTAATCCTTCTTAAACAGTGAACTTTCTTTGACTCTCCTTGGAGGGCAGACCGAGGAGGTGTGTTTCTGCCTGGCTCAGTGAATATTGCTGGTTTGTTGGGGTTATTTCTTTCCCCCGTCTGAATTCGGGGGTCTTGCTGTTTGTTCCTGCAATGAAGGTAAAAGTTCTGAGGCAGGCTGGGCTGTGTGACAACGTAATGTTGACAGCAGAGGAGCTGGCCTTGGGGCTTGCCCTGGGTGCAAACCCAGCCATCTCCTGGGAGCTGGGATGCAGCCAGGCTTTGGGAATACACCCATCCAGTCTGACGGGACCAACCCTGACATGGCCCCTCTGCTGACCCTGAGCTGGGCACCCGTGTATCTTCTTCCTTCCAGGGCTTATGAGCTGCTCCCTCTGCTGCTGATGGCTGGAGGACAGCGGGAAAAGCCAAAGGCAATCCTGCTCCCTGCTGCTGGATATGTCCCAATGCTAAGTAGCTGGGGACCAAGAGCATGATGCAAGCATGGCCTTCAGGAGTCGGCAGCAGTAAGTCTTGTCACGCGTGCCAGGGAATGAACAGGCTCAGCAAAACCCTGGGACACAATAACCACGCTTGTCCTCAAAATGCTGAGTAGATGACATGGATTATTCCTTTACTAATGCTCTTAAGAGCTAGTCGTGGGGCTGAGGGAGATAAAGGGACTTATTATTACAAAATCAATATCCTACTGGAGTGGGATTTCAATGCTGTTCTCTACTTCCTGCTTTACACAGGCAGCCATCTGCACAAAGCTGGGGAGTTGGGCACCAGGCTGTTCCTGCTGGGATTGACCCTGGGCTCAGGGGAGGAGCATGTCCATACCCTAGCTCAGCAAGCCTTTTCCTTGTGAGGAAGGCAAAAATGAAGGGGGAGCTATCAGCATGGCCCAGGGGCTGCAGCTCTCCCAGCTCGAACATCTTGGCTGGGGTTGTCCACCTTCCCAGAGAATTCCCTTTGGGTGATTTTCCATGACTGCTTCTCCACCACAGCAGCCTGCAAGGCAAAGCTCAGCTGATGGTTTTCAAAGCTGGTTCAAAAGTCTCTTACACTTGCACTCAGATCTCTCTGCTGGCTGATGGGGATCCACTGAGGGATAAAGCTTTCCTGAGCTATAGTGGCATTTCCCCCTACCTTCTCCTGTCCCTTTGAACCTTGTAAATCTCCCCTCTGCAAAAGTGCCCCCCTCACACACTCCCACCTGCTTGAATGTCACCATGCTCTGGATAATTTTTTCCTCCAGCCTCTGCTCTACAGCTTTAAGGCTGGCACCCTGGCTGGGGTCAGCTCCTGGAGCTCTCCTGTCTGACCTGTTCCACAGCCTCACCGGGCCAGGATGCCCCCAGCCCTGGGGATGGTGCACAGCTTCTCCACCTTGTCCCATCCCTGTGCCCTGCCTTCCCTCATGTCACTGCAGGCAGAGAAAGCAGCATCCCCCTCCCCATGGCACAGGCAGCCAAGCAGAAGTATGTTTTCATCAGCATGGCACACACGGATTTCTCCTTTAATCTCTCCTAGGTGTTCTTCCATCCTGTCATGGCCCCCACCTCATACCATTCTGCTGGTTTTGACACAGTCCCTGTGAGCTTTGCAGTTTGTTATTTTGCTAGTTTGCCACCAAAATTACCGGCCCTGGAGAAGAACAAGCACTTTGCTACCTCATGACATGAGGATGTATGGAGGAGTGTCCCCGGAGGAGCACAGGTAGACGATCTGCAAGGGGAGCCAGAAAAGAATGCAGGGTGCTCTGTGTTGTGGTTTTTTTATCGCTGTGCACCTTGTGGTTTGACCCATGTGGTGGGCAAGAGCAGTCCTGCATGGAGAAGAGCTCATTCCCTGTGATCGATCCAGGACCCATACTTAGGAGTGAGAGACTGGAATGTTAGCTTAATGACTCAAACAATTGGCCATTTGCAAAAGCAGCAGATGCTTTGCTGAGGCCTGGTTTGCACCTCCCAACTGAAAGGGAGAAAGAGTTTTTGGCTGTGTGGCAGCAAAACCTCTGGTGTGCATGAGAACAGCTCAGGTGCAGAGGGGGTGTGCACCCACCAGCAGAGGATGACCATGATAAACCAACCTTTGCTTAGCAGCAAGCTGGGTTTTGAGTCAGATAAGGGAAAAGGACAATAAGAAGCAGATCCTGCAAGGTGGAATAATGCTTTTTGTCATGCCAATATCCTCACTCCTGGTGAGACTCAGGGGTAAAACTCCCTCCCTCCCAGGGGATATTCATCCCTTCTGGAGGTATTCATCCCTTCTGATAAGGCATAACTGGCTCACTTAGGCTGGCATGAGATGCAGCTGTCATGTCTTAGAAGGAGCTCTAAACCATCAAAGACCCCTGAAATGCCTCCAGACTCATTTCTGGGGCCTTCCACCAGGGGACTGCACATAATCCACAGTGTTGCACCAGACAGTGTAAAACTCTCCCTGGCCAGGGGAGGTATCTGGGCATTCCCACGTGAACCTTAACACATATTAGCCCGTTGAACTTTATGTTTCATGGACTTCCCCTACCCCTGACAGATCAAGACTGTGACCATCACTTCGACCAGTGGACATCTGAATTGCAACAACGAAGTCTTGTCTCTGGATCCACAGGCGGTGACATCTTTTCTCTCCACTATCTACTCTTATCCTTTCTTTCTCTTTCTTTTCCTCATATATTTTCTTAAGTGATATATTTATACTTTTGTGTTGTTATATTTCTAAAGATAATAACTGAAACATCTATATACTCCCTTCCCATTACAACCAAATTGTTCTAAAATAAACCTGCTACATATATATACACACACATATACTCAGTGTCGTTTCCCTCTAATCCACCCTAAGGCATCTGTTAACAAGAACCTCAGTTACCCTGCCTCAGGGGTGGGTTGTAACATCAGGGCAGGGCTGTGGGGTGGCTGGATGAGTGGTGGTGGGGAAAAAAGGGACTGGCTCAGGAGAGACTTGCTGGGAGAGCTATGCAACTGTGGGGGTCTTGACAGAAAAGAGCCAGGTAAGCCTATGCTTTGCACCCAGCTGGGTGGGCGTTACTGTCTGACTGCAGCCTGTGCAGTTTCCCTGAGACACTGGCTTTTGTTTACACGAGGAGCTGTCAGTGGGAATGTAGGTGTGTGCCTGAGTGCCTCAGTTGTCTTTGTATGTCAGCTCCTTTTGAGGAGAAAAGGCAACCGAGAGATATGAGATGGGGAATGTGAAGCAGACAGGTAATTCTCTGTCTAGTACTCTGCACTTGGTTTCTTGCTGTGCCATGGAGATCCTGGTACAAAAATAGAAAGGAATGAACCCTGACTATTTAGGGGATTTACTTTGGCCGTGTTTATTTCCTTGTTGTGTTTTAATCAAACATTCCTGCCAGGAAACCCAATAGCATACCCAAAGTACGTTGCAGTGTATTACATCTGTTGCACTTACTTACAGCAACCTGGTCTAGTGAAAGATGTCCCTGTCCATGGCAGGGGGCTTAGAACTAGATGATATTTAAAGGCCCCATCCAACCTAAACTATTCTATAATTAGTATGAACACACACATTCTGACTTCCAGACAGTGACCACGGGTGACCCTCTTTGGTTTTGCAGATAGAAGGACATAGATGTGTTTTGTAACTAAACTAGTCATTGGAAGTCACTTGCTTAGCTCTCTTGCTAGTCTGTCCTTCATGCAAACCAATCAGGGCTAGAACTGTGTAAGAACAAACTGTTCTCCAAAAAGATGATTCCAGTGTTTGTATTGAGTTTTGGGGGTTTTTTTTGTGCAAGGTCTCCATGACATGCCTTTTCTATTCTCTACTGCTTTTATTTCATAGCCCTGAGTTCCCTCTAAACCCACCTTTATCCAGCTCCAGTAGCTGGGACTCAGTGCCACAGGTTTGTGAGAGCATTGTGGATGAACATACCCTCTCAGCAAGGGGCTTGGCATGACTCACTAAATCTGAATCTCCCTGGGTTGCACGTGCACAGCCTCATACAGAGGGATGCCTCTCATTCAACTTTAGACTTTATCTGACCCAGTCATTCTAGGTTGTTTCATAATTTGGGAAAGAATAAGGACTTACTTCATCTATCCCATTTGGGACATTTGCCACATCTGTATCAACCAGAAGGGCCTTGGAAGTTGCCATGTTGGTGTCACCCCAACTGCAATTAGGAGTGAGGGAAGCTCCTTGCTTGACGAGGTGTAATCAGGGACAGTTGAGGTTTGCATCTCAGGGTGACATTACAGGTTGATCCATTATTAAACATGCCCTGGGAAAGACTTGGAGGGTGTAATGTAGCATAAGAGAGAAAATAACCCTGCTAGGAGAGTCGGGATACAGATGATCCGGGCTCTCCTTGTGGATACAGGAGACTTGGAGTCAAGCCTGAATATTTAAACTTGGTCTCCCATGTTCCCAAGCTTTTCCTTGAATAGTTGCTCTTAACAGATAGTTGGCTGCTTCTGCTCTCATGGGACTTTACTGTCATGAGCAGCTGGCCAGGTAACTTGA
Organism: Calyptomena viridis; assembly: GCA_013390005.1. Classification (NCBI taxonomy): domain Eukaryota; kingdom Metazoa; phylum Chordata; class Aves; order Passeriformes; family Eurylaimidae; genus Calyptomena; species Calyptomena viridis. The sequence continues at coordinate 245,174 of WEIV01013384.1, read as the reverse complement.
CTGATAGCAGGAGATATGCCAGACACACAAGTCTAAAAGTAATGTGTATCGTATTTTTTGTTTCCTAAAACATTATAAATAACTTGAACAGGTGGATACCTGGTCATTTATGGTTAAAAGCCATTTGTATAATTATTAGGCTGCTGTCAATTACTAGTAGTTGAAGACATTACTGCTTAAGCACACATCTTTGCTAGTTGAAAACCTTGTTCTGAAAAACCTTACAACTTAGTAAATTATTGCTAATCCTGTTATATATACATAAATATGCACATGTGCATATATACATGATGTACACAAATGTTTACATTACACAGAGACTCCCTATTTTTCTTGCTTATTTCCAAAAGCAGGATATTCCAGGCCAGGGCATTTCACACAGACTCCATAAATTTCTACTTTGACATGTACATTGTGCTATTTTGTAATTTTCATCTAGATTACAGGTTATTAACATTCTGTTAATAACTGGTACTATCAAACTCTTCATTCCTAACAGGCCTACTCTGATGTACAGGCTTTTGGCTATGTAGGACTTATTTCCTGTGTTTTTCATGAAAATCTGCAATCTTTTAGTACTATAAAAAAAGCATTTTTTGCACTGCAGGATTTCCCAGAAGGGCAAACTGTTTTTCTGCTCTGCTTTTTCAAGGAAAGTGATTGTTGTTGTTACTGATTTATTGTTGTTACTGTTATTATTATTTTGTTCTTCTCACCCTCTTTACTTAATACTATTCATGTGGACAGTTTCATATGCTACTGTAGATGACATGTGAATGAAATAGTAAATATGCAATGAACCACAACCACACAGTGCAATGGGTAACAAGAGATGAGTAAGTCTATAAAACTGATGGGTTTTGTGCTGCTCCCTCTGTGCTAGGAATTGGAGGAGTTGAAGGTGAAAGTGTCCATGGTAGTTTGACCAGGAAAAGACTTCTTGTTCAGTGCTTGCAGAAGAAAAGTGGCCTTGTGCCAAGATCACTTTCACATCTGCAGGTTGGAGGCTGAAAAAGCATCCCTTGCAGTTAAAAATATGAGGACGTTCCTATATAATGGGGCTTCAGAGAAGAAGTCTGGCAAAGCTGTGAACATCTGTTCATTGTGTTTAAGGCCAGGCTGGATGGGGCCTTGAGCAACCTGGTCTAGTGGAGGGATTGGAACTAGATGATCTTTCAGGTCCCTTCCAACCCAAACCGTTCTATGATTCAATGATTTTGATGCCTTAGAATTTATCTGTCCAGCAGGTCATAACTTCTCTGATAGTGTTTAGAGTGAGATTGTCCGATCCTGTAATGCAGTCCTGGTCTCAAGAGAAGAGCTGAGAATAAGCTCTACAGGAGGAGTAGGGACCAGGATTTATTTCAGTTCCATTGCATGCTGAGTGGAAACCAGGGGATGTTCTCAATGGATTGTCACTGAATGTAGGTAATAGTGTGCCCTTCTCTGCAGGAGTTCTGTTCAGCTGCTCTGGGAAGCTCACTGCCTCAGGAAGCCATTAAAGATACCTAATCTAAGTAAGATTGGAGTGGGGTGGCTAGAACGGCTTGGTGGCACATTAACACCATTTGCTACTTATTAAGAAAAGTGTAACTATGCTTTGGGCCATCTGGTGGCCACCAAGTAGGATACTTAGCTGCATGGAGATAATCAGATTACCAGAAGTCATCTTTTTTCAGTCTTACGTTTTCTGTACCTCTCTGGCGTCATGTTCTGATGACTTGTGTGAAAGGAGAAGCCTCTGCCTGAGCATTCTCACAGCATTTGAGGAGTCACACATACCACACAAGACTATAACTGCTGAGACCACCTTTGCAGTTGAGCAGCTCCAATGAGCTGACAGGTGCCCCTTTTGACTTCTCACTCACCCTCTCCCTCCCATGGCCCCTTCTCAGGTGCACTTTCTCCTCCTTTGGTCTCTGCCATAGGTTTCCCACAGCAGAGTCTCAGGAATCAGAATTTATAAAAATAAACGATTTAGTAGAGTGGTACAGTAGCGGGTCAGCTTGAGCTGAATGCCTTCAGAGAGGGACCACAAACAACTCCCTGTGCAATTATACACTTAAAACTTACACACCTGCTCCTCATGTTCTCTTAATGCATTTTTTAAGTCCAATGGTGATTTTAGGTCTGGAGCCTTCTAATATCTTAAGGGATTCTTTCTCTGTCTCCATGCAGGCAGGCTGTTGCTTTACTTTATTGAGCTGAGTTTCTGCTGATGGTTGTAGACTCCTTATCTTGTGGTTTGCATTTCTTGCGCACCTGTTCACTGGCAGAACACAGTTAACTAAAAAAGTCTTGGAATCAGGATAAATACTACAACTAAAGCATCCATGTATTATCAATATTCTTCTCATACTAAAGACAAAACACAGCACTGTACCAGTTACTAGGAAAATTAACTGTGTTTCAGTTATCTAGTATATCTAGCTCCTCATGCTAAGCAAGTAAAGCTAAGCAAACAGCATTCTAAATCATACTATATTATAAGTCTGACTCATTCTATTTAAAACTTATTTAAGCTAAACAACTAATATATCTCAACACCTGATCATTGGTTGCTGCCTTAGAGTAAGTTCCCTGTAAAAGCCTCTTTTTTTTCACGCTGTAATAGGAGTATCATACAAGATGATGATTTTTGTTCCTAAGCCAAAATACACAGTAGTTTACTTATGAAATAAGTGAAACTATCTAGAATTTGAATTTCCTAAAGATGAGGACAAAGATTCTCAAAGAGGCCAAACCCACACCAAAAATAGAAGTTGTTGAAACAGTAATGAAGCAACAAGTTTCAAGGCTGTGCCAGGATGCCTCTCCGATACCCTTTATCATTCTTACCTATGGATGAAATTTTTTCTGCCACCAATTACTGATTCACTCATTGCAATGAAGGGCTGCTCTCTGCTTTGGCTTGAATGCCAGTCATCTAATCAGCTGAAGAAAAGGAGTCACTTATTTAAGCCAACAGAAAGAAAATACTTCTGCAATACAGCTCACATGAACAGCTAGGACTGAGCGCTGCTTGGGTCCCAGAGTCCACCTTCTGCATGTTCTCACTTCATTTCTTCAGGGCTGTTTTGACTGGGAGGAGTGGGAATTTGGGAGGTTTTCCTCTTCTGACTCTTTCTTTTTCAAGGCAGTCGGTGAAGGCAAGTGGAAGGCATGTCCCTCTCCTCAGACAAAGATCTCAACGGGCTAGATAACCCTAACTTCATGGTGAGTCTGCTCTCTGAAGGGTAATTCTTGCATAAACAGGTGCAAGCCCTGTGAAAGGAGGAGAAAGGGGAAGCTGGGGGCTTGGCTGGCTACAAGGATTCTAGTGTGTGGTAAAGTTTGTTTCGGCTCTTATCGACAAGAGTCTGAGGAATGATTTCCTCACTACAGCTGCCTGCTGCTGCAGACTTAGCATACTTTCTACTCTCTGGTACTCTTTTAACTTCTTTTCTTTCTATTGTTTCTAAACAATAACACAGATGAACAGCAGCGTGAATGTGCCTGTACTAAAAAGCCAGTGAGCTTGTGGCTCCTTGTGTCTGTGTGCCTGTGTACAGCATTTTATGTGTTACTTAGTAAAATTACAATAGAAATTTAGCCTAGCAAAGAATGTGTTTCTTTGTCTTCTAGACCTATTTCCAGTGGAGTGAATTTTCAGAAAGGTGGGGGAAAACAGGGTTTGGGAGTCAGCAGGAGAGGGTACCTGTAGAGTTATAGCAAGGTAATAAAATCCAAAAATGATGTGCCATTTCAGAGGTGTACGGTGCATTGGGAATGCTGCCAGCTATAACAGCCATAGGGCAAAGTCCTGGGGCACAGCAGCCTCCTTCCTATCTCACAGCAGGAGTCACCTCCGTTAGAAATTAAAAAAGCTGCTTACTTGTCTGTCAGCAGGTGTGGAGGAGTGGGGTCCTGCATCCATCTTGTTACCTTGATACAGACTACCTATCTGTGGTACCTTGGAGGAGGCATTTAACCTCCCAGTGTACAAGTCTTGGGTTTCTTGGACAGCTCTGGGTGAGCTTGCTGTGAGCAGTGGAGGTGGGGTGCTGTGCCAGTTGTGGGCAGAAGCTCAGAGAAGTGCTCAGAGCCAGCCAGGTTTTCATTGGTTATTTTTAACAGGAATTCAGTTTCTATTTGCTCTGCCATAACGCATATCAGGCTTGTGACTTCTGGTTTAGATCACCCAACAAGGTAAAATACAAGGGACTTTTACCTGTAGTTCAAGCAGTTTCTGACTGCCTTCCTGATGCACTTGTTTAAGATGCGGTTGAGGCCCTGATGCTGTGCCTGGAGCCTGAGGCACATGGAAGGTGTCCTGATCCCCTGGATTCATGGGAGCAGCTGGGCTGAGAACCCTCAAAAGTGGTTTCCTTTCTCTGCTCCAGACTGCTCCTGCTTTGTCCTCCTGCCAGCATCTCAGCTTGACAGGCTGGCTGAAGTTGGAAGGGATCTCTGAAGGTTGTCCCTCCTCAAGCAGGGTCACTTAGAGCCAGCTTCCCAGGACTGTGCCTAGAGAACTTTTTAATATCTCTGAGGATGGAGAATCCACAACTTCTCTAGGTATCCTGTGCAGTGTTTAGCCACCCTCACAGCAAAAAAGTGTTTTCTGATGTTAAAATGGGATCTCTTGCGTTTCAGTTTGAGTCCATTGCTTCTGGTCCTGTCTCATCCTGTTATCTCCACTCCATCCTTCCCCTGCTGAGACCTGCTCACTCATTCCCCTACAGCTCCTAGGGAGGGTCAGGCTCTCATGTGATGATCATGCAGGACTGTTGTTGGCACAGGCTCTGCCTGGCTGGAATATGCCTCCTGGTTAACACTGGGAAAATTGCAATGAAAAGAAAGGAGCTTACTGCTGTCTGCCTAGCTTAGCATTTGTCTACCCATGGTGTTTTTCAGGAGTAGTTGTCCCCAGATAACTCCATGCATGGGCAGTCTTAAGTACGTTGCTGTACATTTGTTAATCGATGGCTCAGGCTCTCTTGTTCTGAAGCAAAATGTCTCCACAGGGAGTTATTAAGGAATGCCTTTTGCTCTTGAAATTCATGCCTGAGTTCAGTTGGAATTAACTCTGCCTTTACCTATCTATTTTTAAGTATCTGCAATGGTCCCAGTTTGCCTAGGCTGGATAAATACACCATGTTTGTTAAAGAAGCTTCTCTGCCTTAGGTATCCTGTAGCAGAGTCTCAGGCTTTAAGTCCATTAAGGTAGTTTATTTGAGTGGTACTGTGGTAAAAACAGCTCGAGCTGGGTGCCTCTGGGGAGGGACCTTGAACAAATTCACAGGCAGCTATACCCATATGATCTGTGTTCCTGACCCTTCACGCAACAGTTCAGATCAATAACAATATTAAGGTCTGATATCTTCTTATTCTTCATTGATTCTCTTCATTGACTCTAGGTGTTCCAGTTTTTCCCCTTATCTCTGAGGATGTGGTTTCTGCTGATGGTTGTAGCTTTCTTATTTTCCAACATGAATTGGCTCTTGAGGCCCTCTTATTCTATGGAATTAGATGCAAATTCAACATATTTGTGTGCAAGTTCCTAGCTTGCAGCCCACAGCTTCAGCAAATTTAGCTACCAATGCTAGGCAGTTAGCTCCAGGCAGTTTCGGTCCAATATTCCTTAACAGTGTTTTAAAGCTATTAAATGGCCTGTTTTCAATAGCATGGTCTAAAATGGGACTTTGAAGGCTCAGCCATGAGAATGGCAACCTGGAGGTTCCAGGCAAATGATGATATTAAACTACCACACCTGCAAAATTTACGGCAGAATCTAACATGAATTTTACATCCCTGTTCTCGGACCACAGCACTAGCTGTTTGCCTCCATCAGTAGGTTGGCCAGGAGTGGTACTGCACTTTGGTTGGGCATTTCACTGTCTTCAGAGTCCAGCAGGACTTAGAGGATGAAAAAAACAAAAAGAAGTTTGTTCTGACAAACTGGTTGAGCTTCTTCTGACAGCAGGTCCACGCCTGATGGAGCAAGGCATTCCAGTCCAGAAAAGCCCTCTACTGCCAGCATGCTGAGGGCTTTCTGGTTAGAGATGCATTGATGAAACAAATGGTTCTGGATATTAATTAGCTTTTGCATTTGGCTCAAAGAGTTGTAGTTTCCCAGGCAGCCTGCCTTCACTTCATGCATGTGTGTGCAGGTGTGTGTGTGGGTGCACATGGGGTGTGTGTATGCCCGGGCAATGCGTGTGCCCACGTGTGCACAGGGGTCAGGGTGGGCTGGAAGGATGAGTAGACAACCAGAAGCATTTGCTAACACACTCTGTCCAGATGTCCCTTTGAGGCTGAGACACCTTCTAATGCTTTTTCAGGCCTAGACATGCATGTGCATATACATTTTTTTCATAGGTGTTTTGTACCTCTTTTAATTTCCCCTCCTTGCTCTTTTTTTTTTTTTTTTTTAAATATCCTGGCATTGTTGAAAACTACATAGGAGGTATTCCTGCTAGACGTGGAGCGTGGCTGCTGGGTGCCTGCAGGGCTGGGCTGTGGGTAACAAAGGGTCTCTCCTGTCATCCAGGGTGAAGATGGGAGGCACTACTGCTCTTCACCAGATTGTGCTGCCCGGGGCCCAGAGGAAGGTGGGGGCACTGGCTATGGTGGGATCAAGGTTGCCTACACTGTCACAGATGTGCCTCCCTGGTATCTGTGCATCCTGCTGGGCATTCAGGTGTGACAGGGGAGCAGGTGGAGGCTGGGGGTGGGTGAAAGTTTCATGGCTGTTCAACCAGTTAATGGGGATAAAACCTTTATTTCGGAGTGCTTTACCTTCACTGGGCATGACTGGAGGAGCTGTGGGACTGGATCTTGGTGAACGGGATCTTGGTACTTCCCACCACATCCTGAGCACTGACTGTGCCAACAGCTATGTTGCACCCTTTGAAATGCAAACAGTAAGTCAGAGTCCAAGGCTGTAGCCAAATAGTTAATAAGAACAGGCTAAAGACAGCCAATTGTATAAGGGCTTCTGAACTTTTTTGCCCTCCCATGGCAACAAAAACTAAACAGAAAGGCACACACTACTTTGGTTGGTGTTCATGCCCCAGCATGTTAAACCACCCAATGGCACCCAAGTTGAGTGGATACATTGCAATTTTTGTAGATGCTTTGGAACAGCTCCTAACAGAGAATTAAAGCTGCCAAAAAAAAAAGAAAAGAGAGAATGGGTAATACTAGTACCACCCAAACACAAATCTGTCAGTTACTTTCAGATTTCTCTCAACAACATGGTAATAATATAGAAACAGTTCTGTGTCCTTCTTCACCCAATCTTTCTCTGTGGCTCCTAGCACTTCCTGACAGCAATGGGAAGTCTTGTAGCTATCCCACTGATCCTCTCCAAAGAGCTTTGCCTGCAGCACGACCTACTCACCCAAAGCCACCTGATCAGCACCATCTTCTTTGTCTCAGGAATTTGCACTCTACTGCAAGTCCTCTTCGGAGTCAGGTAAATCAAACACAAGAATGTGAGCAATTACTGTGTGCTGTGCAATCACTGTATGTAAGAACTTTTCAGGGCTATCTCGCTGTTCTTACTTTTGCATCTCCTGATACTTCATACACCTTTTGCTGGGCTTATAAGGAATCTGTCCTCAAAGTAATGAAACATTGAAACATACAGTAAAAAATATCTGCTTGCTCCTTACTCCAAGGATCCTTCAGCCGAAGCAGGAGCCTTCTAATCTGGGCCCAGGATCAAGGGAGCACAGATTCTGTAGGAAACTCTAGGGGAGGGGATAATTAGGAGACATTGAAGTCCATCTGCTGCTGCTTAGGGACTCAGGAAGGAGCTCTGCAGCATGTCTTGTTATGCGGTGCCATTTCCCATGCTCAAGGATTCGTGGCATGATCTGAATGTAAGCAAGGTAAATCCTCTTTGCTGATGAGCTGTTCAGGTAGTGAGATGAGCATGGAGTTGCCATTCAGTACCCAGGAAATGGAGCACTTAATAAGAGACATGACTCTCCCTTTGCAGAAAGACCCTGTATCTTTGCTGACCTTGCAAAATTTCTTCTATTCCCCTTGTCATAACTCTGGGCTGCCTCTCTTTCCACAGGGTGTTTTTTTCCTCCAATATGGTGGGAACCTGTGTTTCTCACTTCAAAGACAAAAATTACACATTCTTTGGCTTCTGAATCTGAGGGACCTGGTTAAAGCTTCTGCCTTCAAATCACTGCTCAACTGCCAGCTCCACAAAATGTTTTTACTCCTCCTGTTTCTTTCACCACTGAAACTTTTCCATCTCTCTGTCTTAAAAAGTGGCTGTAGACAAACTCTTCCTGGAGAGTGCTCCCCTTCTACGTTGCTACAGGATTAGTGGAGGAAGCAAGGCACCCTGACCACAAAACCAGGAGAATCTGGTTCTTCAGCTAAATTCAGGCTGGGATGTATGACAGTGGCTGTGGCTGCTGGTGTGATTCAGGCTGGAGTTCTCCCAGGCACCCCCCAAATGCCTCAGTGAATACTTGAGAGCTGTGACATCCTCTGCTTGCTGTTAGCCAAGGGTGAAAGAACATCAGGGAGCCTCTCCCATGGCTTAATATCTAAATGAGGAACAGATAAAGTGGTGAATAAAGCTTCAGATAAAGCTTGAATGGTTTTCGCCATGCTGAGGGTGCAGTTGCCTTGTTGCTGACCTCAGCTATAAGGCATGAGGACATTCCTACTAGAAAAGTGGGACAGCCTCCTGTGTGGCCAGAGGCAAACCAAGCCCGAGAAGACAGTTTGAAGCAGATAATTTTTTTCTCCTTTTACTGTTTTCTGAAACCCTATAGCAGTTGATGAGCATAATTCATGAACAAGACAGCCAGAAAAGTGGTAGATAATGAGTTTGAGGGGTGCTTTTTCCTGGAAAACTTCAGTGCCACTCTCTGAGGCCCTGGGGACCCCTCAGTTAAGTGCTCTGCACAGTTCCCGGTGTCCATATTTAAAACTAATTCAGAGGAGAAGAGGTGTGGAGATGATCTATTAACATGGCATGGAGAAGGGGGACTGGATTGTTTGTCTTACAGGGGCTGACCTGGTTAGTGTGGCCAACTGGCAGCTCAGGGGTACAGCTGCAGCCTGCAACTACACTGTGAGAGAAGCTGGGGGGACTCGGGCAGGCAGAAACCACTTTGGCTGAAAGATAATATTGGCACATGAACCAACAGATGGGAACTGGCCATGAAGTTAGGGAGATTCCCATCAAGAGTTAGTGCAATTCAGAAGCAGCCCTCCAGAAGCAATAGCCAGGGGGGAAGCTGACCCACTGCAACCTGCAGCTCAGTCATGTTACACCAGCATGAAGAAGCAGTGATAGGTCCCAGACAGTCACTGGAGACACTATCCAAGAGGCCCCTGAGAGGAGACACAGGTCACTTGCCATTATGGTGAGCCCTGCTAGCAAATGCTTGGACATCATGTAGTGATTACCAAAGCATAATATTTCCTTCTCTAATCCTGCACTTTCCCTCTTGCAAACCCCACTCAAAAGAGTTCAGTGAAATAGCTTAAGGACCAATGCAGCAGGATCTATAAATCTGTTGTTAATTTAAGTCATGGCACTAGGCCTTCTCTGCTTCTTTTTTTGTTTGGTTTTTTTTGCCTTGCCCAGCAAAATCATTTGAAGGCTGAGACATATTTGGCCAAATATCATAAATAAGTTAAGTGACACTTAAATATGACTCATCATCAAGGCTTCAACAGTGCTTCACTTGGGCATGGCATGACTAATTGCAGTGGTATAAATGTTTGTTTTAGGTGACAGACACATGATGCTGTTACAGCTACGCAATCTCTTGTTTGCAAGTGCTTTCCAGAGAATGGTGGAAATGCCTCTGTTTCAGGGAAATCTGTGCCCTGCAAAAGCACTCACCTGGTTTGCTGCCCCACTGCTTTTCTGAGCAGGTGCCATGAGAGCTCTTGGTACAAGGAGAGGTTGCTTTAGGGTCTCCTCCCAAGGGTGCTTCCTAAAGGGAGGAAGCAGTGGCACCTCAGAGATTTCCCTTGCTATTTCAGGGCTGCTATGCCCTGCTATGCCCCTAGGCAGCTTTGGGTTTTTCAAGCACGCTAGAGGAATGGCTAAGACAACTGGCACTGCAATGGGAGCTTAATGCATGTGGGGCTTAGAGGAGCCAGTCAGGCCTTTTAGGTCTGTGTCTCCATTTCTTCATGTGTGGAAAGAGAAGAGGCTGGTATAGCTCACAGGAGCATGGCTCTGCTATATAAAGCTCTGCACAAAGCCAGTGCTGAGCTCCTCAGGGGGGTGCAAGTTACTTGCTAGCCTGAGGGCTTCCCAGAAGCAGGGTTACTGTAAGTCAGGAGACATGGCATGGGAGGAGAGCCAAGGTCTCACCCAGTCAGTGCCCCTAGATTCCCTTCATGCAGTTTTCCTTTATAGTGTCAGTGGAAATGTGGCAGAGGAACTGACTTTAAAACCTGGTGAACTAAAAGCCAAGTTACATTTTCCACCGCCCTCAGACCGAGTATGGTTGCAATGTGGAGAGTAGCCAATGCATGTCCTTGTGTTCATGAGCAGGTTGTGAAGAAGACTGAGGCAGCCCAAGGAGATGGAGGAAGCAACTAGATATTTGCAAGATTTGGACCTAAGTTGACACTGAGCTTTTCTTCAGAGTCTTGCCGTCTTTCTTCCTTGGTCTTCTCCCCTCCTCCAGATATTTTCTTTGGTTATTCTACTCTGTGCAGGTCTGTGGTCTCATCAGCTCTTAGGAGGACTACTTTTTCCTTAATGCAGGGTAGCAGCATTTGACTGTAGCACTGACATGCCCCTCCAATGCTGATGTTTGAACTTCAGCTTTTCCCCTGTGTCATTACTGTTGCGTGCAATGGGCTGTAATTCCCACCCATGGTCAGTGATGGAGACCTGCTAGAACATTTCACAATATACTCTCAGAGGCCATAAGCAAACTGATTTTTAAATTTATTTTGCTTTCCTTCCTCTCACCCCTATGGACCTGAGTTTCTAGCATTCTCACTCATCATCTTTTCCCTCTGCTGCCCTTCCAGGTTGCCTATTATTCAAGGAGGGACTTTTGCATTCCTGACCCCTACCTTGGCAATGCTGTCTCTCCCCAATTGGAAGTGCCCTGCCTGGACACAGAATGCCACCTTGGTGAATGTCTCTTCACCAGAATTCATTGAAGTCTGGCAGACACGGATGCGAGAGGTATATTACATTTTCAGTGGCACCTGCTCTATATTAAGAGTGTTCTGCTTTCAGAGAAGTGCCTGACCATGTCATGGCCATCACTGCTGGAGAAACTTCTATTCCCAATGGACCTTGGCCCTCACCCTGTTGCGACTTCCTAGGCATTTATTCTCTGTCAAAAAAAGCAAGTGTTTCACTGCTGCTGAACAGGAGACATGCAGACCTCCTTGTGTGACTTATGGTCCCTGAAATGTCTCCACTGGTCCAGCCAGGTCACTTCTCCATGAAACATGGTTAGCCTTGAGAAAGCAAGGGAGAGAAAATGTTTCGGAGGAAATGATCCTGTCTAAGCACAGGAAACCTAGTAAAAAGAAATGCAAGGCAAAACCTACTATAAATATTAAGGAAAAGGGCATTCTTACATAGTCAAAAGGTAGTCAGGGGTCTCACTGCCTCATTCTACATCAATTGCCTCATTAGAGCACGTGGTTAAATTTGCCTCTGTCAATCCATTTGTTGGTGTGCTTTGCAAACCACTGGGGAAGTGTTGAGAGCTCACCAAGGATTTGCTGTGCAGCATAGGCTGCTTTCTCTGCTGATACACATAAATTTATCACAAGGGCACTGCTGACTTCTGCTTTTAGGCTGGGTGGCTTACCCAGCCCCTGTGTTTCTCTTCCCTTTGGAAATGGCAGAAGGAAGGTGCTCAGCATCCAGCCTGGGCTTATCACCAAATCTGAGAGGGCATAGAGCAGTCTCACTTGTGAGTTCCCTGCCTGAAGCTGACACTGAAGTGAACAGCATTTCAGAATGTAATTGCTGAATCCTTAGCAGAGATTGTCTAACACTGGAAAGTTCAGGGTGATAAATGTGTTCCCAGAGTGAAACTGATACTCAATAAAAATGACTCACCTGCCCCACACATGTGCTGAAGTGACCCAAGCTCTTCCCAGAACAGAGATGAGTAGAGATCATGGCCCTGCTCCTGTTTTCAGGGCAAGAACCTTTCCCCTGCTCCGGGAGAGCAGGAAGGAGAGTGCAGGGCAGCTGATGCATGCTTGAGTGGACCAAGAGGACAGTGAGATCATCTCTGGAAAAAAATTAGCCCTGGTGAGGACTAAATCCATCAGCCAGAGGAGGAGGTGATGTGCTGCTGCTTTGCTGGTCCTTCCCCATATGAAATGTTCAGCCAGGTTTCATGGTTGTCAGTAGGAGGCCTCCACACCAGTCTGTTACTGGAGACAGCCTGGCTCTCATGCTGGATTTGCACCCACTTATGAAGGAAAGGATCAACAGCTGGAGCTCCTTCCAACCTCTGTTTTCTTCCCCCATTTTTCCAGGTGCAAGGTGCTATCATTGTAGCTTCCTGCTTTCAAATCTTCGTTGGATTTTCTGGCCTGATTGGATTTCTGATGAGGTTCCTCGGCCCCCTGACAATTGCCCCCACCATCACCTTAGTTGCGCTACCTCTCTTTGAGTCTGCCGGGGATGAAGCTGGGCAGCACTGGGGCATAGCATTCATGTAAGTCTCACTTCTCTTTGGGAAAGCTGAGCATGCACAAATCACCTGCCTCTAATAGGAAACCAAGTGTCACCATCTGTAGCAGAGTTTCCCTGGGTACGAGTTTCAGTTGTTGAGCACTGACGTGTGGCAGGTTTGTTCAAGGTAGCCACATGACGTAGTTATTCTCTCCTGCTGCCCAGTAGGTTAAAGCCCTCAGCAACAAAGCAAACCCCCCAAATGAGTTAAAAACCCTGATTTTTGTGAAAATCCAAAGTTCATAGGCCAGCAGACAAACAAGTCTTTCCTGTGTGTGGGCAGTCTCTGTCACAATTGTCTGTGTACACTGTCTTGCACACCCATTATTTAAGTTAAAAGGACATTTCTAAAATGACAAAGTTGAGCACTCAGAGTCAGGTATTCGAAGTTGAAATAGCTGGTGCTTTATATGTTGTTTTCACATGAGGAGGAGGAATAGTTCTCTCTAAAGAGGACCTGTGTTTATTTCCACATGTAGCTTTGCAGCAGGGAGTGCTCTTTCAGGGACATTTGTGTGGTGCCCTTCTGCCTGAGTGTACAGAGTGTGCTGGGTGGCAGAATTTCCTTGGTATTTCACAAATAAACTAAAAAAGTAAAAATGCCACTCCATGGTTGTCCTTCAGATCTCTAGTGTAGACCTTGGGATAACATGCAACAGGAGTAGGTTGTTAACCTCTCTATGGGCTCCCATGATTTGCTGGTGCTTTCAGAGCTCACTTTGGAGACTCAGGACTCAGGCTTGACTATAGCCCTGGGAAGGCTGCATGTCGTTTTGGGACATGCTGCAGTCCACTTCTCTCTTGGTCTCTTCTCCTCCCTGCATCTGCCCTCCCAGACCCCAAAAGCCACCTCTCTTCTCCATCCCCTAGTTCCCCATCTAGCTGGTCTCTTCCACCAAAGACCCATATGATTCCAAACCCTGCTTGAAAACCACCTCTCTTTTCACCATTGTTTTTTGCATCACATCTCTGGTTTGTTGTCCTGTTCTTCAGCTCTGGTGATTTGTCCTAAACCCTTTGTTTAGCCAGTTTGAATTTTCCTCTTCAAACTGTATATCCTTGTGTGGACTATCTCCTTTCTCTGCCTCTCTGCTCCAGCCACTAGCTCCTAACCTCAGACTCATGCTTGACCTCTCTGCCAAACTGTGCCAAACCATTAATGGGGTACCAGTCCTCCAGCTGATGTCCCTGCTCTCAACCCAAGTCACTCTTTCTGTCCAGTTCATTTCTGTTCCATCTTCTTTCTACCCATGATAATCCCAATACTTTCTTTCCTGACTCAGATACCTTAGCCCCAATGTGATCATTGTGCCCTGAGCAGTCCCAGTTGTGTCCTCTTTTGCTGCCTTCTACATGCTCCATGGGTGTCATTACAGAAGGAGGGAAGGTGGTGTTGGAGAAGGTGGAAGACATGAGTCATGTGGTCTCAACCTTGCTGTTAAACCCCACCACATCCCAGAGCTTCCAGGATGGAAGATCTCCACTGTTGCCTCAAGAAACTTCTCTAGTGTGTGGTGACTTACTCCCTGGTAATGGTGCACACAGTTCATCACTGGGCAAGGCCTGGACATACTCAGAAGGCTCAGAATCTTTATGATCTGCAAATGATAAAACCTGAGATGTTTCTGCTAACTGCAAGTGACTTGGAGTGGATGATCATTGTTGCACACTGAGCATACCTGAGCAGATTTTTGTGAGAAACAGCAATATCCTTTGCCCCAAAGAACTTCTACTAAATCTCAAATTTCTGGTTTGGGTCATAAGCTAATCCTGCTACTGACCAAGGCAAAATGACCTGTTCAATGCAGGCTGTATACTATGTCTATTTAATGAACATCACTCTTAGAAATAGGTTTGGTATATATTTTTCAAAAAATATTTGGTCTGAGACAGACATTTTCCATGGAAATTTTCATTCCAAAGGGGTAAAGTTAGGTAGAATTATAAGCAGTTGAAAATAGCATTTGTTAATGGAATGTGTCAGGAAACCTGAATAATAAGCAGTGACACTTCCCTGAGACAGATGAGGGTTCTGTGGTGATTCATAAGGCTGCTGAGCACCTTTGTTCATGCAAATGCACAAAATGTGCACTCACACAGTCTGTCTGGGCTCTATAGCATTAGAAACCATGAATGAAAAACAGTTTCTCGTCAGACTTTCTGCCTCCAGTCATCCAGTGCTTTGAATTGTGATGGATAGCATTTTCTTTACACTGCTGGTATTCTGCCTGTCCTTGAATATTGCGCCTACCAAACCTATTGCAAACCTACCAGTTTGCTGTGCACTGTCAATGCATTTCATCTGCTGCAATTGATTTCTCATCAAATCCTATCTAGATTAATTCATTCAATGCATACAATTTAGACTTGTTATAAAAAAATGAGGAGCCCTTCAGAGGCCTGGTTAACACAGGAAGAAAGTGACCAAGGTCTTCTACCAGCTCAGCAAGGTGGGATGCCCAGTCCCTGCCCTCTCACCACATTTGGCAGTCTCCAGCTTCATCTGGTTGGCCTTTCTGTGGGAAGGACACGTGGGGAGCAGGCTGTGAGCACACCCAGCTGTGTGCTGTTCTCAGATGTGTCCTACACAAGGGGTGGGAGAGGAGCTGCACCTCTGGTCACTTCCACCAGAAGAGCCCCAGGTGCTGCCAGGGGCACACAGGAGCAGCCCTGCCTTGGAGGACCCCTCTGCCGTGCAGCCCCCACAGAGGGCCATGCTCTCCCCTTCTCAGCTGGTTGGAGGGGCTCTTGTGTGCACCACATGCAGCCCCACGGTCCCAACATGTTCTTTTCTTTCAAAACAGGGACTTGGACAGCCAGCCCAAATCCTCTTCTGTTACTCTGTGCCACTTAGGACCTTTTTGCCTCTTGCAGAGCAGCATTGGTAAACCTGAAATCGGGAAACCGATAAATCCTGTATTTCTAGTATATCTGAATTACACAGAGGTTCAGGCCCTGCCTGGACCTTGCATGTCCCTCGGGTCTTTCTTTTACCTAGGTGTCATTTTTAAGCTTTCTGCAGCTGTATCACACTCACTGATGCACTGCCTGGGGTGTCAGTATTGAAACAATAAGGGGAAAAGAGATATTTGCAAATGTACAGGAGCTATCAGTAGAGTATGATGGAAAGCTTGTTCCACCTCTGGCTTGCTGGAGTGGGGAGACACCTTCTGGTGCTGAGAGCCTGTTCTTTTTGTCCTCTGGAGTTCTGGGTCCTTGTGTAGCAGGGGACTCAATGTGGGGACAGGTGGGCAGCTGGATACCCACTTAGTTCATGGTCTTGTTTTCTCTCTTTCCAGGACCATTTTTTTCATAATTCTGTTCTCTCAGTACCTGAAAGATGTCCCTGTGCCACTGCCATCTTACCAGAAAGGCAAGAAGTGCCACTTCTCTCCAGTCTATCTCTTCCAGATCTTCCCGGTACGTTGGGGTCCCTGGAGACACTGGGGGATTGTGACAGAGTGACTGGCCTCACCTGCCCCGGGCTGCCTGGACTCTTTCCACAAGTGTCCACACAAGTTACTGCCTTCCAGCCAAGCCTGTGTGGTGAGGGCCAGAGGGGAAAAAGGGAGAGAAAGAAGGAAGGAGGGCCACCAGGAGCCCCTGCTGTTTCTTTGTCTCCAATTCCATGGGCAGGGGAAAGGGTCAGGTGGGGAGACTGTCCCCCACAACCATGCTGAGACACAGCTACACTCTAACCAGACCCCACTGGTGCATGTGATGGGCAGGTGCTCCTGGGGCTCTCCCTGAGCTGGCTGTTCTGCTACGTGCTGACAGTGACCAACGTCCTCCCTGTGGACCCCACTTCCTACGGCCACCTGGCTCGGACAGATACCCGTGGGGAAGTTTTGTCACAGGCTCCCTGGTTTCGGCTGCCTTACCCAGGTACTGCTGCCTCCCCTTCTCCACCCTGCCTGCTCCTGCTTGCACTTCCACTTATGCCTAGCAGTGGGAGATGAAATGCCAACAATCAGGCAAACACTCATAGGCATTCCTGCTGTTCTTCCTCCCCCACAATGGATTTCAGGGCGAATGTTCCCCACCTACTTGAACCAAGCTCTTTACTTGCAGGCCAGTGGGGAATGCCAACAGTCAGGCTGGCTGGGATATTTGGCATCTTAGCCGGGGTGATTTCCTCCATGTTGGAGTCCGTGGGAGATTACTACGCCTGTGCCCGCCTGTGCGGGGCCCCACCACCGCCGAAACACGCCGTCAGCCGTGGGATTGGCATGGAAGGCATCGGCTGCCTGCTGGCTGGGGCCTGGGGGACGGGGAATGGCACCACATCGTACAGCGAGAATGTGGGGGCCCTGGGCATCACCAAGGTGAGCCTCGCTGCAATGGGGCGTCTGTAGTGACTCCTGGAGGGTTCCCTCATGGCTGTATGTACCAAGGATTGGTGCACATGTGTATGTGCTGGACCTGGGATGTGATCTTAGCCTGCCTCCTGAAAGGCACACTGGAAAATTGTTCCCTGGCCCATTGGTGATGACCTCAGCAGCACTATGAATGACTTAACAGAGATGGCCAGTCCCTCTCTTTGCTTATGATCTGCATATGGGATTAGTGTACTCACTCATGACACCTGGTTTAGGTAAGGCTAAAGAGAGCGTGTTACATCTGAGCTAACCTGAAAACTTCCTGAGGACCGACTTTATCAAATACTATCTGTCTCTCTCTCTCTCTCTCTCTCTCTCTCTCTCTGACTTCCTAAATATATTCATAAAGAAAGGGAAGGGGGGGAGGGGAGAGGGAAAGGAAGAAGGAAGAAGAAAATATTTAATAGGGCTTTAAATTCCGGAATTTGTACAGCCCAAGGATGGTAATTAGGTGAAAGATAGACTGTTTCTTTGGGATTATAAAATGTGATGGCAAAGGTTTGTGTATTTACCTCCCTACAAAGTTTTGTGAATCCCTTGAGTATATTAATTGCTCTTATAAGAGAAATAAATTTTCAGCAATAAACTTGAGATCAGATCATAGATTTTCACTCAGCTTTGCAAAGGATAGGTACATCCAGCAGCCAACTAGACAATGTTTTTGAATCACTGTCAAATGAGCAATGTCATGCCAGCAGAGCCGTGACTCAGTAAATAAATGCAGAACTTAACTTACAGCTTCCACTCTATAATATTGCTTATTTCACTGGATTTTATATAACTTCACTCACAATAACCATTTTTCACAGACTGAAGTGTTAGTATTTGACTCTTGTGGCTGCCTCCAGCAACAAGGACTGTCTGGATGTCTGCATGGGGTCCAGTTTAGCCTGTCAACACATGTACCTTGTCACTAGCAAGTCTGTGTATACTGACCATATACCTGAGCTAATTCTTTCCTGTCATGTAGTTTGCTGCATATATTGTAGGTATGGGATGGTGCCCAGGCTCATAATTACCAAATTATAGGACATGTTCTTAGCCTGTACACTAAGTCCTTCAGGTGGATGTGCCATCCTTGCTGATTCAGGAGAGATATTTCTCTTAGATCCCACCCCTCCTTACTTCGTCCACATTTTAGAGATTTGAAAATACAGTGTCATCTCAGTCAACTTTAAATCAGTGTAAACATTCTGGCTGGGACAGATGGGGATGCTGAGAGAGCAAGGCAGATTTAATTTCTTTTTTTACCTGGGAAACACATTTTTCCATAACAAATGGAAACACAAGGGACTTGTTTAGAGATGTCCAGCACCACCTAAGAAATCTTTGGAGAACTCAGGTACCCACAGGGGCTGTCAGATAAGGCAAGGAGAAACTGCTTGAAGCTGCCAAGATGCAACATCTTACATGTCACCAGACACAAATATTTAAACTGCTTTATACTGCCCATTACTCCAGTACTGATTTCTCGTTTCCAAGAAAAGAAGAGGAGGATTTTAAATAAAGGTGAAGGGCTCAAAGTCACCATATATTGTAGGGAACTCTGCAGTTTCTTCACCCTTAAGAAGGAGAATTGATTTTCTTGTTTTCCTGACATAATTGAAATAAACTCTAAATCAGATGCTTTAGCAGCATATACTCGAGTTGTGGTATCACTGAATTAAGTCATTAAAGGCCAACTCCATATACACGGTAATTTGACATTTTAGCAAACTGAGAATCTGAATCTTTATTCTAATTCTGGAACACATAGATCTGTTGGCTTTTACTAAATTAACATTTTAATGGTAATAGTATCCCAAAGGGTTTAAACCAAAGAATATAAAAATCCCACCTAAAGGCAATGTGTGATTTTATTTTGAAACTCCACATAAAATCTTTTTAATTTATCTTTCACAATCAAGTAAGACTTAAAGTATTTTAAAGGGATGTGTTTAAGAACTACTCAAAAAGTCATCACTAGTTACCGGGAATGTTTTTGTTGAAAGCATTCACAAAAAGCCCTTCCTGTAAATATTACATTCTTCTGATAATTAAAGGGAGGGATTAAAATATTTAATTGAATTATAAAATGTTTTCAGAGGATAACAGAGTTTCCATACCTAAGACATGAATGTTGTAAACCTTAGCATGATTCTTTAAGATGTCCAAGTTTTGGTGTGACAAGGCATATCTTGAATTGAAAGTCTAACAAATATTGCTGCTTTCTTTTCAGTTTCCATAGTCCTAAGTTTATCTTTCTACCCTTTTTTTGGCACGTACTCTTTTTCTTTCTATTTATATGCTCTAACAGATCTGAATGATGGGCATGCTTTTATGCTTCATCCCATCTTTGCTGTAGTGCTCAATCAAAAAAAGGCCACCCTGGTTGTTCCTAGGGGAAGAAACGAGAAAAGGAATGGTTTTACTGATGCTAGATGGGTGATGACAGATAGGGGCAGACCAAGAGACTTTCTCACTTCATATTTCTTGGCCTTAGAAATATCAGATTCCAGAGCTCAGTACTGGAGGAACCAGCCATCTCTGTCTCTCAAATCTTGGTCTCCAGGGAATAGAGGGATCATTGTGGGACACTATTGGGATCACTGAAAGACATTTTTAGATCGCAATCCAAACNGGAATAGAGGGATCATTGTGGGACGCTATTGGGATCAATCCAAATCCTGATGGAAGGTGTTTTGTCCAGGGATTACCTAGTGAATGGACAGGGTGGTTGCAGTGCCAGGCATGACAAGATATTTCTAGGCTGGAGCAAGAGCAAGGCTGTGCATCAGGTTTACTGCACTTTAATTCAACTTTTTAATTTTTGCTTAACAGCAAACTGTTGAAGTCCTGACAACAGTAGGAAAGAGACAACACTGAATTAATAGGTGTGGTGCTCTCAGAGTGCCTTTCATGATAAACATTTACTGATGCACAAATCCCGGTGCTTCCCATTCAGTGTCAGCATCCCAACTCACCAGCAGCAATATCCAAACTGAATGTGCCATTGAGTGCTCAGGCCAGAGGTGCAACCCCTGTCTGACAGGCTGGTGCTGGAGCCTGCCATCCCTTGCCTCTCTCTGTGGATCGGTGCATGACTGCCTCCTCTTCCTCTTGCCCCAGGTAGGGAGTCGAAAGGTGATCATTGTCGCTGCCTGTGCCATGCTCCTGGGAGGCATCTTTGGGAAAGTTGGGGCAACACTTGCCAGCATACCCAGCCCTGTGATTGGAGGGATGTTCCTCGTGATGTTCGGAGTTATCACAGCAGTGGGGATTTCCAATTTGCAGGTAACAGCTGTATGAGCACTGTTTCATTCCTAGGGAAAGAGACTTTATTTTCACGTCAGATTCTTACCAGACTGTGTCAGACACAACCACGCTGCAGCAAATGCAAATACTTGTGTTGGCAATTCCTTGGGTAAAGATAAGGAGATGTACCCAGAGGGGCTAAATGGCAGAGGGCTCCCTGGTCAGGGCAGGACTGGCTGGCACTGGGGACTGCAGGATCATAAATGCTTCAGCAGCACCAAGGCTGAGTCCACTCCTGAATGCAGTGTTTGCATTCTTCCATGTCTCATGAACCCAACAATTATCCATAGGTTTGGATAATTCCAAATGTAATGTATACAATTTCTCTGTGCAGTACACAGATATGAACTCCTCAAGAAACATCTTTATCTTTGGATTTTCTGTATTTGCTGGCCTCACAATTCCCAACTGGGCAAGCAAAAACAGTACACTGCTGGAAACAGGTAAGAAGTGACATCAGAAGCATTTTCTGTATCATAAAACTGAAGCAAAGGCTGATCCAGAGAAGCCTTTTAAAATGCAGTTTTTCCTGATAAAATCCTGAAACTTATGCTTTGACTGTTGTCTGTTTCTTTCTAAGAGGACTGTTCTTGCCTTTTGCTCTGATGCACATGGTATGAAAATCCTTGTTGTTGATCAGTGACTGCACCTCAACAGATTCCTCTTGAGATAAGGATTGCAGAGCACTTCTCTGGGACATGTTCTTGGGATGGGGCAAGAGGATACTCTAGAGCTAAATCCTGATCAAAGTCTTAATGAATGAGGCTTTATTACATGCTCATACACAATAAAACTTTGTGCTTCCAAAATGCAAGATCAGACTCCTCTACTAAATTCCATCAAGTTCACATTACTGAAATTTCCAGTACTCCAACAGTTACCCCTTCACTGTGTCTCATGTGACTAATGTGCTCATCACAAAGGCCACAGTGTCTTCTTTTAAAGGATACATGGCATGCTGGGTGAGCTGTTTAAAGAGCTCTGCCCACAAACCACATGCTCTATAGATGGTCTAACAGATGCTCAGTGCCATGGGGCTTTGCTCGGGTCTAT
This sequence comes from Calyptomena viridis, assembly GCA_013390005.1. NCBI lineage: Eukaryota > Metazoa > Chordata > Aves > Passeriformes > Eurylaimidae > Calyptomena > Calyptomena viridis. The sequence goes on along the minus strand of WEIV01013384.1, from coordinate 223,748 downwards.
TAGCCCTCTAGGGGAAACATCCCACCTGATTAGTTTCTGGTAAAATCCTGTGCTAAATATAGCCATATTTCTTTGGGAATTGAAGCTTGTGCTCCTGCAGGGAACCGTATTATGTTGTATTATGTGGTGGAGGTACAGAATGTGATTGGAGCAGAAAGTGGCTTTTTCTGAGACAGGGCTGCGATCTGCACCACTGTTAATAGGCTCTTAGTGTATTTATGAGTCATCTCCTGCCCACTGCAGGTCAGTGAATAATCATATAGAATAAAACTCTACATCTGAAACTGGCAGTGAGGTCAATCTCCCTTCCATTGCCAAATCTTATGCTCTGCTTTGGGATTTGCAAGTCTAGCCCAAGCAAGCATGCAGCTTGCAGCCTCTTGGCACCAGGTATGTTGATGATAAAAACATGTGTCTCCCTACACCACTATCCAAAGCTTTGTTTTTCTTCTAGGAATCATCCAGCTTGACCAGGTGATTCAGGTGCTTCTGACCACTGGCATGTTTGTGGGTGGACTTCTGGGGTTTATCCTTGATAACACCATTCCAGGTAGGATTTACTGGTTTGTGCCTGTCCTAGGGTTTGTTTCCTGGTATTTTTGTCTTTGTGACTACTGTTCTATGGATAGGAGTTGTGTTAGCAACCATGAAACACCATGTAAATGTACTCCTCCTAGAGAGGAGTGAGGAACAGGAGACATCACTGAAATGGTCTCTGGCTGGAAAACAGCAGCTTAACAAAAGTTAACTAATTTGTCAGGAACAACCCAGGCTGAGGTAAAGGTTTATTTGGGAAATATGTCCTTTAGGGAAAATGCCAGCCTAAAGCCTTGTTGCTGGTTAAAGAAGAGAGAAAGGCAGCTACAAGAAGTGGAAGGAGCCAATGTGTGCCTACTTGTGGGAGCTGCTAAAACTGAAGCTGGACTGGAGCCACAGCAGTGGAAAGCAGTAGAAAAGCTAGTGAACAAAGACAGAATATAGCACCTGGAGCTGGCCCTCACAGGCAGCAAAGAGCCTTGGATTTTCATTGTGCTTGGGGAGAGATGGCATAAGAATAAGAGAGGAAACTCTCTTTTTTGCTACTGGAAAAAAGCAGGAAGGACACTTTTTTAACCATATTCTTTTGCTGTCTCAGGCTTCATGGAAAACAATCTCCCTTTGGCTAGTTAATTTTCCTGTAGCCTTCAACCTTCAGCTTCTCTGGACAGAATTTACAGGTGTGCTTACTCCCTTTCCCTAGAGAGACTCAGCTGCTGCAACAGTTACGGGCACTTAGGAATTCCTTGGCTAGGATAAACACCTATGACTGACTAGTAATTGCTATCTAAACGTACCCTGAAGTATCTGGGCAGTTAACATCCAGCCTTGCTCTCCTAGCACTGTATGACCCTCCCCTTTGAACAGTTCTTGGATCCCCCATGGCAAGTGAAAAACTTGTCTGGGTATGACTGCACCTCAAGGAAAGCAGCGGAGAAGACTGCTTATCTGGAAACCATGGCAGTAAGACAGGTATTGTCTGGAAGCTCATTAGTGAATATTTGTAAAGAAGTTTGAAGCTAGAAGGGCTTAAGTACAAGGGAGCTGTATGTTGTGCTGAGTCTGCTGGGATTTTGAGAAGTGGGTGTGAGGCACACAAAGCAGTCCTATGTTTTTGCACCTGCTGTTTTAAACACAACAATCTCATTTTTGCTGTTGCAGGAACAGAGGAAGAGCGGGGGCTCCTGGCATGGAAGCACAGCCACAGGGGAGGGATGGAGAGCTCCCAGCTCGTTTCCAAGGTCTATGATCTTCCGTTTGGCATAGGCACCAAATACTGTGCTGTCCCTTGGTTTCGGTATCTCCCTGCTTGCCCCAAAACACTATCTGGTGACAAGAGAATGGATGAACTGAAGGTTGCTGGACAAAAATGCACTGTTAAAGCAAGCTCAGAAAGAGACTCTGAGATCGTTGTTGATACAAGGATATAAGGACCTTGACTCAGCACAGGTAAAACTCATCTCAGAAGCAGAGGTCTGAAAGCATGTCTGCAGCCCTCATCATTTGAGCATGAGCTGGCAGCTGTTACAGGGTGGAACAGGAGAATACTGTCTTCCTCTTCTCAGCTCTGCTCCCTGCACCACAGCTGACCTTGAGGGAGTCATTATTCTCTTCTTTCCTGCCTGCCCTTCTCTAGGAAGAACCTAATCCCTCTTTGAGGAACACCAAAGCCAAGAAATGCCTGGGAAAGGTGTTCTGTTTCCTATCTTGCACTGAACCTTGAGAACCGCAAGGAGAAGCTGTTCAGCTGAAGCAGAGGGCTTCCTGTCCCCTGATCTGGTAGCTCAGGGAGCCAATGGAGAAGGTAGCCTTGATGTGGGCCCTGTACCACTCTCAGGCATCCCTTGGGTTGAGGCTAATCCCTACCACCTTAAAGATCTGTAATGGCAACACTCACCTTTCAGCTTGTGTTTTATACTTCATCCTGGCCAAGGGGAAGGAGCAGGTACCTCTAGGTCGTGATTTATCTCATTCTGTATCCACATAATTTATTCAGTCAAATGAATGTTGTTGTAAGAGAGGTGTTTAAGGTTAATGGGATGGATTGTCTTCTGAACCTGCATCTTCCACCTTAGACCACAGAGAGACTCTAGAGATCTTCATTCAAGACCCAACCCAGCTTCACTGCAATTTATCCCATGGGGTGCTGGGGGCAGTCTCAGGTGATCCAGTTTCCAGTAGGACACCCTGCCCTACAGAGATGAAGGAATCCTCATCAAATACGAAGGAGAAAATTCTTCTCACAATCAGATGCATCTCTGCTGCTGCTACATCCTGTGTACCCCTACTGTACCTGTGATCTGCTGCAGTGATTGTGCAGTGCCAAGCACTTCTCTGGAAAACATGTTTGCAGATTCTTGCGCCTATTCCCTATCAGCAAAAACAGCCTTAACCTATATGGTCACATACAATGTGATCACATGTGGTGCTGGTTGCTGGTGGTGTGTAATAACACTGTTGCTGTAGCATACACTTGTGTTTCCTGCATTAAGATTTATACTTCCTCCTTTTTTTTTTCTTTTTTTTTTTTAAATAAACAAAATGTACACTGTAATGATATTTCTCAGGGTGGTTGCTGTAATGAGTGGCAGGTAGTATTTGAAGAATTACAGGGTAATTCAGGCTGGAAGAGACCTCTGGAGGGCATCTAGGCCAGCCCCTGCTCAGAGATGCTCCTGCAAGACCAGGTTGCAGAAGGCTGTGTCCCGTTGATCTATGGATGGAGGACCATAGCCTCTTCAGGCAGCCTCTTCCAGGTCTGACCACCCTTAAGGCATAAAGTGTTTTTCCTTGTTCTAACTAGAATTGCAACTGGAATTTCTAATGCTTCATCTTGTGTCTGTTGCCTATTACAGCCCTGTTCTTCGGTCCCATACTGCAGCTGTAGTGGTAGGTGGCTTATTTATTGGTAAGAGATATATTGGGTTTTTTTTGCTTTGTGAGGGAATGAAACCTGAATAGATCAATTATGTCAGCCTTGGGATCTTAAAGGAGGAAACATTATAGTATAAATAGTTTACTGTTATGGGCAGATTGGAGTGCCTCTGTTGCCAATTGTTATATAGGAATTGTTGTGGTTTTGTTGTGTCTTGGGGTTGTTATGTCTTTGAGAGAAAAAACGATTTTCACATTGAAGTATATCTGACCCCCTCTACATCATCATGTATTTTAGATATGACTAGTCCCGGGCATCTCAGCTCTGGTATCTTCTTCATCATCCCCAACCTTGACTACATCTCTAAGCATACTTAGAGCCAGCCTAGGCTCTCTCTAGCAAGCAAACCCATGGCTTTACTCATCATCTCTCTCAAATTTACTTGTGCTGTAGCACATGTGGGAAAGTGAGTTGTTGGTCTACATAACCCTGTTCCCATGTCCTATGCTGAAGCTGCCAGGCTCCTCAATGTCCTTTAAAATTCCCCCACTGATCTGTTTGTTATATATTTATAAAATATGTTTTTATTTGCCTCAGGGGGACAATTCCAAATTTTAAAATTAGGTAGGCAGGGGTTAGTCTGTAGGGCCACCAGTCCTCCTAACTACATGTGGCCACTTGAGATTTGGAAAGAGCTTTGGCTTTGCACCACAGTAAAACAGCTTCTGTTTATTTGCTACTTAACCCAAAAAAAAAAAAAAAAGAAAATCAGATGATCCTCAAGTGTAAAACTGAACACTTGAAGGTTGTTCCAGACTGCTAGGACAAGAGCCAACTACCTGTCAACTGTATTTCCCTTTCATGCTACTGAGTCCTGAGTGCAGCAAGATTTACAGATGTCAGCCAGGTGTGGGGTCACTCTGCTTGCAGCTTTGTAGAGAGGCAGACAGCTGATTGGGAAGTCCAGACAAATGCTCCTGCTGTTCTGGCTGAGGAGACCAGAGGTGATGGGTATTTGCTTGTGCTTAGGTGCACCAGCTCTAGAGCAGCTAATCAGAGGCTCATTTTCATACGTGGGCATGTCAGCTTTTTAGGTTTTAAAATAAAACTTCTATCCTTTGTTTGTGATGGCTGTTAGCATGAGTTCAACATAATCACTATCAGAAAACAATTTGTTCAAGTCTGCAGCATAGTCTTTAATGATAGCTCTGAGATGTGAAAGATTTTATTTGTTTTCACAGCACTTTTAATTCTAAGACACTCTGAGCAGCACTACTTATTCAAGAATTAGATGTGGAAGAAGAGCATGAGGTGATCACTCAGCTTTACACACTTTGCAAAAGTAAATAATCCAAAGCGTATTATTGTGCCTGCACTTTTCTGGGTGTTTTGGAAGTGGGTGCCCAATGCCACTGTCCTCATAAGGAGATGGAACAGCCTCATCCCACTTTTTGTGAGGAAATCCCTCTTTCCTTGTCAGCCCAAGCTCAAAAATTGCACCAGAAAAGTAATTACTGTCAGGATGGTGATTTTTACAGGTTGCAGACCTGCATCCTATGGTAGTGTGCAGGCTGTCACTGATGTGGCCTCTCTGCTGCTCTTCCACAGCTTATGCTGGGCAATGTCACTTAACTGTACACACCTCAGTTTATTTGTGAAGTTTAACATTAAATAGTAATGGGTAAAAGCATTTATTAAGATATAATAAATAGTTAAAACCTTTAAGACTTTTAAGAAGTATAAATTACTCTACCGACATATCAAGAAGTACTAATCTGGGAAGGAGAAGTCAATGGTAACAAACCACTTCAACACAGTGTCTTCATACACCGCTCAGAGAGATGCTTCACTGAAAGAGGTGAAGCCTCTTCATGTGCCTGGTGTACTTGGCACTGCTTGGCAAAACTTTAGCAAACACAGATACTGTTTAGAAATCTTCATCATCGAAGGTCTCGGTGCACCTCAGCATCACAGTCTCATAATCGTAGGGAAGATCTTCTTCCTGAAAGCCCCCCCCAAAGTCAAGCAGGATTAAAAACCAGTGGAGTTGATTGTGTTTCAAATGTACAGTGGGTTGGTCAAGAGCTGATGTGTCAGCTACTGCACCATGAGCCCTCCTTTCTCTCTGGATCAGCAACCAGCACTTGTCAAAATGCCAGAGATGCCTGATGAAGAATGGCTCAAATTTTCAACCAATTTCCTTCTAAAATCACTGGGCTGTGTCACCCTGTGTCTATTTACATCATTTAGACAGCTGTTACTGGCTGTGGTAGCAAGTGTGTCACATAACAGGCTCTGAAGGTATGAGAGCTTCCTTGAGGCTTTAACTTCTACCTACTTCAGGCTTTACTCCACTTTAGCAACAGAAGGAAATGGTCTTCTCTTTCACCAGCTTACAGAGAATAAGTTGCTTTCGAGAAATCAAAGTCTGGAAGATGAAAGTGTTCATGCCTGCTGTCCATCTAGTCCACCTTCTGCATTGATGCAAGACTCTTTAGGGAAAGACTCCTTTTAAAAATAGATGCTGTTTAAAAATAGCTTAAGGAGCACTAAATCCCACTTGCTTGTCAAATGACTCATCTAAAATCTATAATTTTGAAAGAAAGCGTGCCTTTGAAGACACAAAGGTGCTCAGTACTATTTAGAAAAAAAAAAACCACTAACTTTCATTGAGGTAAAACCTTTGGACATCAGTCTAAATTAATTCTTTACTGCCTTTGTTGCTAAGCTTCTCTTATGATGTGACCTTAAGACAACAGCTCTTGAAAAAATTACAAGATTGCTTAACTAATCTCACATTCAAAAATATTTTTCTACCATGTGCCATGGAAGCTTCTCCTGTTCTTATTTTTGCATCACTGCCCTTCTAAGAGCTCTCCCTTTCCTTGTCCAAATTGTTTCCTCCCTCCTCTTGTGCAAGTCTTTCTGAAGTGGGATGCATGCCCTAGGCAGCCTTCAGAGCCAGAGCAGCAGCTCAAGAGGAGCTGTGCTCAGTAGCTCTGTGACTATGAAACAGTGACCATACACAATCCAACAACAGTACTTTGTACCTGGACAGCTAACTAGAAATGGCATAACAGCACTGACATGAATGACCAGCAGTAAAACCTATCACCTTATCACCTATCACCTTATCAGCTCTGCCTTTTGTATTTGAATTGAATGCACATCACATGCCTTACCTTGGTACTGCTACCCACCTCTGTATCTTCTACAAGGTGTGTGCACAGTGTACCAGGACGTGAATTATCCCAAGGATAAAGTAATCCCAGCACTGCCCAAACTCCTGGGCGAGTGTAGCACCATATCAAGGGAAGTAGAATGATCTGCACAGGTTAAGTCATACCCATCAGGTAAGCAGGATGGGTTCCTTTCCCTGTCATGTCCAGGGGTCTCTGATGCTCTTAGCAGCCCAATTTCTGGGGTAAAGTGAGTAGCCTATACTGCTCTCTCTGCTGCTGCTTGAGCTGGTGTGTTTCAAGCTAGCTGAAACATTTTCTATCCCTGATCTGCAACCACTTTCGTAACTGTCTCAATCTGTTTGCTTTGAGATGGATCTGAATTTCTGCTCTCAAAACAAAAAATATCTTGTCTTTTTTTTTTTGCCTCTTGGCAGCACTGTATAGATGTGCTGTACTGCACTCTAAATCAAAACAGCTTGTGACCTTCACATTATCAGCTTTGGTGATTTCTGCTCAAACTCCCTTTTTGTTGTCTTATCACAAGCAACTGAAAGTTTCTGCATAAAAGAAATGTGTGCAGCCTTTTATTTCCTTTTGGATCCACAGAGTATAGTCAACTGCCAATTTGCAGTACTTTGGGTTCTTTTGCTGCCTGTCTTCCCATCGGTCCCGTTCTCCTAGTCTTATTTTAAATGTGCCTCTTTAAACCTTGGAAGAGACACCACCCCTTCCCATACCACCTCATCTGGGAGCTGGGAGCTGGACTTGGGATCACATATAATGATGCAGAACCAAGTAAAAGGACTAAATGAGACCATGCCAGGCATGACACTCACAAAAGAAATTTAAAACTGGAAAATACCATATCTTGCCTAAAGTTTTTTTGTCTTTTCTAGGCCTGCTCAGTTCACAGTCATAAACACAAGGAGAGCTCTCCCTTATGCAGAACTTAGGTATTCACAGACCAAAGGGCTGTGTAGATCAATGCCTGTTCTCTGACAATGGCCAGGAGTGGAAGTTTAGTGGAAGGATTGTGCAGAGCATGCAGTGTGCTCTGTTTCACAATATATGTTCCTACATTACAGCAAACTGTGCTGTGAGGACCTCCTGAGCTGGAAATCGTATCTGGACCTTCAGATTTATTAATTGCCCATGGATTGATGCCCCTGGAGTTAAATCTGGTAATCTGTATATGCAAGTATTTTTAATATGTTGTTTGTTTATTTTATTGCATGCTTTCTAGTTCTTCTGGTGTTAGACACAATGAATAATCATTCTGTGTACCAAATCCACACCATGTAGGAAAAAAATGGTTTCACAGTCCACCCCTCAGCTTTTTTTTGTAGAAAAGTCCTACTCTAAAGTTCCTATTTAATGCCTTTTTCTGTACATCCTGCCATTCTCTCATTTCCTCTAGTGCCAGTCTTCCCGAGATGGGGAAACCAATAGTGACTCGGCAGTCACTACAGATTCAGAGAGTGGTGCAACACTAGTTTCTGCTTTGTTTTCTGTCACAACTACCCCTCATCACAAACCTTCTATTTTCCTTCGAAGGAGCATCTTCAAGTACCAGAGACTGGGTGAGAGCTAGGCAACAGAAACTAGCAAACCAATGGCTATTGTGACTAACTGACTGAGCTAAAACAAGCATGCTCTGGCTCAGGGATCTCTTTCAGTTCTTCACCCATGTGCATGCTCTGAGCCACCTCCTTGGCAGGAAGACAGGAAGGGGAGGAAGAACACTGCAAACACAAGGACTTGTTGGCTCAGCAAACCTGCAACAGTAGGCTGAGGTCAAGAGGCAGCTCAGGAACTGTTTACCAGCTCTTTCAAGAACACGAATATCCTGCTCCTAAGGCCTGTCAGTGGAGGGCTCAGGGCAGGGAACCTGGCACCCAGACAAGCAGAAGGTGGGTCCTACTGAGCTCAGAATGAAGCAGCTGAGGGTTAATGGAGAACTGCAATGTGACCTTTGCTTGCTCAGAGGAGATCACTCAAGCTTTTCCACAAGAAACTTTCATGCAAACAATTAAAAAAAATTAAAACTCAAGTAATTTGCCATTTAAAATAATATTCAAAGCAATAATAACCCCTCACATTTTGCTTCTTCCCAAGGCAATCCTACTGACCTTTTGGAATGACACATCTGAAGTGATGAGCCCAAGTTCTTATTTATAATCATTCTGGACAATATGATCAGAAGCATAGAACACAGAAATCCCTTTCTAACAATGACAGAAGTACATTGCTCCTTCCACAAGGAATCCTTTGGCAAGGCTTACCTGGAAAAACTGTGTATTAGCAAAGAAGAGGCGTTTTAGGAAGTCAGTGACCTGCAGATAGAGTCTGTGGTGATCCTCTGGATTTTCAGAATTGCAGCCTGCAACTGCTGAACTGAAAATGGAACCAGATACTGTATTTAATTTCCTGTTCCCTTCTACTTACTTTCTCTCCTCCACATTTTACTTATAAATTAAAAAAAAATTAAAATATTTTTCAAGATGATTTTGATATTAAAGACAATAACCAAGCAAGGCAGGGAGGAGTGGTGGTGGATGTATTGATAGAGATACTGTCTAACAAGTGCAAGGAAGACATGCATGAACAGAGAACAGCAATTCAAGAAAACAGTGTCACAACAAAGAGATCCACTGATACATGACAGATTTAGTAACACTGTTCTGGGGAAAAGTATATGTCCATTAAAACCGAGAGCAACAATGGTTATTTGGTAGTGTATTTTGTAGGGTTGTTCAGAAGAACGGCTTTGACTTCTTTTGTGAAGTTTCTGAGTGAATGCAGTAAGCTGTGATCATGAAATGACATGTTAGCTGTTACTGGCAGGTTTGTACTCAGGTAACTGGCAAAGAGCTAAGCTATTCTTTCTGGACCTTACCTCTATGTTCTTCCTGGGATTTTACAAGGTTCTGCCATCACACCTCTGTCCAGAATTACAAGGTACAGAACAGTAGGCAAGGAAGGGAACAGGATGAATGTTGACTATTGAAATACTAATCTGATTTGGGACCTAAAGCAGACTGTAAAGGTGATGGCAATACATTGCAGTATTAAGGAATACTTAATTCTATTTTAAAAGCAAATGGCAATTGTGACCTAATAACTGTTATTTAATAGATAAAAGTTTATTAAGCTTTTTTATTCAAGTATATTCTGATCAACAGCCAAAACAACCTTGTTTTAATTAATTCTCTTCTGGAAGTGCAACCTGGAACAGTGGTGAAAGAGATTCACACTAAAGAGCACTCTAAATGTGGAAAAGTAAGTAGAAAGCAGGATTAAACCCCCACCCCCCAAAATTAAAAACACTATTTGCCAAGAGATACAATCCTAACAAAGACTAAGTAGCAAAAATACATAAAAGATGAGTCATAATGTGATTTTCCTCTTGAGGAAAGCAATGGTTTTCTTTCTTTGGTCTACTGGGAAAAATCAAGGGCAGTGTCAGCCTTGTATCTGACATATTGTCTTCAAGGTTACTCATCTGACCTGAAGAGGAAAGAGATGTTATTATTTAACAGGCCCCGTGTTTCTTTGGTGCTACTGTTTAGGTCAAACACATTTTAACCTGATCACCTCTTTGTGACTGAATTAGGGTACTTGAAAAAGGGAGAAAATGTTAAAAAATTATAATTTTTGTCTCATTAAATGATAGTACAGTTTATGATCAGCTGACTTATCCAGCGAATGCCTCATGGTCCTCACAGATCTGGTAAGTCAGAGAGAGAAAAGGAAAACATTACAAAGTATTGTAAATTGAAAAGATGAAAAGCTCTGCAGAGTGGTGAAGAAAATCCAGTTATCCTGAAGTGATGAGCTGCTCTTAATAAGTGATTCTTACTGATTTTGCTGTAAATGACCATTAGTCATTTAACTTTTGCACCTTACAAGGAAGTATTGTGAGCACAGTTGCTGGAGGCTGCTGTTCTAACCATTTACTAAAAATTAGGCACAAAAGAGAGAGCTAGGCTATTGTCTTACCCCACAGAATACTTGCTGTGGAGTATTGAAGTGGGCTGTTGACTTACTGTGTTTACCAAATGGGGTGAGTTTGTAATTTACCTCTGGCTAGACATTCCCTGAGTCTTGCTTCTGTCAAGGAAACCAGCAGCAACATCAAATGCATCTTCAAACATTACCTAGCAGAGAAATCACTTCAGAGGTCAACATATCCAGTAATCTAAAAATTTTACGTAGAGCATAATTTTTAACAGTGAAGTCTTTAAAAGCATGATACTCTTTCTTTACATTTAAGATACGTTTACATCTAGAGTAAACCAAGAGATTTTGTGGAGACAGGAATAACTGTATTTCATGAGTAGGAACACAAGGATAGTCCATTTCTTTAAGCCTGTGCTTCAACCTCTAGGAATTAGACTTAATATTACATCTCCCAAAAAACCAGTAAAACCCATGAATTGTATCAGTGCTTTTGAGACTTGACTGTGGACTGCTGCTTATGGCTGGAGATCTCAGCTGTACTAGCCAGTCTCTCCAAATCTCATTTCACTTTACAAAGCAGTTTAGATGACACCTGTAACAGACCAATAAACTCATTAGTTCACTCTGCCATAATGCAGTTCACACATTTTCTGTGTCAGGAAGTGCTGTACATGCAACATCCCTATGACACTTCCTAAGGCAATGAGCAATGTGAGTTGTGTCCTGTCACTGAAAAAGAACTTGTCAATGCAATTTAATTATATGCTAAAGGTGGACATCTGTCCCTCCCTTGCAGTTAATAAAATGTCACATACTTCTTTGAGCAGCTAGTTGCTTCAACAATCGGTGCTCCAGGAATCATTTATAGTTAGGTGTTATTTAATCAATCTCTTTTTAACAAATGCTGTGGTCTACTCAGTCACTGACTTCTTGGCTCTGCAGAGGTGCGTGTACAGGCAGTCATTAGCCCTATACCACTGGAACTGGTCTCTCTGCTACCAAGTGCATGGATGAAAAAAGCCCACCCAACCCAAAACACAGCAGGGCTTGGTAAACTTGGTATTCCTTCTGGATTTAAATCATCTGTGCTCCTCAGAGAGTTTGCAGAGCACAGAAACTGTGAAAGTCTTGTTCTTGCTCTCCGCTGCTGGAGCAAGTTATGAGCAAATTTAACTGTTACTTACCACAGAAACTCCACAGGCCAGTGAAGACTAGCAGGATTACTACCACTGCACTCCTATAGCTTGCTATGTCTCACATCAAGAGAAAATTTGGTGCAGACATTTACTCAAAAACTGCTTATCGTCTCCACTTACACATTCAAGTGGTCTTGAGAAACCTTAGTTCCAACTACTGTATGTTTTCAATTAAAAGCTGCAGAGCCAATTAGCATCTGAAGGCTTGGTGTTTCAGAGGCAGACTATGTATGTTACTGAGCACTTACTTCCTCTGGTGTGGAGACTGAGGAACCACTGGCTTCCTCACTGTTACCTCCGCTGTCCCTCACACTACCTTCAGTGCCTGCAGGCTCTTGGCAAGAAGCCTTGGGATCCATGAGGAAATCTCTCTGGCTACAGTACTGCAAGATGCTGTCCCTGCTTTCTTCAGAAAGCTCTTGCCAGAGATGGGAAATAGCTGCAGAGACCTCAGGAAGAGGCACCTCTCCAGTGCAAACAATTCCATGCTCTATCAGCAGGTCCATTGTGTGCTTATAAAAATACAGGTATCTGGAATGAAAGGAAAGGGAGCATCTCTTAAGAGTAGGCTATGAGGCAGCCATCTACTGGAAATCAGCAGGAGACTGGGGAGTAGCTCTGACCTATAACTAAGTCACTGACTCCCTCCTCTAAGACTTCATACAGTTATTGAAGGTTACCCAACACTATCTGAAGGTTCTATCAACTCTGGTCTGCAAAAAGCAAGCTCCAGCCACAGTCTCAGCAGGACTGCCTCACAACTGAAGTACCAGGCACTGCAAGTTGTACCTGATGCACAGGCAAACCTCATTTTGGAGTTTAATAAATTTTCAGCTATTAGCCTTTGTATCTTGAGCCTTTTGCACTGTAAGTCACTTCTTATACCTTTATTGGCATTGCACTGCCACTGTAAAGCCCTGGCTGAGGTATTATCCTGATGTATTAGGTACTTAATACATGTAGACAGAAAGAGACTACTCCAGGACTGGATGCTCTGACTCAAGCATGGGAGCTCAATTTCCTCCATTTTACATCTGAGGAAATGCATCCCTAAGACCTCATTCTACACAATGAAACTGGTGGTGGAATGTGTCATAATTCGAACCCAGTGACTAAATGTCAGAAGAATCCTGCTTGTTCTGCAAGCTCTGTGTGGCACAATGAACCAAGGATAATGATGTCTACTTCAGAAAGCAGCACTGAAGGTTATTTTACATTAATTAAATGCTTAGAGCCTCTCACATGAAAATAACAAGATCAAAGGAGTACAAACCAGGAGTTCCATAAACAGCAGCCATTGTTACTATCTTTGGGCTCAAAATGATTCCTTGGAAGATGTCCTACATGAACACATTACCTGATTAACTGAACAGTTTTGCATGACAAAGTAACCCAAAAGAGTTCAGTCTTTTCTTTATTATTTTCAAATATTTGTTCCAGCAAACCAATATTGAAAAGATAATTGTGTACACAAACATAAACATGTTTAAACTCCAGTTTCCATACCCTGGAGTATTTTCCACCATTGCTGGAGAAAAATACCAGAAGGGGAATAAACGTTCTCATGTAAAGTATTGTACTCACTAAGGTTTCTGGATGTCCAGCTCCAAACAAAGGATCTGGAGTTTCTCAGAGAGAAGAATATGAATCACCGTTAGACTGCTCTGCTAAAGAAATTAAGCCTGAAGCACGACTCAGCTATTTCCTTTCCAACTGGAAGGAGACAACCACATTTTGCACTGGACAAAGTACTGTGCAGTCCTACCAACGTAGCCCCTGCTGCTGCACATGGGAAAGAACCCATGTTGAAGCTCCAAGCATTTCTGATGCTGCCCAAATAATGTGATTAAACAATCACCAAATGGCTGTTATTCTCTTTGCTGAAGAGTCCCTGTTGTTTTATGACTGTTATGAAAGATCATTTTTTGGCAAGAATTAGCTATGAACCAAATGCAATCTTCCATAAGGCTAGAGGATAAGTGCCAGAGTCCACAAAGTACATGCCCTGGTCTACCTTGTCAGTGAAGAATGGGAAAGTCAGGTGTTTACAGCTCTGTCGTGCAGTCATTGATGAAGCAGAGCTTTCTAACCCTGAAAATATTGATTCAGCACATTTCAAGGTCTTGTAAACGATTCCTCACTACAGCCACCTCCAATTCTCACCGGAGCAAAAGCAAGAGCAGTAGTGGGAGGCTGGTGCCATCTGCTGGGACAACTGCACTCTCTGATGAAAAACGTGATGATCCAAGGGAATTTTAGAAATAAGCAGCAGTTCAAAGCAAAAGAGAGAAAGGAACTGCAGAAGTTTTTGTTTATGTCGGTGATGCTGTAGAAGAGGATGCCAGCTGTGGATTCTCCTGCACTGCACGTTCTTAACTCTGGAATGGTTAGGGTGAAATTGACTGCTTGGTGATACTGGATAGATTACATGTTCATCTATTTCTCATATCTTTACAATCAAATAATCATTTATCCTGTTGGAAAAGCAGGATAAAGCCTCTAAGTACATCCTAGTGCTGTCTGACAGCAAGGGAAAGAACATGGTGTATAATGTACTCAGTTTTAAGATATCAGTAACTTTGAAACAACAGAGTAATTTTATCATTACAACCTCTGATGAAAATAATGGACCATGGACATGAGAACAGTGGTCCTGCATCAAGCACTTAGGAGCTGATCCTAAAGGGGGTTAGAGATTCACACCCACTAGCTATAAGTGCAACACACATGCAAGTGTTTAGGTTTCCTTTTTCTCCCATGTTGCAGACATTCTGAGGAATGGTTTCTGATATCTTCCAGACCACCACTATTCTGCAGCTCACAGGCTGAGGACTACAAGATCTTCCTTGGTTCAATGCAGCCTTACCCTGCCCTGATCCCACCAAAAAAGTATTCCAAGCTTCAAGGAGCTAAGGGTCTATTTCTGGAAGGGGCAACCATGTTCAAGCTCCTAATAAGAATGCTATTAGAGGCAGGATGAGCATCACTGTTGGGGAAAGTATGCGCCCACCTCTGGTTCCTGCACCTCCCTGGAACACATAACAGCTGGACTCCTGACAATTTCATCTGGTGCACCAATTCCTACATTCCTAAAATCTAGCCCCATTGCAGGGATACAACTTTACAGGGGTACTGATATCACAAACACACAGGGACACACACCTGCCTGGATTAGTAACTTCCTATTCCACCTGAGCTTGTCTGTTAAACACTACTGTTAGCAAGTATGTTCTATCTTACTCTGCAAGTCATATGGACAGTGGTAAAGCATGGCCACACAGGGACTGACATATCTGAAGGAAATTTTCTTGGTTTTTTTCTTGAGAAGGGGTAAAAAATCCTCAGGGATTTACCAAGGCCTGAAAAGCTGGGGACTGCAATGATGCTGAGAGTCCATTCACATGCAAGTTGCAGGTAAGGGACTTGAGAAGTGATCAGCTCCATCACCAGTAGGGCCAAAGTTGCTGGCACAAGGCTTCTGCAAGGCATATTCAGACTCCAGCAGGGCTGCACAAACAGCAGTGACTGGATGCAGAGTATTAATGCAAACAAGTTAAAAAACTGAAGGCAACATGGGGTGCACCTACCGTTCAAATTCCACCAGATCTGGGGATGAAGTGTCAGAAAACTGGATCGATTCTGGCTTCCCATCTTCTTCCAGTGTTTGTTTTTCACATTCTTGAATCAAATACCAGATGGCAGATTCACTTTCACTCAGAGTTTCTGAGGCTGATGTAGTGCTGGAAAGAACACAAAATAAAAAAAGCCACATGAACAACTCCTTAACTGGATTAATAAGGTCCTTGTCATGGTCACTCCAGAGGCCAGAGCCATTCTTCCTAAGCCAGCTTTTTCTTTCTTCTTTTGCTTCACAGCTGAATAAAAAGTCCTTGGTGGAGATCAGCTATATAGATGGGAAAGAAAATATAAGCACTGACTGGAAATGAGACAACATGCTTAGAATGTTTGCGCACTGTATGGGATTACAGGGATCCAGGTGAAATCTCTTCATCCTTTCCTCATGATGAAAGACCTCTGCTTGGAAATACAGTAACAATGACAAAGAGGTTCAGAGATGCCGGGATGGAAGCAAGTACAAAGTAGTAGCATCTTTTCTTGATTGGTATAAGTCCTTACCTGTGATTACTGAATTGCCTCTTGACGTATTCCTCCCTGACTTCCTCCAAGCTGGATGGGTTCCCATCCTCCAGACTGCAGCTCTCTGTTGTCAGCAGAAAGGTTACTGTCACATCAATGGCACTTCTGGTTTCTCACTCACCCTCAGCCAAACAGTGTTTTCAATAACTGGTTCTTCATGAGCCAGAGCTTTTCATTAGGCAAAATATTACGTGAAAGAAGAAATCTCCACTTCTCCTACAATGTGACCAGCATTACTGGGAGTTTATGAACACTGAGGAACTTAGAGTCAATGCCTTGTTCCTAACATTGATCTGACAGAACTGATGGTGAAAACAACAAGCAAATCAAAGTGCATGCATGCACTAGTCAATATAGTACTTTGTGATTACCATATAATGAAAAAATTGCATGTAATTCACAAGCAACATGAATTTACATATATGCAAGTCAATACAAGGGGAAGCTTGCCTCCAAACTACCCCCAGCCAGCCTCACTGCTTGTGATCTCTTCAATTTTGCTCTGCCAAGTATTCATTCTACCTATGACTGACTTTCATGGGTTATCCAAGGATGTGGGTTCAGATTAAATTGTTCATTTTAAGCACTGAGACTTCCAATTGACGTAAATTATTGGAGGTGCAAGTTGCATAAATAGGATTTTTTTTTTTCTAGCTGACAGGAATTTGGACGCTTGAAAGGACAAAAAAATTATGTCTAAAGCCTCTACCCTTCAGCCCCTAGTCCTACTTGCTGCAATGGAGGCAGCGGCCAGCATCAGTAAACAGAAGGCACATTGTTGAGGGTGTGAAGTCCCACAGTGGGAGGTGCCTCCACTGCTGACAGCACACGCTGACCAGCGGGACACACGGTGTCACAGGCTGTAACAGAGGAGGGCATTAAGACGGCCCACTAAGCTGAAAGAAAACAAAACTGCAGCGTCTGTCCTCCCCACTTCTACCAGAGTAAATTCTTACCCAGACCCTTCCGTTTCCTACATTAAAAGGCAACCCTTTTACCTCACACCAGAGCCTGCTGTTCTGCAGTTCAAGCTCGTGCAGCAGTGGGTGCTCCTGGTGGCTGTGACACTCGCACCGCACAGCTGTGCTGCGGCCGGGAGGAGCACACACGCTCCTGCAGGCTCCCAGGGGGACCCGTGCCAGCCCCACATGTGCTGGGGGTGAACGGGCAGCAGTGTGCCAGGGGCACTCAGCCTGAACGGCCTGCTGCCATGGCAAAGCAGGAACTACTTGTTTCCTTTCTTCTCCCAGGCTGGAGAGGGGGCTGGAAAGACTGAGTTAGAGGGGGATTTCTGAGATGCAGTGCTTAGTGGGTTGATAAGACTTTTTGCTATTCCTTGCTTATTGCTACAACTTCCAACAACTTCTAGAGCTGGCTGTAATGCTTCAGTGGGCTCAGCTGTGTATCTGTCTGTCTCTGTTTAACAATTACATAAATACCAAGTATTTGCAGAGTTACCTTTCATCTCCAGCAAAGAACACAAGGCTTGCTCCAACTTCTGGATAGATGTCTTAGCCTTACGCAAAACCTGATACTAAACATAAGAAGAAAACAGAACTGATTGTTCTCTGCTCTAACCAGATTCATGTTTTAACATGCCTTGGTTGTTTTCTTCACTTATCCTTAATTTTGACCTTCACTAATTTCCATGTCTCTGTGAAAAAAACCTGTGTTGTTTCATGTGCTACCCTTATATATATGAAAAGGGAAAATAATTACTAAGAGAGTAAACTTCAACATAAAATATAAATATTTTGGTATATATTATACAATACATACACATAACACCCAGTCTCATAGACATTTGCTACTTAACTCTGGTCTTTCTTCATCAGCAAACGGTCTTTGGATCATTCTCTTCTTGGAGCATGTCGTGTTGGATGCCTACCAGCTTAAGACATAAGATTTTACTAACGATTTCCCATGAGAATTTTGCTATGAGAAGCCTGCATAAATAGGATTTCTCAGCTGTTCTACACTCATGTTCTACACTCATGTAAACTGAAATAACTTCATTGCTGCACATCATTCCTTCACCATTCATACCATGCATAATGGAAAGCATATGGCAAATGCATTTAAACATACACATCTTCAAAATATTTCAAGATTCTTGTGTGTGGTAAGACCACCCATGATCAGCTTAGATGGCATGTCTGCCTTGCAGACCTTTCATGATGGATATTTTGGCCAGACACTAAGCACTAAGATTACAAGTGAGCTTCTGTATTTAGACTTTTTAAGATATTAAACTTCTTTGGCCCTCAGGAATCACACGAGGGGCACATGATACTATGAAAAAGCAATTTTAAGAATTGGCATGTGAACATAGTCCCCTTAGACTAGGCAAATGAAGTAGTAGTTTAGTCTTGGCTTCTGAGATCATGGTGACTTGAGCTTAACTTGCATCTTGTTCAGAACATGGCAAACTGAATTCTTACCTCGACTTACATGAGAGCTAAGGGGCTGAGCAGGCACAAGCCTCATATAGCAGTATTTGGCACGTTCAAAGTCTCAAAGACCCATACAAGGAGAATTCCTGTCCTAAACAATCACTACCCTCTTTGTTTTACAAACTGGAAAGCTGAAGGTAACCAGTGTGACTAAATGAATTGGTGGCAGAGTTGAGAAGACTCTTGATGTTTATCCCTCTGCCTCTTTTCAGTAGTATTTTGAGTAAATTTCATTTTTATAAATAATTTTCTTTTGATTAAATAATTTGTTTAGTAGATATGAAGAAACAATACTGGTACTAAATTAATTACTCCCTCTCCTCTAGCTTCTTCTGTCCCAAAAATTCACTATTGGTTTGTTTCCAAAACAGTATAAAAGAAAATGCAAAGCTATAAAAATGCAGCAAAAAGCCTGTAAGAACAGTGCAGCTAAGGCACATTATAAATCCATGACCCAGAAACTACAAACTGAACAACTTGCTTACACTGAGTCAGCAGCTTTAAACTGATCCAGGAAAGGTGCATATAGTGAAATTACACACAGTGGCACCCATGAAGATACAGCAGTCATCCTTCTAAATTTAACCTAAACCTGGTTAAATCTGAACATACTCATGTATTATAGAGATGCATAGAGAAGTAGTCACTGCTCCACACCTTCGAGGCACAGTTGTCTGACTGGGCTAAAACTCTTCCCCGCAAGCTGCTGAAGAGTCTTGCCAGAGGAACCCGGTGGTGTGCCTGTGGCAAGTGCTGCTTTGCCATACAGTGTTCTACCTCTTGCACGTGTGCCAGGGGATTGGGACTCACTCTGGCATGTGTCTTCCTACAGTCTCCAGCTGTCTCTGTCGAAAGCTGCAATGCAACATTTATTTATACTGGATAAATATATAAGTGAAGAAAAAGAAATCTTACAGGCTGCATAGTGGACAAACAAAAAAAAAGGGGGGGGGAAAAAAAGTATCTGACTGACCAGAGCATTCCAGCTCATCTTTCTGTAGAAAATCATGGAGTTTCAAATGCTCTCTTTGTCTGAGAGGTACCTGCCTAATAGTACAGGTGACTAATAGTACCTGCCTTTAGTACTTACTAAAACCCAATCCACCACTAACAATAAACTGCAACACAGCTGAAGCCAGCCTCCACAAAGCACTGAGACTCCTCTGCTCCCACTGATGTTATTAAATGACAGACGTCTTCACAACACTGGAATTTTTCACCCAATTAACTGTGACATTGGTGCAGGCAACGATACCAGACACACACTTGCACGAGAGAGCCTGATCCGGGCCTGCTGCAGTTCCCCGCCCGCCTGACAGAGCCTGAGGCGCTCCTCTGGAAGCCCTTCCCAGCCTTCCACTGGACCAATGCCCGCTTTTCCCGCTACCGACGGCAAGTACAGCCTAGGGGTGAGAATGCCCAGCCCTCCTAGTCCTTCTGCAGTCGGGAGGGGAAAGGCCGGGTGGGTGAAACCCGTGAAGGGCCAGGCCGGAAGCCTCCCGGACTGCCTCGATCAAGGAATTCCTCCGTTCCCGCCCCGCCCGGATCCCTCCCTCGGCTGCCGCGCCCCCGCCCGCCCGCGCCGAGCGACACGAGCCGCACGTGGGGAAGGGCCAATCAGGGCGCAACCGGCTCCCGACGGGGACCAATCAGAAGGCGGAAAAAACGCGGGCTCCACGCGCCGGCGGAGAGGGGAGCGGGGCAGGGAAGAGGCGCGAAGAGGCGGGAGGGCAAGGCATGCTGGGAGCTGTAGTCCTCCTGGCGCTCGGCCGGGCTNCGCCCGGCCCGCCCTGCCGCCGCCTGTGTGCGCGGCCTCCTGGCGGGGCCCTGCCGCCCGGGGAAGGCTTCGGTCCCGCTTGGCTCGGAGCGGCGTTAGCGCAGGACCGTGGGCTCCATCCCCTCGCCTGGTTTTCCAGCCGGGAGCTGCAGTTCCCGGCCAGCCGCCCCACGCCGGTGGTCAGCCTGGCCCGTCCGGAACTGCCGTCTCTGGACCCTGTGTCTGACCTGTAACCCATTAGGGGATTCTCGGCTTCGGGTCGAGAGGAACGGAGGAGACCCGTGTACTGAGAGGGCAGCGGCAGGAAGACATATCTTTGCTCGGGTGTTTTCTTGGTCATGAGGTTTTATCCAGCGGCTTTACAGCTCCGCTTTTTAGTTTGTATGTCTCAAGCACCAGCTGCCTTGACAAACATGTGGAGGTTGGCACAGAATTTGCCAGCCTCAAAAATGCAGTTTCAGTCCTTTGTGTGAGCTTCATGTTCCTGTAGCAGGAGTTCTGGGCACTGAATGTAGTGCTTTGCACTGTCAGGTTTTTCTTTGACCAGCAATACAACCAGTACTTTTATCATTCATAAAGCATGTTGCTTTTTTTATTTAAAACACCAGCAATTTGCTGATGTTTAGAGGTTGGTAAACAGTTGAATTGATAAACAGTTGGAATTATTGTCCAAAAAGGCACTGCTGGGGTCATAAACTTAAGTTTTCTTTATTTGTAGGAAGCCACAGATACAGAAGTTGGATGATGTCCTAAAACATTAATTCATGAGGGGAGAGCAAACCACGTATTAAACAACTTTAATTTTAGAACAAGGTGCAGGTTTTTTTTTCCCCAATGCCTGTCATGGCCATCAGAAGTCACTGAAAAAAATCTATTCCCACACCACCATTCTGCCTTATTCATATTGCAGAAATGATTTTCAAAGAGACATAATGATGGAAAAAATCCTGTTGCAGAATTTTATGTCTGCCTTATTAGTAGATGAAATTATTAAAGATAAAGGTATTTCAAAGATTGCAGTGCAACAGAACTTACTTCCTCTTTTTGCTGGCTAAATATAGCGGGTTTTTTCCTTTTAGTCTAAAAATAATACTGTTTTTTTGAGGTGCTGCACCTGAGTTTTCAACATTTAATCGCATTATTACTTTTTTTAATTATCAACTGACTTTTCAAAGAAGTGGAAAGTTTTGCTTACTTGTGAAAAAGCCCATCAACTTGGCTTAACAAAACGTGGTATTTCTGTCAAAATCTGTTTGGCTATGTTCTGTCATGTTTCTTTGATTTGAAAAGTGCTACAGAGTGCAAGAATGCTAATACAAAATGCAGAGTGTCTTCAGGATTAGGAAAATAGCTAATGCATAAGTGGTGGATTGTACCATTGGTGCAGTTAAAGCCTCTCAGCACTAAGTTACAGAAAGTCTGTTGTGCCACAAGAGCCCTCCCGTGACTGCAGTCTTCCTTGTTTTGCCCTCTTTAGGTGGATAAGATAGTGGACCAGCTGCAGCAGTTTGTTCAGAGCTACGATCTGGCGGCCCTGCGGGATTACTGGAGTTATCTGGACCGGCGCCTTTTCAGCCGTTTGGAAGACGTGTACCGGCCGACAGTGAACAAGCTCAAAACCAGCCTGTTCCGGTACTACCTTGTCCATGCTATTCAGGTAGTGTTTGATTTTTAGGCTTCTATTTTATACAGATCCTAGTCTCTGAAACCAGAGAAGAAACTACCCTTGTGAGTCTCTGACAGGCCTGGTGGGTAAGAAGCAAGCAATTCATGTGTCATGATCAGGAGTGTAGTAAGGAGTTTGATGCAAACTCACATGACGAGCTTGTGTGAAGGATAGGGAAACTCGGGCAAGAGGGGAAGCACGGTTAGCTGGGAGCCAGATAATCACACTCTGACGTGGAGGCAGGTTCCTCTCAGAAAGGATGGCAGTACTGCTAGCTCAGTCCTGCTCAGCCTCTGTTAACAACTTAGATACTGGCAGAGATTGTGATCAAGGTTCAGTTTGTACAAGGAAATGTGGGAGAGAAAATGAGTGTCTTTTTGCTTGCTTTGAATAGAACAGAAAATAATGAGCTTAAAATGCAAGAGAGATTACCTTGTTGAAACCCTGGGAAAGTCAGTGGAATTTCTCCCCTCAATTCTTCCTTGATTCCACTCCCTGACTGAAAATCTTGATGATGAGTGTTGGTGAAGGAGTCAAAATCTAATGCACATTTCCAAAAGTGTGGTTTTTTCTTGTTTTGTCTTGCTGTGTGCTTACCCTGAGGTGTGTCAGCTGTGTCTGAATAATGTATCAGATGGAAACCTTTTCAGGCTACATCTGCTGTAAGCTTGAGTAATTTAAAGTATACTTTGGTCCTGTTTATGAATGCTCACGTCTTATGTCAGTGCATAATCTGCACTGGTTTAACTGGAAATCAGTGTGTTTAATTCGACTTATCTCAACCTTTAAACAAGATTCTGGTGACTAGAAAGGGGGCTGGATTAAGTGCATTTGTGAGCTTCTCCTAGTGTATTTGAGATTCTTTAGTTCCCTTACGAATGTCCTGACCACTTGCTGCATCACGTGGTGAAAGTAGTTATTATTGTCTTCATAACAGAGAGCAAATATTCCTAGACCTAATCTGGTAGCATTAATGGAAGCCTGAGCCCTTTTCTTCTTGCTGTGTTTCAGAACAGCCGCAATGACAAGGCGCAGGAGTTCTTCCTCAAGCAGGCTTCCGAGCTCCAGAACCAGGCGGAGTGGAAAGATTGGTTTGTCCTGCCCTTTCTCCCCGCCCCAGACTCCAACCCCACCTTCGCCACTTATTTCTCACGCCAGTGGGCAGATACGTTTATTGTGTCTCTGCACAACTTCCTGAGTGTCTTATTTCAGTGCATGCATATCCTTTTTTGCAGCTAATAGTTAAATCTCCCTCACCCTGGAGTTATGCTGTTATGCAAAGAATATAGTATTACAGAACTTGCTGCTTTTAGGTGATTGTTTGGAGCCAAGACTTAATAGGAAGCTGGTGTTTACTAGAGGGTATTGGAATAGTTGTTGTTCAATTATCTGATGATATGTTATATTCCCTGGGCACAAACAGTTGTGATTATTGCTGATGCTGAACTCATCCCTGTGCTAGTGACTAGAAATCTTGTGCACATCTCATTCTGTAATGATTTTACTCTTTGCTTGGCATAGTGCAAAGCAGGAATGCACCCTTGGGTCATAGTCCACAACTGTTCTGGCATCTTCTATTAGACTCTTCTCTGGGTACATTATGTTCACAACATTGTCTAGTGACAGGGCACTACAATAAGGCCGTTGATTGTTGGCAGAAATAAGTTTTTTGCCCCACACTACGGAGTTCTGGCCTTATTTATTTGCTGATGGGCAGGGTTACACTGCAACTGGAATACAGCTTATCATGAATTGATTCTTCAGTGTACAGTAAAGCAGTAACAGAACCTGTCTTGTCCTCCACTTCTGACTGTAAAGAGGAATAATCTAAAAATCCTTGCAAAGTCCATGTGAAATTGTTTGTGCAACAACGAAGTACAAAGTTGTCTTAGGTAACTAAGCTGTTGCTCGTCTCCTGGTCATGACCGTACTTCTTGCTAGTTGTATGGATGGGGCAACTTTGTTTTTACAGGCAAGTGGCTGGTATGGAGTGCTGGATTTTAGAATTAAACCAGGTGCACACAAGTTCTTGCCTTGATTTTCTTTAACATTCCTTACCAGTTCCAGTCATACTGAACTTTGAAGCTGAATGTCTCAGGAGCAGTCTCATACAAGAAGAAAACGAATCGTTGCGGCACAAGGTCAGAACTGAGGTCACTCTTTAGCTGCTGTGTGATGCTGTGAGTTTTGTAAAACTGGTTCTATCTATTCAGGAATCTACTAACTGTTCAGTGCAGTTATTCTAAGGCAGATTCTTTAAGTCCTTTGTTAAGTCCTGATTTATCTTTCAGTTGTCTCCAGCAAACTTAGGGTTGTGATTATATTGTGAAATGTCTGTTTAGGGTATTCCGGTCCTTCTCCTGGATGTGACTGTCACCCTCCCTGTGCTATCTGACAGGTGGCTGGGTACTGGGTACTATGCAAACTCCTTTTCTGCTGCACTGCAAAGTCAAGACAAGGTGAAACTAATGGCAGTTAAGGGCACATATCATAGAATTATGGAATGGGTTGGATTTGGAAGGGATATGTGGCTGATTTTGCATGGAAACCTGTGAGTAATACTCAGTCACTCCCAGATTTTAGCTGATAGAGCAATAGAAGCAATAGAAATGGGAAGTAAATTTTGGCAAAGAGACAGAAACTGTTACTTCTGAAATGACCACTTCACTGTGTTTGATGTGCACTTAAAGCAATTTAGATCAACTAATGGAAATGTTGCAAATGTCTGTTTCCCAGTTCTAGACCTTACAGGAAACCATAAGAAGGGTCGATCAGTTCATATAAAGTGTTGCCCAGCCCCATGTCTTGTTTCTGACAGTATAATCAGCAGATACTTAGAGGGTGTAAGAATATGTAACATGGGTTAGTAATTTCCCAGTATAACTTCCTATTAGAGAGATTTGTGAAATCTGCAGTTTAAGAACTTTCTACACTACAGATCACATGTGGATGATAATACATGCAAGTAGGAAGCCTTATTCATGTAAGCAGAACTTTAGTTTCTCTTCCTTAAACATACCAAGTAAAAGCTCTTTCTGTATGAGTACTTCAGTAAAAGTAGGTTTTGTGCTTTACCTCCTTTGTTACAAAACATTGTTGTATGTTGTGCTTCCTGTTTCAAATGTTCAGCAGCTGTTTAAAACTGTCCTAAAAATGTTGAAGTAAAACAGAATAATTGATCTCAAAAAGGAGGCTTTGGGGTTTTTTTGTGAAAGAAAGGTGAGGTTTGTCACTGTGTACTGTATGGAGTTAGTGTATCAAACTAAGAGAGGGGAGTTCTGCAAAGATGGTCAGTGAATAGGGACAATGGGATAAGGTATGTTTTAAAACAGCTCTTCTATTTCCACCAATTTTGTATTCTGTACTCTTAGGGAAATTAAAGCTGTGGTTTGTGTTTGGAATGTTGATTGATACAATTTACACTCTGGATAAGGGTTTTCTGACAAATAGAGTTAAAACAAGACTTTCCCTTCTGGAGAACTGCTTAGGTCAGAAAAAGAAGCAGCTACCTGTAGAAGACAGGTTTAAATAACAAACTTTGTGAACAAATATTGACTTCGATGCTAGCTGAAATTAAGTAGTGATTCTGTCTTACAGTGTTGAAACAATGCAAATACATGAATAACAAGCTAGATTTCTAAAGCTCATTTTTCTTCTTGTAACTTCTTAAGTACTGTGATAAAAGGAAAAAGAAGAATTTTATCTGAAAAACAAATGTACAGAAACAGAAAAGCCTAAGGAACTCATGTGAATAAGAGTCACAGGCATAAACCACATCTGTCCCAGAAAGCTGCATCCTGAGGTTCCTCTGCTATAGGGGAAAAAGAAAAATGTCTCTTTCTCCATAATGTGGAGATAAATTTCACTGTCGTACTTTGGAAGGAGTTGCAGAGGGTGTGGAGCTGGATTTCAGAGTGACCTGGTGGTGTTGACCTTGGTGAACTCTGCCAGTTCACCCTGCCTTTGGCTGTGGGACTAAGATTACCTTCTAGGCTCCATGCCCGTACATCATTACTGTCTGTCACATGCATTGCTCTGGCCTTAAAACTGCCTGCACAGAGAGTGGCACAGAGAGCTCTGCCCTGCCTGGTTCTTATTTCACAGCACCATTAATGTCCCCACAGCAACAGCCCAAGGAGAGGAGTGAAGGGCTCCAGTTTCATGTGTGTAAAGTACTGATTGTTTTGACTACTTGGACTAATGTGGTGCTCAGGCAGTCAGAGCAATTTTCTCCCTTCCCCACCCTTCTATGGCTGTTGAAATAAAGGAAGTAAACAACTTCAGTGAGTGGGAAGGAGGTGAATCTCAGTGACCCTCTGTTCACTTGGCTCTTTTCTCTTGTTGTAGCTGTTTGCTCTGCAGGCTGAATCCTCCCGCATGAAGAAGGAGGAACTGGAGATGGAACAAGCAGTTGTGCACCACAAGTTGCCTGCATATGTGGCCAACATGGATCGATTAGGGGACTCTGAACTGTGAGTGCCTGCAGGGGAAGAGCTAGGGACAGGCTCTGCTGCTTTTGTTAGGTCAGGGAGGATCCTGGAGGGTCATTTCCTTGTTCTCTGCCCTGGGAATCAATGTAGAAATACATCCAGAAATTCTGATGACGTAAGTGCGTTTAATAGGGGAATTCACCAGAGGTGTCTCCCATAATATGGGAGTCCTGTTTTTGCTAACCAGTGAGAGGCCAAACCCAGCTGGAAGTGATTCTGCTCTCAGCATGCAATGAGGTGTTCTAGGCAGCTAGGGCACTGGTAGCAGTGCAGTACCTTGCAGTACTGCTTAAATGAAGTGGATTGTCTCTTGGTTCCAATTTACTTTAATGCCTGCAGTACCATAGAAAAGTGCCCTGTGTTGTTTTGTAGATACTGTTACTGTATGACCCAAAGGGATTCTTGTTACACAGAGATGTTTTCTTGCTCTTGCAGAGTCAAGGGAAGTTTTTCTTCTGAGAGGCTGTTATGCACAGAATTCTCCATAAACTTGGTGCAATTAAAAGTGTGTTTTATAGCTACATTTGTTGTATGCCTATCTTTGGAAATTAGGCAACATACACAGTGATACACCTTGTTTAATTGTTATTTAAACTCTATTTTTCCCCAGTACAGAGTCAGACAAAGCAAGTCTGTGTTTGGATTCTTGCTTTAAAAGCATCTGAAAGAATATGTAGCTCAGATACAGGTTCTAATACCACTGGGGCTTTGACTTTCTCATGTACTTCTTTCACTTCTATTCAGACAGGACAAGGATTGATCAAATTATCCTGTTGACAGTGACAAACAGAACAGTTGTACCAGATACCACATGCAAAGTGTTTTATTCTAGAAATGTCTAATTAAATACACTTAAGTGTCTATTGAACTGTCTTGATAACTGCTCTGCACTCTTTGCATAGAGTTTAGTTTGTGATTTTGTTTTTAACTGTTGGGAAAGCCCTGATGCTGTCTGCACATGTGGAGAAATGTGACTTGAGGGTTGGGATAATTTATTCCTGTATTCATTTTTTTTCATTTATGTTAGAAAAACTTGCCAAAAAAGTAACATTTCTTATATGTGCAACTCGTCTTCTAGTCTGGGGCCCAGTTCTGGTTGCTTATTTTCATGTTTCTGCTCAACCCAAAGCCCAGCTTGGGTTCCTTGCTTGAAAAGTGGATAGACACAGTGAAGATTATTGTATTCCCCTTTCCCTTCCTGCCACACTGCTCTCAGAGGAAGCTGTAGCAGAGTGAGGCCAGACAGTTATGTTCTGGGAAGCAGCTGCTGCTCTTGGCATTGTGGGCTGAGAAGGGAGGTATTTTGAGATACTGAGGACCTGTGCTGTAAAATTACTGACATGACTTGCTGAACACCTGCCTAAGGGTGTTCAGTGAGACACTGAATACTAAATGTTTCTCAAAGTAGGTCCGTTTTATGCTTTGAATTGGAAATTCCAGCTGAATAGATTCTTCAGAAGTCTGGATTCCCCTGCCTTTCCCATAGGGTATTTCTAAACTAACCAGATGACGTGGAAGGAGTTTTAGGTGGCCCTACAGGGAATTCAGCAACAGTTGAGCCCACTGTCTCAATGGCATTTGTGAGAAGTGAGCTTTTGGTTGCAGTAATTTTAGCGATGTGCTCCAGGCACTAACAGGATATTTTCACACAGTTTTTTGATGCATAGTGGTCCACTGGCTTGGAAATGAACATCTGTCTTCAAGTGGTTCAAACAGCTGGCACTTCAGTTATTGGGTGGTCTTTGATCAGGTTGCTTGGCTACACTTTCATATTCTATTTGGTGGTGGGTTTTTTTGTTTTTTGTTTCATTAGTGATATGACCTGCAATCAGAGGAGTACAGCACATTCTCTTCAGTCCCGGGGAGGCTTTTTGTCCTCTTTTCTCTCCCAAAGTAAAAAGGGCCCTTCCAGACCAGCCCATCCAAGTGGGGCTTCTCCGACGCAGACTGGCAGTATGCTGCTAGGGAAGAAAGAACCAACAAATCACCAGGTAATTATCAACTGTGTTTGCTGAAAGCTGCTTAGTCTCCAAATAGCTAACTTGCTGCATGGCACTGGGCCAAGCTTTCGCTTCTACATGAAAAAAATGAAGTGTCCTGCCTTGCAATGTATGCTGGGCCTGGATGCAGCACAGGAACAGCTGCTGTTTTCTGGGGGCTTGTGCAGCCTTTGCGAGTGCTTGGTTTCTTTGCTGCCTCTTGCTCTTTGTTCTGCAGTGTAGCACAAACATAACTTTGCCCAGTTGTTTCTCTGCCTTCCAGAGTGCCAAAGGAAAAGAAGGAACAGTGAGCTCTAAGGATGGGAAGAGCCACTTCAGTGGTTCAGTGCCAAGCGAGTCAAGTTCCCTGCAGCAGCGGCAGAAGCGCTTGCAGGAGCATGGCAAGGAAAGGAAGGAACTGCTGTCGAAAGGGACCTTCCAGGTACTGGTCAACACTGCAAGGCTGGGAAGCAGAAGGCTGGTATTTCTGTAAAACTAAGTGGTAAAACAAGTGCAAATGTTTGCCTTAAGCTTCTGAATTGCTACTCAGAACTAACTGTATCAGAGGTTAATATCTGTAGTTGATCAAGTCCCATTTCACACGGAAGAAGAGTTGTATTTTGTCACAATCTTTCAACAGCCTGGTCCTGAGGGCAGTATGTTTCATTCACCTTAGTGGGTATGTTCAAATACCTTTTAAAAACCCCATTCCTGTTAAAATCCCCATTCCTCAGTGGCAATGGACTTGGCCCACCCATCCTGCCCAAGTGAGTTCTTTTCCTGTAGGTTCTTATGCTGATATGTGCAAGCTCTGTGTGAGACAGATGAAAGCTGATAGCCAGTTTTCCTGGATATTTCCACTCCAGAAAACTATCTTTCCTAGCAATGTTTGCTTTTTGTCGTTTTTTGCATTTCATGTTGCAGTTTTGCCTGGCAGTGTGCCCTGTTTTCAAATCTAATGAAATATTAAAACTGTCCTGGAATTTAACTGCTGAAGGTCAGCAGACTACTTCTCAGCTGTGTGTTTCCTGGCTTTCAGCAGCCATGTTGTTAAAGAATGGAGAGCACAGGAGGAATGATGGCAGCATCTCAGCCATGTTTATTTTGGCTATATGAGACACTCTGCCTTGAGGAAGAGACAGTGCTTAGGGACTGTTGCCTGTTGGCCAGTATGTGTGGCTATTTTGTGTGGGAGCATTCATTTAAGTTACTTCATTGCTCAGCATTCAAGGCCTTGAGAGAACTTTTTTCTTTGTGGTTCATCTAAAACACTTTAAACATTGGTTGGAAAATTGCAAAGCCAAATTTCCAAATAAGTTTCCTTTGACTTTCCTTTTTCTGTGATATTCCAGGTTAAGGCAGTGTTTTTTGGGCTATGTAAAAATTTGTTCTAGTACTCTTGGGGAAGCTTGATACTCTTCAACTTTCTTTTGTTTTCAAAGCATGTGAGGAAAATGAAAGGTGGTGCTGTTTCTTTCACATGACTGTCATTCATTGGTTATCTCTCCACATTAACTAACAGAGAGAATCATTCTTGGATTTATTTCCAGCTCTGTGATTTTAGATTATTTGATTATGCAATGTTTGATCCACTGGGCAAGCATGTATTAGGGAACAAGGATTCAAAACCATCAATGCCAATACCATTTTGGGACACTTAATTTTCAGAGGATGGCTTAACAAAAGAATGCCTGCAGATATTTTACTGGCTTATGTGCTGTATCTGCTTCTTGTTCAGCTTCTGGTGGCAAGAGAAGACTAAGCTGCTTCCAAACATTTCTGTGTGCTGCAGTGCAAATCTTGTCTCATCCAGATACCTTCCCCTTTTGAAACTCCATTTGACCTGTCTGCCCTGTCAAATTGTGTTTTAAGCTTTTGGACTCATGTATCAACTCTACTGTTGTCATCAGTTGGTTGGCTGCAGTGGTGGCTCCAGTGCACATTGTCTAAATCTGGCAGACAAGGATAATCTGCCAATTTAAGATCCAACAAGAGTTTTTGTGCCGGTTTGCTGAACTGCTTATTATACAGACCTAACTTACATTGCTGAATTCATGAATTCCTTGAAATACATTAATTTACTTGTGAATCTGTGCTCTAAATGGGCACAGATATTGGCTGAGTTATGCCAGAAATGTTGTATTTCCTTTAATTCTTACAGGAATGTGTGTAGCTGAACACATGGAGGAGCATATAAGGGACTCCAAGTATGCTGTATTAAATGGTGCAATTGTGTAACACACTAGCCTTCTGCTCAGAGAGATCCCTGGCAGAAGGAGTGTTGAGGTGACAATGCTTCTGTTTCATCGCAGCTTCTTTTTTTTCCTCCCAGCAGGCTGGGGTGGTTGAGTAGCTTGATATGGAGCTGCTGCTTCCTTGTATTTCACACAGGATTTCTTCCTTCAGGGCCAAAGTGCTGAGAAGAAAACAGATACTAGCATAGCTGAGACGGAACCATGCTCAGAGCTGCATGCTGAGCAAACAGAGATTTCAACCAAAATGCCTGCCAGCAGTGCAGAGACTGTGGGCGTTCGGCAGGAACAGCCTTTCATCGTCCTGAGCCAGGAGGAGTATGGGGAGCACCACTCATCCATCATGTACTGCAGGTAACAAAGTGTCTGAAAAGGGCTTTCTTGTAGAAGCCTCTGCAGAAGGACCAGCCATGTCTGGCCTCTTTCTCCCAACCTCTGTTCTGTCCAGCACATTATGCATGTACTCTCAGTTGTAGGGCAGTGAAGTTGGTGTGACTGAACATAGCCTGTAGTTTGTGCAGTGAGAATGGACAGAGATTTTTGTGACTGGGAGATGCTAGCCAGAAGAAACTCCCTTGGAAAGCAGGTTGATGTTGCTTAAGGGCATTATGCCTTACATCTTGAGCTTAGTGTGCCTCATTGTGTCAGTTACTGTGAACTGAGTGGGAAGCCATGCAAGGTAGTTTTGATTCCTGCAGAAGGAACTGGTGTGTGGGCAGGAAAGGAAGGATTAGTGGTGTATCTACATGCATCTAAGAGTTTTAGGGAGAAAAATATCACATTGGTTTTGTTCTACACACAGGGTTGATTGTTCTGGACGGAGAGTGGCCAGCTTGGATGTGGATGGGGTCATCAAAGTCTGGTCTTTTAACCCCATAATGCAAACTAAAGCTTCATCCATTTCCAAATCTCCATTGCTGTCTCTGGAATGGGCGACCAAGCGTGATCGGCTGGTGAGTAGTCTGCATGTGGAGGCTCGAGAGACATGGCAGACGATTTGGGGCTGTGTTGCTATGTGTTGCATGTTAACTTCTAGACAGCTTCATTGTGGATAAGATCAGGGCAATGGTTAGTTTCCACTTTTAGTGGGACATGGTGAACCAAAGCCTGTATGGTATAAGAAAAATAAGAGTAGGGAGTGTACTCTGTCTATTGAGCAAAGAATTCATCACCATTGAGCAAAGAATTCACCACCACTTCAGGTTGCCCTGAAACAAAAGTTCCCAAACTGCAGTGTGGATACAGCTACAGATTAGAATTAGTTCCTTTAAGAGAAGTGCCTGTCTTCAGGCAGAGCATGCAGCCACTTGTAAAGACAGGCAGAGGCAACCTGTTACAACAGCCCGGGGAACTCTGCAGCAGAAAACTTTGCTCGTACCCC
Organism: Calyptomena viridis; assembly: GCA_013390005.1. NCBI lineage: Eukaryota > Metazoa > Chordata > Aves > Passeriformes > Eurylaimidae > Calyptomena > Calyptomena viridis. The sequence continues at coordinate 191,842 of WEIV01013384.1, read as the reverse complement.
AAGCCAGAAGCAGAGAAGGGAGAGCAGGATGTAGTGGTGGCATTTGACTTGTGCAGGTGTGAAAAGGGCTCCATGGCCAGTTTTATACTGGTGTCTTAAGAGTTGAGGGTTTGTATGTGCATAAGGAGCTTAGAGCTTGTTTAAATAATATGGCATTTTAAATGTTTCCTATACCCCTTTTTCTCTAGTTCTGTTACTAGAGAGGAGTAATATGCATTATATGCATTCTTCTTAGTCCTAGAACTGTTGCTAGTGTTTCTTGCCCTCCCTTGGCAAAGAGACTGGGCTGTGTGAAAAGGCAGGCCTGCAACTGAGGCAATATTGTTCATATTCTGGCACTGACTATATGTTGTTTGCTAACCCCAAAATGCCACCTGTGAAGAGCCGGTGCTAGAACTTGTCTCTTTCTTTTCTTTTGCTCTTGGAAAGCAAGTTGTCCGTGCAGTCGTTGCACTTTGTTGTGTTGTGCTGATGTTTCTTCTGCTTTGTGGAATTTATTTCCTGTTTGCTAATAGAAAGATTTTTCTTTATGAAATATATGTGAGATTCACCAACAAATTAGGCACTGAAGTGACAAGGATCTGACTTTAAATTGTAACATCACTGGTAAAGCATGTGTGAGCCCTTCTGGATGATTTCATTCTCTTATGGATGAAAGGAGGTGGCTTCTATTTGGTTTTCTCTTTAGTCCAGAATTAACAATCTTAAATTTCTGTTTCCTTGCTCCCCAAGATATTGAGACTCCATATATGTTTTGCATCTTATAGTGTTGAGCCATGATCTAGAAAGTGGTGCTTATGCCACCTTGGTGCCTAGTAGATCTTTTTCTCACTGGAAAGCAAGGGTTTTACTCTGACCTGTGTGGTTCTGGGGTAGTCCTACTAAGTGTGACTGCACAGGAAGACATGATGTACCCTAGTGGTGTAATATTTGGTCTGAATGCATAAATAGAAAAAGAACTAGTAAGTGTTGGTGGCTGTTGGACAGCATCATTATACTGCTCATTCACACTCTTTCCATGTACTCCTTGCTGGTTTCAAGCTGTTGCTTGGCAGTGGGGTCGGGACGGTTCGTCTTTATGACACAGAAGCAAAGAAGAATCTCTGTGAAATCAGCATTGATGAAGACATGCCCAGGTAACTCTAGAATACTGATTTTTATATATAAATACAAGTGGTGTTGGTTGTGCCATGTGCTTTTCTGCAACTGCAGGACTATCTATCCTTCATGCAGAGGGCAGTCCCTATGTGAGCAGTGTAAAACTGCTCAGTTAAATGGGACACACTCAAAATCTGTCTAAGCACACAAATCCTACCCTCTTTTACAGTGCATCCTGTCTTGCAGTGTCTTAATGGGAGAGCTCATAGTTGAGTGTTGTGCTTGAGGCAGCTGCTGAAGAGGCAGTTCAGACTATGTGCCTGTGTTTCAGGATCCTCTCGCTTGCCTGCAGCCCAAGTGGTGCCTCTTTTGTTTGTTCTGCGGCAGCCCAGAGCCCCGTCTCCCACATGGACTTCTCAGTAGTCAGCTCTGGGGGCAAAAGCATGAACCAAGTTCCTGGGAAGCTGCTACTGTGGGACACTAAGACAATGAAGCAGCAGGTACTTGCTGGGTTTCTTTCCTTTCTCAGTCTGCTGAGAATGAGTGTCTCCTGTTTCAAAGTATAGGAGCCCTCGTTCTAAATTATGCTGACTGTCTTTTCAATACGCTTCTTTTGCCTCCTTACTCCTTTCCCCTCAATCATATTCAGGATAAAAATACATAATGTAAGTAGCTGCAGGCCTTGGGTGAAGATATTTTGTTTTCTCGGTGTGTTGATTTTTTTTTTTTAAGAAATTCTTCAAAATAGTCTATAGCCTTGTTTCTATCCTGCCCACACAGTTTGTGACTGGAAATATCCCAAGTGGATTAAATGATACTTTGCTCAGGCTTTCTCCAGTTGAGGTATACTGAAGGGTTTTTGTTGCTGCTGTTTCCCTTGCCCTTCCTGTTTTTAAGTGATGTGCTGTCCCTGACATGTAGGAGAAAGCAAAATACTCAAGCTAATGCCTGCTGGAAGCTGGTTTTGCAATCTTGAGGCCATGGCCAAGAAAACTGTGGCTTGGCTGAGGTGTGTGGGAACGAGTTGACTTGGCTGCACCGGCTGCCTGGCTGATTAGGACAAAAAAGCAGAAGTTGTGAGAATCCTAATCAGATGAATGGAAACAGTAGATGCTGTTTTACAAAGAGCATAATAAAAGGGCATGCGGAACAGGGGCGCAGGAGGTAATCCCCAAATCGACTTCTGTGTGTGCAGTCTCATTCATCACTGATAGACAATTAATGACGCTGATAGATAATGAATTTTGCCAATAATTAATTACCTCAATAATTAGTGACCCCGATAATGGTGAATTGCTGATTTAGTGTCACAGAAAAATGCTACTGCCAACCTTGAAGTCTGTAATCGTTAGAGGTGTAGGGCTCCAAAATGGAGGAGTTCTTGCTGCTGGATACCATCTTTCCTCCCTTCACTAGAGATCAGCTCTTCAGCACCCCCAGCTCCGTTTCCTGGCATTAATGCAGACTTTCCCTTCCAGCTGCAGTTCTCCCTGGAGCCTGAGCCCATTGCTATTAACTGCACAGCCTTCAACCACAACGGCAACCTGCTGGTCACCGGGGCTGCAGATGGGATTGTTCGTCTCTTTGGTATGGCAGAAAAGGACCTGGGGGTATTGGCTGATAACCAGCTGTGAGGCCAGGTGTCCATGGCTGGCATCCTGGCTTGTATCACAAATAGTGTGGCCAGCAGGACTAGGGAAGTGATTGTCCCCCTATACTTGGCACTGGTGAGTGTGTTCAAATAAGTGTGTTCAGTTTTGGGCCCCTCATTGCAAGAAAAGACACTGAGGGGCTGAAGTGTGTACAAAGAGCAAAAACAAAGCTGGTGAAGGTGTGGAGCACAAGTCTCATGAGGAGCAGCTGCTGAAGCTGGGGTTCTTTAGCCTGGAGAGGAGACTCAGGGGAGACCTTATTGCTCTCTACAACTACCTGAAAAGAGGTTGTAGCCAGGTGGGGAGTGGTCTCTTCTCCCAAGTAACAAGTGAGGACAAGAGGAAATAGCCTTAAGCTCCATCAGTGAAGGTTTAGATTGGATATTAGAATCAACACATCATCAAAAGAGTTGTCAAGCACTGGAACAGGAACAGCCCAGGAAAGTACTGGAATCACTCCCTGGAAGTATTTAAAAGATGTATAGATGTGGTACTTAGGGGCATGGCTTGCTTAGTGGTGGACTTGGCAGTGTTAGAGTAACAGTTGGGATTGATGATCTGGGAGGTCTTTTCTAATTTAAGTGACTCTATGATTCTATGAAACCGGGCAGTGAGGTGGCTCCTAGTCCTCAGCTGCCTGCCCCAGCACCCTTCTGCCAGCTGGGAGGCAACTATGAGATACGCCTGAACACCAAGGTGGAAGCTATTTTCTCTCCTCCACAATAGCTCTCAGGAGTGAATTGACAAACTTTTTTTCTAGACAACATTGGCTAGAGACCCTGGTAGTGCTGCTGGATTTGTTGTTTCTCTCCTGCTGAGGAGAACAGTTAACTTGCCTTGAGCCATTTGATCTTAGGCTATACCAGATAGCAGTACCTCTGCTAGAGGCTGAGTCTTGAGGAAAGCAATTGATGTGTGACCTTCCATTTGAAGGCAAGGGCTTCACATCAGTCTTCTTCCTCGAGCAATTTCTGTTTCTCAGGTTTTGTCTCTTCAGCCTGTCCTTGCAATAAAGGCAGTTCAGGCCTCTCTTCTGTGAATGAAGAATCTGCTTCTGGCATGGGTGCTAGGTGGAGGCTGCAGCCCTGGATCTGTGGGAGGACAGAGCTCACAGCAGCTGTGAGGGTGGATTGGATAACAAGGGGAGGAGAAGTGCCAGTGGGGCTTGGATGCAGAATGCTTGTAGTGAGCAGCCCTGTGAAGCTGGAGGAAGAGTTGAGTAGTTACAGGCAGTGATTTTTGTGGCCAAAGTGAAAGCTATGTGGTGGAGTATAAGCACACAGTGGGATGGGCTCCCTCAGGCTGGTTTAGAGGGCTGGGACAGAGACCTTAGGGACATAAAAGGCCCCTCACTCTTCACCTCAGCTCTGTGTGAGTACAAGGAGTGTTCTATACTGGTTCTCCCCTCAGATATGCAGCAGCATGAGTGTGCCATGAGCTGGAAGGCACATGATGGGGAAGTCTACTCCGTTGAATTCAGCTATGATGAGAACACAGTCTACAGCATAGGCGAGGATGGCAAGGTAGGCTGTGGGTTACCTTCTACTTGTCACTTGTCTACTTGGCAATGGGATTGTTTCTGGAGTCTTCTCCATATGGTGGGGACAGCAGTAAAAATACGCTCAGGCTGTGGCTGATCTGTGGACTGTTAGCTGTAATCTTAGGTGTGCAATACCACCCTGCTACATGCAGTTTCTGCAGGGAAAGTGGCTGAAAAGTGTATTAACAGCAGGAGTTGTCTTGACCTTGTCTGCAAATCCTGCTGTTAGTGACATCCCCTTCCTAGGTAGTCCATGTGAAGATGATCTTTCTGTGCTCCTGAGATCACCACATTTGAGATGTGGGATTCACAGGGAAGCAATCTCCTTGTCAGGAGCTCCCCGTTGCTTGTAATAAACACTTCAATTTCTGCAGTTCCAGTCTCTTCAGCAATAGAGGTGTGAGTTAGTGAAGGATCCACTTGCTTCAAGGTGTGGGGCCTTGGCTGAGGAGAGTTAAGTGAATTCTCATCAGGATGCATCCAATATGGAAGGACACATAGGCAACATATTAATATAGTCACTCAGAGATGTCAAATTGTCATCATCTGTTTGTAAGGAATAGCCACTTGGCTTGAAAACAACAAATGGCCACTCTACTTTCATCCTAGTTAATTTCACTATAGGCTTTTGTCATCTCTTTTTCTCATTCTAGTTTATTCAGTGGAATATTCACAAAAGTGGCTTGAAGGTGTCTGAGTATGACCTTCCCAGTGAGGCTACAGGTCCTTTTGTTCTGTCTGGGTACAGTGGCTACAAGCAAGTCCAGTTCCCACGAGGACGGCTTTTTGCTTTTGACTCTGAGGGCAATTATATGTTGACATGTTCTTCTACTGGAGGAGTAATTTTTAAGGTAAGTCTGAGAAGTGATGGGAAATACTCTTGTGTATCTATACTAGCTCTTCTCAATTACAAGGGTGCAACAGCAGCCACTGGAAGTTCTCAAGCAGCACCTACTCATCCTTGCTTTGTGAACGTTGCTGCTCAGTTTCACACCATGTGCATTTTAACAGTGTGTGGTGTTTAGCAAGTGTTTGAGTCCTCTGTATGTAGCTGGAGTATGTGTGCTTCTTCAAGTTTAGCTGTGGCAGTTTTCCTTAGTGTCCAAGTGCCTAGGACAAAGTTTTAATTATTTTCCTTAATATGTGGATGCATGCCTGTCCAGTGCAAAATGTATTATTATTGACTGATGCTCATCATTAATCTGCCTTGTGTGCTTGCTGATGCTGTGTTAGACCCAGCCAGATTCTCTCCCCTTACTGTGTACTGAAATTAAGTGAAGGGTAAGGCTGAATGGTTCCAAGCACACAAATTTCTGTGCCTCAGTAACAAGTGGTTACTGATCACATGCCTCTCGCCTTCTCTTGAGTATAAGCCATTGCAAAGCAGATTAGATGGAATTTTTACTTTGCATCTGGGACACTCACAGCACCTGAACTAACATGAGCTTTAGCTTGGGCTTATGTGTTTCTCATCAGTATGTGCTCTTAGCCTGCCTTATTCAATTACTGCAGTCCAGCTGATGTCACAAGTTGAGCTGCTTGAGAACACGTGCTTCTGTTATGAGACTGGAAACTTCCTTTCTCATGTGTGCTACACACATCTCAGTAACTCTTTGATTTTTGATTAATTACATATGCTGTTAGAGATATGAGGTCTGTAGAAAGCTTTGGCTTCTCTTGTGTGCATTGTCCCCACTGCAGAAACTTAGCTCCCTAAAATCTTATGCTTTCCTTGTTTTAGTTAAATGGTGAGGAGAAGGTTCTGGAGAGCTGCCTTTCCCTGGGAGGACACCGAGCTCCTGTTGTCACAGTGGATTGGAGCACAGCCATGGACTGTGGGACTTGCCTCACTGCCTCTATGGATGGGAAGATTAAATTAACAACCTTACTGGCTCAAAAGTCTTAACCTGGATGGTGCTGGAGGGAAAGAGCTATAGTCCTGAAAAAATCAGTGTAAACTCTACAGGAACAAACTGCATGGGAGAAAAGGCAAAGCAAAGTCCCTTGTCTCATTGTAGCTTTTGCCTCTTGACAAATACATTTGCCAAACCACTGTGCAGTAGAATACCGGTATGGGACTGGATCAGCGGCAGCACTGAAAGATAAGTTTTCACTGACCCATTATGGCAGCTAGGCTTCCCTCTGTTAGGGAGTCTTGAGTAGCACATGGCTGGAAGGCTGCTGGGGTCACATCAGGTTCTGCAGAAGAAGATGAGGCTGGAGGAGGCAAGCATGAGGCAGCACAGTGTACGTAAGGTGATTCAAACTGGAAAGGCTGATGCAAAACCAGAGTATTCTTTTGGTATAACATTTGTTGTTACGATTTTGTTATTTGGTTTTTGTTTGGTTTTTTCCATAAAAAGAAAATCTTCCCTTGCACTTGAGCTCTGTGCTTTGTTCAGCTGTTTCTGCAAAACTTGGAGGGTGGCTGGGGCCATGGTGTACCAAGAGTATCCTGCATGGAGGAAAGGCCCTTGTGCTTTCATCAGGTGCTTCCAGCACTGTCACCCACACACCAGGGGGAACCAGACATCCATGAACAAAACTAATTGCATTGTTTGGATGTGCTGTGTTACCTTGCCATAGGTGTCTGCTACCAACTAAAGCAAAGAGCCTGAGTCTGACTTTGAAGTGCTTGTGTTGGAGTTCAGAAGCTAACGAATGCCTAGCAGCTACCTGATAGTGGGCAGGAGGAGGGAGAGCCAGGACCTGTATAGGACTCTCTGTCACTGGAGCTGTCTCTCCCTCTGCACCCTCCAGCGTCACTGAGAGTGCTGTGCTCAGGTACTGCCTTGTCTGAATAGACTAAACAGATACATTTCATCTGCTTACACATTGCCATGGAACTTTCTGTTGCGTATGTCCTTGGCCTGTATTGGGAGTTTATGGTACTGTTGTTCCTTGGCAGAGCATACACTCTACTGGAAAACGAACGGCCATCATGAGACATGGGTAGCCATATTCATGGACAGCTGCTAAAGGATAACACTACTGGATACTGAAATCCTCACTAAGGCATATTCATGCTACAGCTACCTATTGTCTGTAGAGTAATTTGCTCTTGCTGACTACAGTCTCATCTGATAACCCCACCCTCCATTGCAAGGGCCTCTGAGATTAACAAGTCCCCTGTCAAATGGACATCTCAGTACAGGGTTTCTACCTCAGTGGGATGCAATACTAATGGTGCAGCTGCTCTTCATGCCAGTCCAAGGTAGTGTCTCCTCACTGTTGACTTTGAATGGCTTTACAAATTCCTCTGGTTAGTCTGAGGATCTAAGAGTTGAGAGACCTCTCAAGTGGGGAGCCTTTGTTGGCCTCTCAAAGTGCCAAGAAAGGCTGTGTTTGCATTCCAAGCCTTGCAGGGTTGACTGCATTGCAAAGGTGTTTTAGAATTTAGAATTACAGAATTATAGAATGGTTTGTGTTGGAAGCAACCTTAAAGATCATCTACTTTCTAGCTGCCCTGCCTCGGGCAGGGACACCTTCTACTAGACCAGGCTGCTCAAAGCCCCATTGAGCCTGGCTTTGAACACTTCCAGGGATGTAATCTTCCAGGTGTTATCTTCTAACAACCCTGACAGAGGGTCCGTTGGGATACTGGGGAGAAATCACAAGTTTGCTTTGTAAGTAGGACTAAACCCGAAAACTACCAGTTAAATAAAACATTAAAAATGTGTTCCTGACCAAGGCTGGTCTGCAAAATGATGTATTAGCACAACATTGACACTGTGCCAGAAAGCCTAGAGGGAAGGAATGAACATCTTGTTTTGCTAGAATAATCCTCAAAGATGCTTTACTCCTACAGGGGTTCATACTTTGTCCAGGCTCCCTCGTCCCCGCCGTTCCCGGACAGCCGCGCCAGAGCCTGCAGGGGGTGCCCTGGCAGCGGGGGATCCTGACAGAACGCTCCGGGGGGCGGTGCCGACACGCTGCCCCCGGGACCGGGCGAGTGTTCCAAACGTGCCGTTTGCACCGCAGCTGGCCCAGAGCCCCGCCTGCTCCTTGTTGGAATGCTGGGGGACGCGTAGCCTCACTGGCTGCCCGCCCGCCTACGTCGCCTGCCGCCCCCCCTCCTCAGGCACGGGGCTCTGTCGTGACTTGGGTTGTAGGGCGGTTTGGGGCTGCCTGTCCCGGTACCCTGCGCTCCCGGTCGAGAGAGGAAGCAGGCTCGGAGTGACGGGCGGAAGCTGCCCCAGCGGCACCGCCCCTGCCCCGNGTATTGCATGAACGAGGCGGAGCTGGTGGAGGTGGCACTGGCGGTCCTGGCCGAGGTGAGCCGGGACCTCCGGGGGCGGGGACTCGGCTCTGGCCGCAAGCGAGCGCGGGCGGGCGGCAGGGTTCCGGGCGGCCCCTCTCCAGGAGGCAGGTCGGGGGGGCGAAGCCGGGTGCCGCACAGTTTTCCCGGTCCCCTCCTCTCCTTCCCTGCAGCGCAGCTGCCTTTGCACTCGGCCGCCTCGCCGGGCGCTGCAGGGCAGAACCGGCCTCCACCGCGGATCTGGGGCCTGGCGAGGGCTGTCCCGCGGGGATGGTGGGCTGCCCACCTACTCCTTGGGGTGCTCCCGGGGTAAAGTCACGCACGGCCGAGTCTGCTTGTTTTCCCTTTGGTCAGAATCTGCAGTGCGAGGAAAGTGAAGAGAAGGCATGGTCCGGGAGCGAAGAGGAGCAAGAGCTCCAGCCAACACCAAACGAAGCTCCTGGAAGCGCGGCTAACACGGGGCAAGGCAACGACCGCAGTCCGGCGCTTCCATCCCCTCCTGGTGCTGGTGTCGATGCCGACACAGAGAGGACAGGCGAGGAGAACTCTGAGGACGATGCTCTGAAATACGTCAGGGAGATATTTTTTAGCTAACATCTCTGTGGCTCCCCAGGAATAGAGGGGACAGTGGGGAGGGTGTCCCTTCCCATGGCCCTGAGGACAGTGGAAGGAGGGCCTGGAGTGGGCTATCTGCCGTTTTGGTGCCCTCTGGAGCTGGTAGGATACTCATGAAGGCCGAGGGGGAAAGAGGCAGTGGCTTCTCCCACTCTCTGGTGGGTTCAGTGGGATTGTGCTCCAGATTAGGATGTTTGTTTCTGTTTGGCATCTCAGAGCATGGAGAGATTAAAGAGGACATTTGGGTTTCTCTGCATGTCTCTTTGGTGGGTCACTTGGGACTGGAGGGGAGCAGGGAGCTGCTGACCTGGAAGGCCTTTGCTGGCTCCGCAGAGCTGCACAGTCATTGTTCAGCCTTGGGGGGGTCCCTTGTCCTTGTGCTCCCCCTGTGACAGCTGCAGTGGGGCCTGGCAGGCTGTCCCCATTGGACCTGATGCTGAGTGTGCCTCCAGACTCCAACAGTCCTCCCATGGCTGAGGAAGACATGAGTGGCAGCGGACTGGCAGGGGCCGGGACTATCCTGAGGGGGCTGACCCCACGGCAGTGTGCATGGGGGTCCAGGAAGAGATGAATACCCCTCAGTGTTGTCTTTCCAATCTAAAAGAGGGATGAACAAACCACATGAAGCCAGGTGTGAGAGCCTTTATTAAAATGAAAAATTACTAGCCACCAAGCCTGAAGCAGGAGAGAAAACAGACCTTCCCAAAGGGGATGGGGACAAAGCAGGCATTCCTTTGTGTGAGGTTACAGGTATGGCATGGAGCATTGCTGTTCACTGTCATGGCATGGAGACACCACTCAGTGCTCTGGCTGTGATGACCCAGCTGGGGCACTGAATCCCAGCCTTTTGGCAGCCCTGGCCCTGCTCTCTGAGCACACCCTTGTGCTGCGTCTGTGTTGAGCTAGTTTTGTTGCAAGCTGCCCTTACACAGAACCATTTTTCCTGGAGTCTCAAAGGCTGCTGGATTGCTGGGCTCAGCCCTGTAATATCAGTGGAGACAAACCTGAGGCTCTGCACCGAAATCTCTGCTTCCTCATAGAAACTCTCCTCATTAGAGCTGTGTTATTAGACTGCCCCTCTAGGTGCTCTGCTGCTGCTGGGGCTGGATGTGTGGCACATCACCCTAATTAAGTCACCCTTATTAAGTCACTTCAGATATTCCAGCATGTGTAGTACAGGTGCTCCTGCTGAAGAGAGTATTTTCAGTGCACCCTTGAGGCTGTCACTGTCTCAAGACTGCTCATGGCAGTGTGAAGCCACAGCTATTCAAGTCACAATTCCTTTGGACGCATCCCTGGTTAGTCCAGGAGATGCAGATGGATCAGATTCTCTGGTCAACTCCAAGAAAGGCAGCCTGTTTGCTTCTCTGCTTGCCTGTACAGAGGGCTGTGTCCACTGTATGCTGGTTCTGATCCCTGCCCTTTAGGTCAGGGCCAGAAATGCTGTCACTTCAATGCTGTGCCCCAGCATGAACTAATGTTACATGCTGTTGTTTCTGGGGGAGCTTCCATGCTGCACCACGGGTGTTGGCTGCTGCCAGCTCAATGCAGGAGTGCTGCACACAGCAATATGCCAGAGCATGGCTGGACATGAGCCTTTGGGCTAAGGATCAAGTTCTTGCCAGTGACTAAAGCTGTATTTGGATTACTAATTTAAATCAAGTTAACGACAGCTCTTGCTTCCTCATTGTCAAATCTTAGTGAGCATGGCCTCCTCAGTAAAAGGGCTTTGACACACCTGTGTGTGCTTGGCCCAGCTAAGATACATAGTGGCAGTGAGAATCTGGAGCAGTAGCAGAGCCTGAGTCCCAAGCAGTGCCAGGAAGCCCCCAGTGAAATCACAAGGACGAATCCACTGTGAGGTTTGCAAAAGAAACATACCCAGGCCTACAGACAAGATTATTACCTGGATGAAGAGTATGATGAGGATTATCTTCCACCCCTCTCTCTGCTCTGTGCGCTTCACATTTACAACAAAAAGGGGGTAGAAAATGCTGAAGACCACACAGGTATACACACAAACCCTAGCTAGCATAATTTCTGGCCCACTGATGCCCATTGCCTGTAGATGCTTGTAGTGCAGGCACTGCAGCTTCCCAGCTGTCTCATTCCACAGGCAGAAGTTGTAAAAGCCAATGCGTTTCTCAGGGAAGTCAACCAGGTTTCCAGCTTCATACAGCAGTGCATAGACCATCAAGGCCAAGGTCCCAGCAGCCTCAAGGAGAGTCAGCACATAGAGCAGGTACCCAGTACACCTCTGTTGCAGCAGACCCATCCTGGTCCCCGCATGCTTTCTTGGTACCATGGTAAAGCCTGCTGTGGGGATGCCTGTTGTGAAACATGAAGGGGGGACCCCTCAGTTGTTGCCTGTTATGGCACCCTTCCCAAGGTGTGCTCTGAGCCTGTGTCACTGGAGTCTAGGGAATCCCCTTGCACTGGAGTGTCTCAGTCCTGCCTAGGACTGTATTGCACATGTATTACTGGGTTGAGGGGGGTGCATTTGGTGCATTTTTGGTCACAGCAAAAGTGGCTTAATGATGTCCCATGTGTGGACCAGCACTGGGAGGATGGTACAACTCAGTCCCATATATGCCTTTCACACCATGGTCTCATGTAGAACAAGAGAGGCATTTGTCAGCTATCTGCAGTGATGGGAGAAGAGCACAACTACTGTCCGATAAGAAGAGGGTTAAGAGCTATTCTGGGAAAACACTTTTCTTTCACTTTTCATCAGACAAGAACACCCCTTGTGATCTTTGGACTACTGAGTAAAATGCAGGTACGACGGGATCTGAACTGCAGGGCTCCCCTTGCCTCTCTGCCCCTGTCCTGTATCTCTGGGACACTCAGTGCCTTTCATGCCACCAGCACCTGAGGTCCTTGCATGTCTGTAGATTTCTGAGCACAGCAGGACTGACTGCCTGCTCTGCTCCTACCACTGAAGCTGGCAGACATGGTGCTCCTCTGTCCTGGTTGCCTGAGGACCAATGCCCTACACAGAGAGGCAGGTACCCAGCTCAAAGAGGCACCCTGGATCCACCTGCAGCCACTCGCTCTCCTCTGAGGCCCAGGAACACGGGTGCTACTGACACAGACCTGTGATTGCCATCCTCCTTGCTCCTCTCTCAGGTTGCTTGGCAAATCCGAGACTGCTCCTCTCCCAGAAATGTGTATTGTCCTCAGTGCCCTCTTGCAGGCTTCTGCTTCACGCTGAAAAACAGGGAAGTGGCATCAGGAAGGGGTTATCACTGGCTGCAGAGCCATATGGCATCGCAGCACTGGCCACCCAGGTCTGCAAAGAAGCACAAACAGGACAAAGAGCTTGGAGACCTTGGAGCCTTCAAGCTCAGCCTCTGGCTTGAGGCTTTGCAAATAACTCTTCCTCTCTTTGACAAGCATTATCTCCTGAGAATAATTTACCACTTTCCTTCAAGAACTTCACATTGGTCCTGCTGTCCCACCTCCACTGCCTATTTCCCAGTGGTGTATCATCCTGATGTGCTGGGTGTTCTCTAGGCCATCACTCAAAGCTGCCTGTGGATTTGGTACAGCCTCTGAGTTTTTAGAGTGCCAGGAGAGACTCCACTCCAGTGCCTGCCTGTGCTGCTGGTGGCTAGAAACCCTTCAGCACCCCCCTCCCACTCCCTGTCTCTCCCTGTATACTTGGTAGTGGGGCATCTTTGTTTAATGAACACAGAGATAAAACTTCTGTGTCCCAAACTTCTTCACAAAGTCATGGCCAGCAGCAGCACGCACACAGAATGGAAACAAGGTCACAGCATCAGACACTAACCTGTCCACTTCCTCTGATCACTTTTCCCTCACTTCTTGTAGTTTCCCTTGGAGGTCTTCTTCACAACAGGCTTCTGGAAAGACTGGAAGGTCACATGGAGGATGCCCATTGTTCTGAATCTACAATGAAGATGCAAGCGACCAGGAATATATTCATGCTTGGGCACAGAGTGTGGTGCAGAGTGAGACCTCAGGCAAATGTAATTTCACCATGGTTTGTCTTGCACCCGATACCTGTTACTTGATTTGTTACTGACCCCTTACATATGGCCTCCTACAGGCAGGCATTGCTGCTCTTCCTCTCCTTGTTCCATAATGGCTCACACCACCCACTGTTCTCCCTGCTGTCCTGCCTTGCAGCTCTCAGAGTGAGAACCAGCTGCACTTGGAGGGGGCTCTTGGTTAGCTGACCAGCTCCTCAAGGACTTCCATTAGAAATCAGAGCTGGGACCGGTGCAGCTCAGCCACTTCCTGGCCCTGCCCACCCACCAACCCTTGCTGTCATATTTCTTTAAACCAGTTTCCTAAGGCAGGCAGGCTTGTAGAAACACAGGCTTTTTGTTCAATCATATCATGTTTACTCCCTCAGCATCCATAAAATATAAAAGCTATTAAAAATTGTCCTAATTGCACATATTTACTAGAGAGAGGACAGAAAATTAAATTCCTAGCAAGTTTGTGGAAATATATGGCAGGGGTATAGGACAGTTACCTCAGAGGCCCTGTGCTGCTGTGTGATCTCTGCATTTAGGAGGGCCTGGGGAAATCCCATGGTATCTATGCTCTCTCTTCTGCTTTGAGGCTCATGTTTATATTTTCTTTTTCCAAAGATGCCCCTCTGTTCACTGCCAAATTGCAGGCAGCTTTGCCTCTTAGCTTCCTACTGCCTGCCCAGACCAGCCCAGCAGGAAAATCCCTGTCCCTAGGTGACTGTGACAGAGCCAGAAACATGCCTGGGGTGGGTGCCCTGTGCCAGCTGGATAGAGAGCACGTGACTGGCCTGGAGGCAATGTATGATTTGGCAGTGAAGGCTGAGACTTGGCACCCTGCAACCAGCACAGCTGCAGACACAGCATTTTTGAGTTCTGCAGCTTGTCCTTGGGACAGGTTTGGCAGCAGCCTGTCTGAGAAGCAAGGGACAAACAGGAAAGAGCAGTCACCCAGTGTACAGCTGGGGTTTTTCCCAAACATCTGCAGGCTCTAAGGAGGGGTCTATGCCTTTGGGAGATTCCTGTGGCTCTTCCTCAAAGGCACAAGAAAGAGGGATCCTTTCTTGTGCATAGCACAACGAGCCCCAGCCTGAATTCAGTTTCCTTGTTTCTGGACAGGCATCGCAGGAAATACTGGGCTTTACCATACCAAAGCTCTGTGTCTCAGTCCTCCTGGCAGAGAGGCTCCATGTGCATGGCTCAGGAGCTCCCTGGGTTGTCTGTGAGGGAGATGTTGCCCACAGTCACTCTGCACTGTTAGAACTGCACAGCCCTTTCCTCTGCTGCTCGTAGGCAGGTGAGCGCCTTCCCAGGCTGGGACTGTGCCTTCCTCCAGCAAGCTGCTGACAGAGTGCCTGGGCAAAGGTGACAGGATGGCACAAAGCTCTGGCACAGGATCTGGCCTCTGTGCAGGGATAAACATCTCTATGGAGCCACTGGATGCCACTGCAATAGGGCTGAATGTAAAGGCACAAGGGAATGGGCATTTTCTCTTACACTGAGGAGCCCTCCAGAAGATTCGACTTTCCTGCATCCCCTCTCCCTGGCTGCTGCGGGGAGAAGTCCCGTGCAAGAGTGGTGGGAAAGGAAGGCAGCTTTGGACTTGGCACTTTTCCTTCAAGACACCTGCCCCGCGCCCTACCCCCACCCCGGCTTCCCCGAACTCTCTTTCCCCTTCAGGCAGGATTAGCTGCAGAGAAAGCATAGGTGAAGAAAGGCCACTGACAAGCTAAGGATTGCTGGCAAACACAAATCGGACACCGGCAAATGGAACGGACTGCGGAGGACCTACCCTTAAAGCGTCCTACAGCTGGGGAAGGACCTGCTCCCTGCAAGTAATTTGCACCGTGCAACACCACTTCTCCTGGAAGTTCCCCCCAATGCCAGTGGCGTTAAAAAGGTGGGGGACTAGGTGGAGGATACTTACAGGCTGCCCATCTGACGGGGTGCGGAGTTGAGGACACGCAGGAGAGGTCTGAGGTGCTGCCCTGGGGACACGAGCTCCTCTGTATCTGCTCCCAGATTTTGGTCTGGGACAACACAGCCCCTGTTGCGTCACGTGCAGCTGTTCCCCGTGCTTTCTCTTTCGATTTTGGGGACTCCTCCCTGATATGACTCATCTAAATATGGGCGAGAAAACAGGAGAAGTCCAGCCACCACAATCCGAGCTGGGGACAAGTTGGTACTTCCTTGTCCCGGCTGCGCTAACTGGTGCTAATAACTGACCGGGCTAAGCTCACCCATGAACGTTGTGCTGCTGGAGTAGCTTGGGTGTCCGTGAGAGCTTAGGTGCGTTTGTTTGGACACTTCAGAGGTGGCTGACCGTCCCAGCGCCGGTTCCAGTGCCACAGCACGACCGGAGTTCACCGACATTACCCTTCTTGCACTTTGAACGCTGATTCCCCTCCCCTCTGCTTCCCGCGCCAGCATCGCCAATATCCCCTTTGCCTGCAGACACTTGTGCTTGCACAGTGCACCGAAAGCGGCAAGGTGCCTGCCACTATAGCAAACCTTTGAAACCACAAGTGATGAGGGGACAAAACGCTTTCCTTTAGTCCTCCTGACCAGATCCAGAACTGTTTGTCCTATTAGTAACGTTTGTGGTGGGTCTATTAGGAGAGCTGTGTGTTGGGGGTCGATACTTGTGGGACACCTAGATATGAAGCTGTTCACAGAGTTCCACCTAGTAATTCTGTGTGTAGGCATGGTCTGGAAACCTCCATGTGGTTGAGCCTGTAATATTGGCACTCACATTCAAGAGCACAAAGTAGGCGAATGTGAGAAACGTGAGCAGTCGTTTCTCACAGTAAAGACATATGAGAGGAAGTTGTAAGAGAAACTCAGTGGATAGAGACATCATGCAAGTGGCAGTGGAGAGGTGCCTTCCTATGTGGCCTGTGTATGTGGAAGGAGAAGGACAAGGATCTGAATCGAGGGGGTTCATATCGTAGATGGCTTACAGAGGGGTTCTTTTGTGAGAAATCAGGGGCATGGGAGGAAAGCTTGCAGCAAATAAAGCCCAGCAGTCCATAGCTACTGAGCTAAAAGTGGAGAATGGTGAGGAGTGGAGAGAAGGAAGCCTTGGGGCTGAACACAGACTTCTAACTTTGGGGCTGCTGGCTGGGAAATTGAGGAATGAGCAGAGACTTCTGAGGCTAGACCTCTGTTCCAGTGAAGTAACATACATTGGCAGTATGTTTGTACTCTCAAGAGAGATGGTCATACAGTTTGGCAACATTACTCACTTTTCTGCCATTTGGGAAGGAAAAGTGTGTATAATTTTGGTCTGGTGATCAACCAACTCCTTAGTTGATCTCAGCACTGCAGAGGAGGCTGCTGTTTCACTGCCATGGGCAGAAGGCGCAAGCAGCTCTTTCAAAAACATTCTTGCTTTGCACTGGGGTCCTGTTTGCTGGGGTAATCAGGATGACTGCCACAGTGGGTCTGCTCTGTCATGCCACAGTATTTCTGCCTGGAGCCACTGTCTCCCATGCACCCCCAACTTCCTTGCCAGTGTGGTAGTATGAAAAGCAGAAAAGGCCTTAGCTCTGTATAAGCACTGCTCAGCAATAACAAAACCATCCTTACATTATCAACCCTGTGTTCATCACAACCCCCATACTATCCATTGTGAAGAATGTTAACTCTACTCCAGCCAAAACCAGCACATCATGTCACCTGGCCTTGCTTCCACTGTGCATACACCTTCCTTTTTTCCAAGAGAAGAATCCCGGTCAGCCAAGCCAGCCTTCTGCCTCATCTGCTTGACATTTTGAATTTGCCTGCTATTGTGCCCGTAGGAGGTGATGTTGATGTTGAAAAAGTTTAAATGCTTAAAATACACCATTAGGGAATGTTACTCTCAGAGTGTTGTATCTCACTGGCCAGAACTGGTTGCCTGATTGTGCACCTGTGGCAGAAGCACTCCTCAGTGTTCCCCAAGGAACCCTGTGTCTCCTCCCAAGCCAGCCTTCAGTTTCTGCTGCTTGCAATGCTTCCTGGGATGCTACAGCTGCCAGGAGGGAGAGATCCAGTCAAAACCTGGCATAAGACTTGCCCTTGGTCCCAGCTGATCTGATTCTGGAGGCTTCCTTCCATGCCTTTTGGCTGCTTCTCAGTCAGGTAGTTCCCCTGCCTTCTCCTTCCAGGCATTTGAGCAGGGAAGATTGTGTCTGAAGGCTGGGCAGGGTGCAATATGCCTTTCCATTCTCCCTCCTAGAGACATTTTCCAAGTATGCCCTGACTGCCTCTTGGGCTTTGGATACCAATGTCTATCTGATGATGGAGAAGTTGGGGAGGATAAGTGTGATGGGTGTGGGGTGGGGTAAGCAGGGGAATGATCATCAACATGGAGAAAGAATGGGAAAGGAGAGGAGAAAGAGAGCAGGGCTTCTACATGTGTGTGCCTGGAGGTAGGAAAGGCTGGATGGAGTGTTTGGGTCACTGGGTATTGTTGTCTGTGGGTGGGAAAGGAGTCAGGAGCCAGCTTCCACCAAATTCCTGCGTGATCATTTCTTCCTGGAATTGTTTCCTGAAATAGACAAGTTGTTTTTTTAGTGTACATTAGATGTTTACTTAGCTTTACAGTGGAATGAACTGCTCTGCAGTTCTTGGTTTCTCATTGTGCAGTTAAAGCAAACACTGCAACACCATCAGCAATTCTAGTAGTATTAGCAATCACAAGGAGAGCATGAGATGAGCTGGGACTTTCCAAAATTTTTTGCTTATCTTAGCCTACTGTTTTAAAAGTAAGCTACTACATATACTTCCCAGAAGTTGATTAACATTTCTGAGGGAGTACCCTCAGCAGAACTCTCTTATTTCTAGTTACTCAAAAATCTCCTCAGCTATAGCTAGTAGTGTCCCACTGGACCAGACTTGGGAAATTCCTGTGAGAGTCCTTAGGCTAATGATAAGAGAGATCGGAATTTATTTCATATTCTTCTACATTGTTTAGAAATCACTTATATTAGGCGGAAATCAAAAAGTGACTTTTCTTCTCATCTGTAACCTGCTGACAACTAAAACCAAATAAACCTCAATGAAACAAAACCAACTCTCTGCTTTTCTTCCTATGGCTGTCATGAGGGGGTTGCTGGCAACCTAAGAGCTGAAGTCCAAGGCAGTACAAAGCTAAATGGCTTTGTGCTGTCTACACGTGTGTCTCATTTAGGATTCCACAAGACTAAACCCTAGTCCTGAAGGATGTCAGATGTAAGGCTCTCAGAACTCATTCCCCAGGATTGGTGACCATCTGGCTGCAGCCTTTAGCTTGGAAGGTACCCTCCTTCACCATACTTGCATCCAGTTCTAGCTCTGACAGAAAGCTTGTCCAGTTGTCTCTGAGACACCTTGTAATGATGACTTATGCCTATGTGTCTAGTTTTTTCTTTGTTGTTGCTGCATTTGTCTTGCTACAATAAGATACGATTTTTCCTCTTGTCTCTTATACAGCCACAACAGAGGGACTGTATGGGATGTTTCCTTCTGGCAGTACTGGGATATATGAAATAGTCCTGTCTCATACTTCAGGTGTGACTAGGCCTCCCTTTGCATTTGATAAAAGGTCTCAATCAGGTCTGTGTAGTAAACCAAGACTTGCTGATTGTTGTTGTGTGTATACATCATACCCTGATATCTTGCAATCACTAGAGCCATTGTGGCAAATGGCTTAATGGCTGCAGTGTGAGGTTCTATCCATCTAAGGCACCTGGCATTTGAAGTATTTGGCCAATTCTTTCTTCTTGCAGATACAAAAGAAGTTAGATTTTATTTCTTATTGGCAATTCTAGCTCAAGCCCTCTCGAATGCTCAAAACTTGATAGCCCTGATTTTGCAGCAATAGGTTCCAATGTACGGATTAAAATGGAATGTGCTGTAGAGACAAAGATCAGGTAGAGAGAGGAAGCCCAGTAGATTCCTCTACTGGGCAATTCTAAGCATTAGGAAACTTTAAGGAGACCAAAACTCAGTACTTCGTCTCAAACAGCATATTTTTCATCTCTGCTTCCAAATATCTATACAATGATATACACATTAAGAAGATGCAAACTATGCAGATGTATGACTGTGATGAAGAGAATATTTCCCAAGTACCATGGAATATCACCTGCAGCAGAGGGTTAGTTTACCATCACTTTACCATACAGGAGTAAAAACAGACACTAAAATAATTTCTATTCACTTTTATCAGAGGAAAACCTAACATCTTCAAACTTGTGTAGCAAAGTCTGAGCTGTAAGGTGCAAAGCAGAAGTCCTTGAAATCATGTAGTGAGAACTAATTAATACGTATTATTTCATAAGGTGTTTGTGGCAGGATCTGCTGCAATCTAACTAGCTAACTCCACTTTGCTCTGTGAACCAGCAATGGCCAAGTGTATGCTCAGGAAAACACAGAACATTTTGTGCTATCAGTAGGTGGATACTCAGGAAAGTAAACAACACTGGCAGTCCCTGAGGACCTTGCACACTCATATGAGTGTACAGCCTTCATTTTTCATTGACAGAGCAGTAAAGCCTAGAAGAAAATGTGCTAGCAATGATCATGTACCAGCACCATGACAATATTGTGATTTTAAGATAGCTAACCAATCTGCCCACCTAGCCTGTCTTGGCCTTTATCATCTCACCTTATCTCACATATATGTGGGATAATACTCCTGAACAAAATATTAAGAGCCGTTATATTTATTTATTTGTTTGTTAAACTTCCTCTAAGCAATGCCAGTTCCAGGAAAACCTAGAAGAATCTGATAATCTGTTACGCTTTTCCCCTTGGTTATGTTACACAATAGCTAGGAACAAACAGCTGCAACTGGGGAAGAAAGTGCCAAGAGTGCAAAAGTATTTAAAAAGTAATTATTTATTTTCTCTTTGGCAGGCAAGCCCTTACCCATCACAACACTGCAATGTATTTAACTGTACAACACTTAAACTGTGCTTAAACTACTTAATTGCACCTTTTGTCCCACAGAAGCCAATTACAGATGTAATTTGTGCACAGACTTAGAGGCTGACAGCTAATGCTGAAAACCATATTGCTCACTCTGAATGGTAAGAAGGGGCATGACACACCTTTACAAATATTGCCAGCACAACTATTTTCAGAGCTGGGTCTTTGTATTGGTCTCAAAGTTAACTAAAAAAAATGATTGCCTGTTTCTCTAGAATGTCCTGTGACCTTTCTCCTTTACTTCTCAGCACTCTGTGCTGCTGGAAATGGAAGTGAAACAGGTCCAGCCAAGGAAGTGAGGTATTAATTGTCTTTGAGACTGAAGAAGAGCTGATATATCTCCAGCTCCAAGACATATTCCTGGACAAATCTAAATGCATCAAATATTCAGGAGACATAATTTTACCATTTCTTCCTGCTGCAGACTTGTTGGTGTTGATACTTCAATCATAGATGAAGAAGACAATAAAAAGCAATGGGATATTCTAGGTTAGCAACTTCTGGTGACAGAATTGTTTGTGTAAAGTTATAGTGGTTGAATTAAATTGTCATATATCAGTCTCTGATCAGAAAAAAACCCCAACCCACCCAAACACCAAAACCATCAAAATGCAGCATGTTTCTCCTGGGATGAAAAATACTAGTATTTTTGATTTTATGATTTCTGTCCTTAGTGATGCTGTAAAAATAATGTCTTGACATTTCAGGGTTTTTTTCTGCACAGGAAATAATATGTAACCATTTTGATTCATGAGGGAATATGATAGTTACAAATTAAAACCCACCCCAACAGCTGCAAGTAAACATGATAATCACAATGCCAGAAGGAGTACATGTAAGCAAGCTGCTCAAGATTGAATTCCTTATGCTGTTCTGTTCAGCAAATACTTATGAACATATCATGTTGACATGGGACCTCACTTCCTACTCAGTATGGCTTGTTTATTTTTAGTCTGGGAATCTGCTAATGAAAAAAAAGCCATGCTTTCCCAGTAATATTAATTGACACTGCTCTGTTTTTCCAGTGCTGAGGTTTCTGAAAAGAAGGATTGGCATAAAATGTAAAAAGCTTGAGGAACACTAGTTTACCTATTGAACCAATGAAAATATTAATAAAGCAGTCAGCATTATAATGTTTGTGTACATAAAAAAAATACTACCCATCAAAATATCAATGTGTCTTCTTTCCAAATGACAGTTTTCTCTAGGCCACAGTAATAGTGCTCCTGTTTTACATCATAGGCCATATAGTTTTCTAGGCTGAACATCAGCAAAATGATGCTCCAGCGTGAATTTCTGTCAAAAACTCTACTGTAGTTGTGATATTCCTTGCTATGCATATTTTTCAAATGTTTCTAAGAACTCTCATCCAGAACAATAACAGAAATTATGGTCTTTTGATCTAATAAACTTAGTCATTGAATTAGATCCACATGTGAAAATGCACATAATCATGAGAGGAACAGAAGTAAGAAGCTTCTTGCACTGTGACTCATTTGATAAACTGTTGTTACTAACTTTACATAGTAACAGCATCACTCTGGCATATTTTGCTTCTAGTACATATCCAGAAAAGCACTTTAATTCATTGCATGAAAGATGCGTGAATGCAATTCATGTAATTTCATTGCATAAAAGACATCTCTGTCCATATTTCAGCACAGAAATTACAGAACATGATCTAGTGAAGCCCCATCTAATAGTTTTGAAAGGCATATTGATGTTTTATAGGTATTGGCAGGCACAGCCTTACAGAATCAGGCTCTTAGGTGGCCAAAGCAGTGTTCAGTCCTGAACATCTCATCCTCTTACTAAAGCAGGCATGTGATAGCAGAGGCTCTGTTCCCAGAGGGATCTCTGCAACTCCTCTTCATTGCTTATTAAATTAGTAACAATTGCTAAAGTGC
Source organism: Calyptomena viridis (assembly GCA_013390005.1). Lineage (NCBI taxonomy): Eukaryota > Metazoa > Chordata > Aves > Passeriformes > Eurylaimidae > Calyptomena > Calyptomena viridis. The sequence goes on along the minus strand of WEIV01013384.1, from coordinate 169,817 downwards.
AGTCACTTTTACAATAGGTACACTCAAGTAATCATCAACCTGTGGTTTCATAGGCACGTGAGATCTGAGAGTTTTCTGCTTCTGCAGAAATCTTTTTTCCTTTGTCCTTGGTCCTGCCTCCCTCACTCCAAACTGCATTATTTTCATCCCTGCTCCTAGCTAGTATTTTGCTCCATTCCTTAAACTGACTCTGATGCTCAAAAAAGTTAAAAAAAAGTCTTGTGTGATCGGATTTAATTCATTAACCCAGTGGATAACCTTTTTGTTGGGTTTGTTTTATTGTGTTAAACCAGGTCATGACAGGAACTGAACATCAGAGAGATAAAAATGGAAGGAATATACAGTGAGGAATGTGGCAGGAGGAGTCAAGGGAGGACAGAAAGTGGTTGCAAAAGAGCTCATCGTGTGAAATGTCTATTGATATGAGGGATATGATAATCCATTGCCTAATACAGATCCTGAAGTAATTAAGCTCTAACAAATGCTCTTGTGTAGATTCTTTATGATTCTTTTCATGTGGTTCTAGGAAGGCATCCCTGCCTTTCTTTGTTTTTGAATGTTTCTTAACAAGCAAGTCTACTAGTTTTAAAGACTAAATTAAATGGATGAGAAACAATCCCTAACTTTCTATGAGAAAAAATACTGTAACTTTCTACAGTGGTCTTCTGTGTTTGTCTGGACTTCTGTTATCTAAAGCAGTGTTACATCCTTCCAACTCTTTTCCTGAATTTGAAAGTCCCCTCAAATCAGTTATCCAACAGAATTCCACATCTCCCATGCTATTTGGATAAATCTCATTAAATGGTCTTTAATCCTAGTCCCTGAGATGAATGCCATGCACAGGACATGTGGGATCTATTCTGAACCTCACCTCACTCTGGAAAGTAGTTGTATGCCAGAAAAGAAGCAAACAAAAGAAATAGGGAATTTGGTAAGATTTTTGCAGAGTATATGGGGAGAAATATGCTGAAAATGTTTTGATGAAAACTCTCTTTAGTTTGAAGATGTAACTTATTACCAGAAAGGAGAAAGTATATTAAAGGAAAACCTGCCAATAACCCATTCTGAAATGCAACTGAATCTAAACGAAGCAGTCAGAGAGGCTTGGGTGCAGTGCAAAGGTGTAAACAATACCAAAGCAAGAAGGAACATAGAGACATCAAACTAACAAAGTTATAGTGGAAAGAAAAATCAATTATTCTAAAGGTAAAGAAAATGATGTTACCTTTTGATCATGGTTTGGTATACCAGATGGAATGGTAACCTTTCTCCATGATAGATCTGCATTTGCAGTGCAAGTCCTGGCCTGTTAGAAAGCAGTGGTGATTTCCCACAATCACACTGTCTGGATTCAATATTGGTACCGCTTTCGAGACAAAATTGTCCCACAGGAGTTGAGCTTTGCTCACCAAGAATGAAATCCATAAAGCCCTTCATTATTTGGGAACGGTTTGTTTCTCCTGGATGTACTTTCACTGTCAGTATCGCAGCCTTCCTTGTCACTTTGGAGGGGTATGGTGGTGGTGATGATAGTGATGATAGTTAAAACATACACTGTGTTTCCTGTCAGTGAATGGCATAAGACCTGAATCTTGCAGAATTTGTATTTCACTGGATCTTTAGAGATGGCCACCAGGTATTCCTGCAGATTGGAGTAGGAGTAAGGATAGTAGTGGGCAAAGTAGCAGGTGTCTTAGTCACAAGGGAACTGGAACACCCAAGCCAGTGAGAAATAATGATGTCCATCTTGTCCCACATTGGTTTTGCAATACTTAATTAATTTTCAGTCTTTCACCAGCCATTTCTTATGCTGTTTCTTGGCATTGACTGCTGAGTACAACAGTGGCTGCAAGCCATGTTTGTGTAGGTTGTTATACTTGGTAAAGTTGGCAATAGTGAAGCACCTTTATCTGCATATTGCTTACTTTGGAAGTAGTACCACTGTGTGTGGCTGCTTGTGTGTGGGATCAGCTACTACTCAAATTCAGTGTTAGTAGGCACAGAGCAGACAGTGTAAGGCTGCTTAGCTCTGGAGTATCGTGTAGTGTCAAATAATGTGTGCTGCCACAAAAAAACACCCCACAGTGAATCGGGTGCAAATCTGATTTACACTGTTATAAATCAAATTCTAAGCAGCTGCCAGGAAAAGATGCCTAATCCCACTGAGCATATCAATAATGTAACTGGTATCTTGATTAGGACTTTTAATAACAACTAGAACTTCTAAAAACATTTTCCACACCATGCTTTAAAAGGATGTGGTTAAGAAAAGGTGTTGATTTTGTGTGTGTGATTATCACCTACAGAACACATTCAATGGTAAGCAAGTACCCTTATTCTACTATAGCTTGAGACTTGCTATCCCAAGAATTGCTAACTGCCCGTGCAAGGTCATTCCTCAGGAGAGGAGGGACAACTGGTGATGCTTAAAGGCAGCAGTTTTCATCTCCTTGGTTGGTAAGTTTCATTAATGAAACCTGAAAACCACAATTCCACAATAGACACTTTGTTGGAGAGTTGGACAGGCTGAAATAAGAATCATTTCAAGTTGCCTGTGCATGAAGTCCAAGCCACTAATAAAGAACATGGGAAGTTGCATTTTTAAAGAATAGCAACTAAAAGACTATAACAGAAATCCCTGTCCTTGTTTAAAAAAAGGCAGGGAGCTGGAATTCAGAGTGTTCTTCCACATTTAACCCCTTCTGATAAATTAACATGTCCAGTTGCAAAGGACAGAGGTTCCTTCTTAGTCACAGAGCACTTACCAGTTTTCTTGACTAAATGTAGCAACCTGCTTGTGACAGGTAATGTGCCTGTACTACAGAAGTATCTAATTTCTAAATAAACATAATGTCAACAAGTACCAGTGCTTTTCAGTGTATTACAAGCTTTTACTAACTGTGTTGGCCTCAAGAAGCATGCCAGCCCCTTTCAGTTTTGCGCTTCCGAAAATTTTGTGGCCACAACTGGTTATCCTAGGATTGCAAAACTATTATAATCCTTTCTTATCCATGTGGGAGTACCCCAGGACCAAAATCAACAACTGCCAGAAATTCCAAGTTCATCCAAGGCAACTGGATCAACATAGCAAACACAGGAAAGAATAAATAACTCTGATACTCAACCAGTGGTAGTGGAATAAGGCAACTAACTCCCTTCAACTCTGTCCAAATAATCCTTGCCAGACATAGAAGCCTGTAATCAAGCACTGATTGATCCAATCTGGCCAGGTTTTGTTTATAAATTTTGGCAAAAACACTATAGCAAATAGGATAACAAAATATTCTCCCAACACAGATTTCAGTGTTGATGTTGCAGTTACACAGCTCTCATCTTTTTCACTTTCTCTTCTGGCTGTTATCTTTCTCCACTCATATTTTCACAAGAAACTCTCACTTTAAGCCCGTTTATACTGTTATTCATAGAGAATAATGGCTTGAGCTGAGCTGGACTTCTGGGATAAGTAATAGTACAGGCAGAATGGTAATTAAGGGTGAGCTGCAAGATGGGACTGAGATAACTACTTACCTAGGTCAAGAACCATTAAGTGTGACCAGACTTACCTCCAATTTTGTTTAGAGCTTGACAGTAATGTGAGCATTAATACCTTTCCCCTTCCCTGTACTTCTGCCCTGTGGTACTACAGGAGAAATGTAGGGAAATAATTGAAATGGTCTCAACGTGTAAGAACAGTACACTGCCAACTGTCTTCTCTCACAAATGAGTTAAGGGGGTCTTCACCCTAAAAAAACTGAATTAAAATACTAAAATAAAAAAGTCCACAGTAGGACCGCTTGCTTTTGTTTATTTTCAGAGAGAAGAGCTGCCTTTGTTTTGGTTTATTTTATGGCCTGCAGAAGGATTAGGCCAAATCTCTATAATCGTGTACTCCACCATTTTTCCATGCCTGGATAATACTCATGCCCCTGTACAACTCAGACAGGGTGCTTTTCAGCAGGTAGGTACTCCTGAAGAACAGTTCAGAACATGAAATTTTGGATCTGCCTGGGTTTGCTCTCTGTAAGATCTGCTTTTCCTCCATTGGTTATACAAGCATCAGTGGTGACTTCCTTGGCTAACATAGGAGTCCAAGCATGTGAATATCCATCCCCAGGATTGCAGTGAATTATGGGCAGGCATGACTGCCCAGCCCCCTAAACCTTGCCCAAAGCAAGTCACAAAGGAGACATGCATTCACAAAAGGGACTGTGGGTGGTAGGTGTGCTCTTTTACTCAGCAGAAGAGGAAGAATTTGAACCTACCTGTTAGAGTAGTGACATGTTACTATGTGCTCTTGATCTGTATAATCATGGAACACCTACTGGCTCCACAAGTAGTCTCCAGGACTTACCAGTCATGGGAGTTTTGCTGTTTGCTGCCACAAGACAAATGCCATGACTTCTATATCAGCAATATGTGTTATGGTTGTATCAGTCTGTACGTGAAATAAGGGATCATTTGTTCTTAATATATGTAGGAAAGTTGCTTCCTCTCTCTCATAATCACATTCTACATATACAACCCCCTCTAGAGTCAGACTCTGCATCTTCAGCACTGGAAAACAATGTATATGTTTCTCCCTGTAGTGAAGGTGGTCCTGAGATGCATACAAGTGTGGAACATCTGTGCCATGCTATTAAAATATTTGAAAGAAATTATGTCTCTGAGAAAAGAGATTCGAACCATAATGTTTCCCTACTTATGACAAGAGAAAATTGTGCATTTAATATAACTGTATTCAGAGTGCTACCATGTGCCATAAGAAAACCTTTGTAATATGAGAAAATAGTGGGAAAAAAATCCTGAAACTGGCCCTAAAATGGTGCTGTTTTGTAGGATGAAAAGTAATATTAACTGATCAATATCCTGTTATTTCCAGAACTACTTTTTTCTTTTTACAAATTGCCAGTTGAATGATCAGATTTGCTTCCCTTGTATAAACAATAATTTCTGTAACCTAATCACAAAATAAATAAAATCAGTCATACGTTCTTATTTCAACTATTTATTTTTATTTCTATCATCATGGTACTTAAAAATCATCATCTCAATCAGTATGATATTGTGTTAGTGCAGTGTTTTGCTAAGCGTCCACCTTTCCTTTAAAGAGGTGAACAGGAGAGGCAGGGAGGGCAGGGATAGGAGGCAGGAGTGACTTTGCCTAGAGGCTGGAGTGCAAAAACTGCCAATGAAAACTATGCCATAAATCTGTCCTGTCCACTATGCTGCCTTATTGGAGTTCTATTGTTTGCTGGTGAGCTTACAGGGGGAACTTCACAGCCTAAACTTTAGTCTGGGATCTCCAGGAATCTTTGGGTACCTCTGGTGAGAAGTTGTGTATTGCTATATTCTTTTTTAGCAAAACAAATGTTTGTGTTGGTAGCAGCTTGATTTAAAATGTTTTCTTTAAGCTTTATATTGGAAACCGTGTCTCGGTCTTGTTTCTGAGTGAATCAAGGATGACAGGAATTCAGGATGAGTGCACTAAAGCTTTGTTTGATATTAGAGAAATCGCTCTTCGCAAATTATTGATTTATTTTTAAAGCATCTGTGCTCTCTTTCCTTAAAAGAGTTTTGCTTTTGCAAAATAGAGTGATAGGTGCTATTTTGAGATCCTTGTGTAAACTTTATGACAAAACTTTCTGACTTTTTTCTTTAATCTTATTATTTCTACAGTGTCGCAGTACACCTAAAGTGCTTTGGGTTTGCTCCTTCTTTCCCTAAGAAACATTTATTTTTAATGGAACAGCTAGGAAAACAGGAGAAAAGAGAATTGACTTATAAAGTGTTCGGTTGTTGTTGCCAACAGAGGGAACGAGAATGGCCGCAAGGTGGTAGCAGTCTGTAAGGGAGGGCTGGGAGACGGTTCTGAGCTTCTCTTCTCCACCCAGGGAGGCAAATGCGCCTGTGTGCCTTGTGCAGTGCAGTTTGCGGTGTACAAGCAGAGTTATTTTAGATCTATTTTTTTGAATTATTTCACTTTGAGGTAATCTCGTGTGAGGTAACGCAACGAAGGATAACAACATAGCATCTGTCTTCTTGGCCCCTAGGCTGGCAGGACATGACTCAAAAAAGGATGCCAAATCCATTTTAAAATTTCCAGTGTAACCTGACATCTGGGACTGTGTGCTGCTGTGAGGCCTTGCATGGCTCATGCAGTTAATTTGCTTTTTGTACTCTCTGAAATGGGACCCAGAACAGTACAGCCCCAGGCTGCAGGTGTTGACCTCCTATATACTCCTGCCCTTTGGATCTGTTCAGAGTGATGTAAGGGGTTAACTTCATACTGCCTGTCTTTGTGAGAGATCAGGTGTCATCCACCCTCTCTGGGTTGACATAAATTTCATGTTAACAGAAGAAGACACTGAAAACTCCATCATGTGCCTGGTCTGATTTGACAGAAATGCAGTCATGTGCCCACACATGATCAAGATTAAATCTGTGTTGCAGAGTAATCTGGCAGTGTGAGAACTCTGTTAATGTGCACGAAACCACAGTCTGGGGAAAAAAGTTTTTACTTCTGCTGCTCCTGCTATAGGGGGGAAGAGAAAGGAGAACTTCTGACAGATTACTGGGGCAGACAACTGTAGGGATCATTTTGGTCTGGGTTGTAATTACCAGAAAAGATATAAGAGATTGTTCTGTGAACTGTTTCACTGTGAATTCTGGCAGAATTTCATTCTTTTTTGATGCATAGAATTTATGGGAAGATCTGTGAGGAGCTGGCAACACTAATCTACTTCTATCCTGTATCTGCTCTACATCACACTTGAGTGAGATTATTGTGCGTCAGCAGAACTTAATATAAAGGCGACATTCAATTACAACATTAAAAAGTTAATTTAAATCTGCAGTTAAGATGAGCCCTGCATTTCTTGCTGCACTTCTGTGTACAAATGCTAGTTGTGCTATGAATAGCAGCAGTTTCATCTGGCCATGGTGCTCAGTTGCAAATGTTCAAACATTTTGCAGCATGCAATTTAAATCTTTTAAAGCAAGAAAAATGGTGTTAGTACTAGTATTGACTCAACTTTCATGGTCATTTGCTTACTGAGAGCCATAACCAACTGAAGTCTGAAGCGCATTTTCCTCCATGAAGTCGATCTTTTGTGCAAGTTGTTCTCAGTGCTAATAATTTAAACACCTATTCATTGCTCGGTAGGACTGTCCCTGGAGGCAAAGAAGGAGTCTAAATGTCACTTCATGTTGTAAAAATGAAGACACAATTTCTACCAGATCACTTTCACCCAATGCAAACATGCACACATGCTTTAAATTCCTCTCAGTTTATATAGGACTTCTTAGTGGTACAGTGAAATGTACTTATGTTATACATGCTACAGAGGAGATTCAAAATAAATCATGTCTCAGATTGATGATTCCCTTTTTTGCTGTTTTCATTTGGCTATAACATAGCTTATGCACTGATAAAATGCAGCACTGAAAACAACAATTTAATTTGATTCTCTCTGATGCAATCATTGTTACATTTTCCTATTTCTGACTTAATTTCCATGTTTTTCTTTGATTCCACAATTCTCAATGGTGCATCCTCCATTTTACAGAAAGCAAACTGTTTATGAACACACATATTCCAGGTACTTTTAGCTAAATGTAAATAATATACTCTCTGGATACTTATACAACTGGCTCAGTTAAGGAATTTGGTAAATGTCTATGTATTTTTACAGGTATTTGACAAGCTTTTAGACAAACAAGCTCCTTTAAATCCAGTTATTTTTGCTTTGTTCTTTTCTGTTCTTTCCAGACGTTTTATTCTCTCAGGCCATCTCACAGCGTCACATCCCCAGCAGCCAATACTGACTCTTGTGTCCATGCTTGGGTTTCTTTTTTTCCTTGTTCCTTTTTCCCAGCTCCAACTTTAATAAGCCTCCTGGGCTTTCTTTGAAGATTTCATTTGCAACTGCAAAGAAACCCTTGTGTATTTTGAATCTTCTATGTGAAATTAAAAGTCAAGTGGCTTTATTTTAAAGACTGAACATAGAGCTCTTGAAGATACATGGAGCTGGGTACTTGACACACATCTGAGTTCAAACCTGGTGTACAGGAAAAGTGAAAAGTATTTTAAATGTTTTTCTGCATTTTTTAACAAGTTGCTCTGAGCCTGTTGTAATGTTTAAGTTCCTTCCTTCCTATGTTTACTGGGTTACAAATAAGGTCTGTAAATAAGTTTCTTTTTAATTTCCTCCAAATGTGCTTGTTCTTGTATATATACAAAAGTTTCCTCACATATTTGGGGAGTATTTCTAATATTTTTTTTGGTAACCCCATTCTGTTTAAGGTCTTGGCTGAAGTTTTGAGATATTTCAAAAACCTAAGATCACCTAAAAGGAAATCTGAAATGTCATGGTACAAGCTTGGCCTTTCAATGTCAGAAAGTTTGCAAGCAACAATATATGCCCTGTTCTGAGGCAACCCTGTTTTAACACAAATGCTTCCCAAAATCATGTTACTGCATTCCAGCACAACCCCTTGAGAGAAATGAGTGATGCTGAGACACTCCTGGAAATGGTTGAGGAAAAAAAGAGTCAGAGAAAATGGGTGGTGACCACACATGGATCTTACTGCTCCTGCACATGATCTCCAGGGAGCATCTTTTTATTATATGGTTGTACAGTGCTTAGCACAGGAAAGCTTTGAGCCCTGTTAAAGGTTTTTGGATATTTTAGGAATTCCAGTAAATACTGTTCTATTTAACCAATGGTTATTGTAGTGCTTTGAGAATTCAGTTTGTTCCCACAGGTTTTATTTTTATCCACATTCCCCAGCTATGTATTGGTGTGACTATTGCTGTCATTGTTGTGCTGGGATTGGTCGCTGTTGCATTCTGGACTACTTTATTTTTGGATTCCAAGTATGACACTGATCTCTAATCACATGAAAATGTCTGCATCTGAGCAAGATACCTTAGGGTTTTTCCCTTGATCATGAAGGATTAATCAATGTAGCTGAGACTAGGTTACAACTCATGCTGAGCAGATGCCTATGTTTGGTTAGATGAATATGTCCTTCAGCTCCCGTGGTTTTACTGACTAGATCCTCCTTGGCAGCCATGCTATAGATACCTAGAGTCAGGAGAGATGAATCCATCCTTGGAGACCTGTACCATGTTACTTAAGCATAGAAAACTGATGTGTAGATGGTGCCTAACCCAATCCTATTCAGAGGGCTGGATGCTGCAGGGACTATGAAGACATTGGCTATAGTCAGAGAGCAGAGAACAGTTAATGAAAGCATTGCCATCTGGGGTGATTAGGGCCTGGTATGAAACCAGTGGTAGCAGGGCTGATGATCTCAGTGTCAGTGAGTTTGTGACTTGCACTAAAGGTTAATTTAATACTCAGTTATCCAGGACATGGATGCCCTGGGATAACCAGGCTCTGAAAAGTCTTAGGAAGACCTCTGTAAGATACAGTGCAACCAGAAGTCTTCTTTAGCTCAGGGGTTACACCCCAAATCTGTAAAATGCAGGCTTGATTGTGGACAACAATATGACAGCAGTGCTGGGAGGAATAATGACCAAGTTTCCAAAATGGCACAAGAAATAGTGAGGGTAGTAAGAAAAGCTGGTGGGAAAGATGCTTTAGGGAGGGAAAAGTTGAGACACCTGTTTTACAAGAGGGAAGGTGGGCAGACAGTACATGTCTACTGATAGCAAGCTCTGATCCTACAGCCTTGCATCAATAAGCAAGAGCATTTAGACATCAGCTATCCTAATTGAGTCCTGTTAAGGACCATGAACTTGAATTTACATTTCCACAGCATCATAGTGTAAATGATAGTGTAAAGCCACCTTCCCCACCCTCACCCTACCCCACCAACTCCTGAAGTCACCCTGGTGTTTTGCAGTGTGTTTTCCTAACTCTGGAAATAACACCAAGCAGCAGAATGGCAAATAGATTATTTTGCTGTGGCTATTTGTACCTGCTGCATTTCTAATGTACCACTCCTACCTTGGGTGGTTTTTTGCTGCTGTACAAGAGCATGGAAAATCTTTTGCTATTTGCTCATTTTTTTATTTATTGCTCCATTTCTTTATGGAAACATGTTGTGTAGAGCTCTTTGAAAAATACTCAGCATCCCTTCGGTGATTTCTGGACTAGCACATGGGGGCATGTCTGTATTTCATAGCTCAGATGTACTGGAGCTAGCTGTAATACCTGAGCAGTGCTGTGCTGAGATAGCAGTCTAGACCCAGAGAACAGCACAGCAGTTTCACTAGTGACTCCTTTTCTCTGCAGGGAAAATTACCTGACCAGGCTGCTGTGCTGAGGTGTTAAGCTTTTTCCCAACACAGAACTATTTTGGTGGGCATCAACTAGGCAAGCTTTTCACCAGGCTCTGTTGTACAATGCAGGTATGCTCTATTGCCTATTTCTGCACCAAACAGATCTGTGACATAACAGACAACACGACAAACACTAATGCAGCAGAGGTTATTTTAGTGTCTCTGTTGCAAGGTGGCTGTACCCAGCTTAGGAAAAATACGGAGTAGATCTGGTGATACTTAATGAGTCAAGAAGATCTGGGGCTGGCTGAGTAAATCAACAAAGCAGATCTATAGTGCAAAAAAAAGGAAGAGTTCAATAGTATTCCTACTTTTAAGATAAAAGCAAAGCCTCTTGACTCACTGAAATGACAACAGTTCAGATTAAAAAAGAAAGGTGATGAAATCACTGCACTAGCTTTAAGCTTTCTGGCAAGGATGCTGCTGAGGAAATTGGTGCAGCAGCAAGAATTCTGCATGGACTGCAAATTGCTGCTGAGAAGCTATATAAAATCACCAGGTTCATGTTTCAGCTAGTTGAAACACAGTCCAGAAAGTGGTATGTATCAAAAACGTTCCTGTTCTTTAGGTGACTTAATGGATTTTTCTAGACTGCCTCCAACCTTGGATGATTTCTTCTATCTTTTCCCTAAACATTTAAAAATCTTTTTCTGATGGACCCCTCATTAAATCAAAGCATAGTGACAAGCATCTTGCTTGCCTTGGTTGTTTTTCCTGGCCCCTTTAGAAACAGTTCAAGGAAACCCTGGGGAGTGTAGGCCACATACTGAAAATCACTTAATAATTCTCTTTCCTTATGCCTTGCAGATTCCTGGGACACAGCAACTCCTTCAGCAGAAAAATCAGTGTGATGCCTCACAAATGCTTTCATAACTTATTTGAGGTGGAGAGTGTTTTTTTAAGCTCAAGACAGTGGGATATGTATGACAAAAAGAACCTGACAGAGAACAAAAGTATGATAATGAATTATATTCTTAATTTCTTTTTACATTCAAAAATTTTCTTTGGGAGGTGAGGTGAGATGTGAGTTTGAAGAGTAGAAAATACTGGTTAGAGTTTGCCATGGCTAGGTTGGGTTTCTTATGTTAAATTTGATTTAGGAACAGTCTGATTTAGGAACTTTCTTCTTCAATTGTATTTTAAACTTTTGGCAAAGTCTCACAGTCTTGCAGGTGTTTATTCTTATAGAGTTCAGAAATCAAAATAAATAAAAACAAGCTATTTGTATCTCTATGTTTGTGTCATTCAAAGTCATTCCCATGACTTCCACTGGTCAAAACCAGGACCCAACAGCTTTTTTATGTAGTTGTGGAGAGCTTGGATAATACTCGATAGTGCTAAAGATACAATATATTTTCACAGAAGTCTTTGCTTTCAGTCAGACAAAGTTCTTATTTTTTGAACAGCTGCCAAAAGATAAAATTCCTGGTATAAGATAGTATTTTTCCAAGTAAGTCCATACCAGCAGCTGAAATTTCCTAGAGTAGAATTCACTGCTTCCATGTAGGGGGAATTTATCCTGAGACAGACACACATCATTGTGGATGAGCATCTCAGACTCTTCTGTGATGCTTCTGGCACCAGCTACTGTAGCATTGCTCCCCTCCTGCTTGCTGGGGTGGGTCGTGGGAGGCAGCAGGACTCCTTATGCTCTGCATTCAGACGTCAGGTACTGCTAATCCTATGATTCCTCTTCCATCAGCTTTGGAAAAGTCTCTAAATGTTTCTGTGGATGGGGAATGTCCCTATGTCTCAGTGCTGGTAATGGGAAGCTCCAGAGGGTCTTCACTTGGCACAGCCTCATTCAGAATGATTTTGCATCAAGAGCTGAGAAGCATGAGCTGGTAGGGCAGAGGTTTTAGGGCTCAGTTTTTACAGAGACTCTTAAAGAATTGTCATTAAAGGAGTTCTCTTTTCTGGCTCTAAAAAGTCCAATAAAATGTAAGTGGGGAAAACATACCAAAATCACCCTTATTTTCTGTACTTATAGCTCCAGTGATGTTCTAAACTGGAACACCTCATTTGTAATTGATTGTAACTGGTCAAACGATGAATGACCACAGCACTCGCTACGTTGGGACATCAAGAGTAGTAGGAAAGCTTTGCTTTTGTCAGTATAGTACTACTGTCTCTTCCAAGGGACATACTGAGGAAACTTGCAGGTGACAGCAAGCAAAATGAGGTGGTTTTTTTTTATGTATCCTGAGAGAAAAAGGTCACACTTCTATTTATTTATTTATAAGGTATGAATGCGTTTATTGTGTGAATTCCTTAACTAAGGGTACCAGAGATAGTAAAGGTCTCTGTAAGTTCAGAAAGTGTCTCTACTGCATCAGGAAGGAAAAATTTACCAAGTGCTGTGAAACATAAAGACATCAGCTCTGGTTCAGGATGTCCTGGAGTGCAAATCACTGAAAACTACTAGATATGTTAGTAACGTGCTATTATATATGTCCATCTTCTTTTATCTTGTCTTTTGCATCCATTATGGCCAGAGCTGGAGATGAAGTATTTGGTCTGAGGAACTTTTTGTCTGATTTAGTAGAGACTTGTAATTCTTATGCTTTTCTGAATGTTTCTCACTTAAATTAGACACACACAAGGCAGCAACAAAGCTCTACTTTGCCTATCCCGTAGCAATAGGCTAGAAATTTTGCAATGCCTGTGTCAGACAGTGGGATTAGTTTAACACACATGCCAATCTCCATTCTTCTAAATATTTTTGTGTGAGTATAAAAGTTTTCATATTTAAACACAGCTCTTGCTCGTAGGATCCCACTTGTGCATCAGTGGGTAAGCACAGGTGTTAGATTGTCAAACCCAACTGGGATCATTCTGATGGCATCCTGTATAGTTCTGGCTTGAAAACTTCTCCAGTGGTCCTGTACAAGAGCTCTGAACTGACTAAGCCACAGATGTTACCCTCAACATATCTATGCTCCATCCTGTCACGCAGACTTGAAGATCTACAGGGTACGGATCACATGGAAAGTTATTTTTGAGTTTCATTATTTCCTCTGTCAGAAATTACCAGCGTGGTTCTTATCTGAATTTGTCAAACACTCGTTTCCAGCCACCAGATATGATTTTACTTTTGCTGCTTGGAAGTAAGACTCATCTCCTATCAGAAATGCTTTCCCATGCATTGCTAGGTCTGATCAAATGCCTTTTGGTCATCTCTTTAGTAAACCGAAAAGAGGTTAGGGACCCCTGAGAGAAAGTAACAGAGCTGGTTTGGGTTACTGAGTGCTGCTAAACAGCTGAGCTGCAGCAATGAGTTGTATTTGTGCTCTGAGCTTGCTGAAAGCAGAGAAAATAGGTGCAAGCATAAGCCACTAGTTTATTTATTATTATTATAGTATCAAATAAACTCTAGTTTATTTGATACTTGGAGCAGCCAAAAAGGTCACCTTCTCTAACCTAGTTGGTGAGCAGTAATTTTTATAGCTGTACTAACTCCCTTGCTTTGGATTTGTGTCTGAGCCTTGGGATAATTTACTCTCATGCACATTCAGTGCCTCGTCACAAAGCTCAAGAGACTGAAGGGGCCATGAAGACAGAATTCACTTCCCATTTTTAAGTAGTGTCAAAATGAAGACACATAAAGGGCAGAGAATGGTTTTTGCACTGTAGCTCCTGCCCACAATTCCAGTTTGAAAGCAAACCAGAGGAATTGTACCATTTATACCACGTGGGACTTTTATTTGGGGCTCAGAGAGAAATTCCAGGTGGTCCCCAAACTACGACTTTTCTCAAAATCACCTTCAAAGAAGGTGATTTGAAATCTGTTCTGTAATTAAATTATTATAAGTAGCAACAACTTCTGTGTGTTTGCAATTTAGTTCATATTAAATTTATGTCTATAATTTTTGTCTGAATGAGCTTGGGAATCTTGTTTTTAACTGACTAATTTAGATAGTTCAAGAGATACTGTTCTTCTAGGAGTAGGCACCCAAAGGCTACAAACTTCTCATGTTAAATCACTGTACCAGTCTTGGGCCAGGGTAGAGTAATATTCCTTCCTGGAGAGTTTATCAAGATCGTGGGATCAGGGTAGCTAATTATTCAGGTTAAACACTGCTTGAAGTTGTGAAGTTCTTGTGAATACAGATTTTATATACATGGAAAAGCTTTGTGTTAAGAGGTTATAAAACCATAGCGCTTTTTCAGTCAGTTCTCTGGTTTGCAGCAGATTGTTTTGTTTTGAAGCCTGACTTGATCCAAAGCCTATGGAAGTCAGTGCAAAAGCTCCAAAGAGAATCTTGGCTTCAATTCAAGGAATTAAGTTGTATGCCTTAATGCTATAGGATATTATTGCGCTAAAAACCGTATTAAGATTAAAAATGGGATTAGGCATTACCACGAATTAATGGAAAGAGTTTATATGGCTGGGATAAAGCTGAAAAGCTTTATTCCACCTTTCAGGGAAATAGTTCCAGACAGGAGCAAAGAAAAAAATTATATATCATAGCATTACACACAATGAGGTGCATCTTGTGTCTTCCAAAGTGGACAAGTCTGGCACTAGTGGTAGGATGTAGAAATAGATCTTACTGTATTTCCAAAGAAGCAGTTCTCACTGAACAGTGAAATGAAAATGTTTCAAGTACTTCCATGCTCTTGTTTTGAGCTTTAGAGTTTTGGATTTTTTTTCATATTTATTTTTCCAGATGTGCTTTTGGTTGTGGTTGTTCCATTAACCCCTAGAAAATCAGCAAAGGACCCTTGATGCTGCAGGAAAGAAGCATGGAAAAGAGAGGAGAGAGGAAAGGAGAGGACAGGAGAGGACAGGAGAGGAGACTTGAAGCCACTGCTGTCAGTGTGAGCAGGTGGAGGAAGCAAAAGGCTTTCCTGAAGTGAATTGTCTGGCAGAAAAGAAAGACAAAGCACATGAAGGAAAAGGGATAAGTGGGAGGAGAAAGGAGCAGGAAGGATGGCAGAGAGGGGGAGCAGAGCATGTAGTGCCAGGGACCATGGATGGAGGCACACAGATGATGTGGGGATCAGGGCCCCATGCCTCAGCTTAGGGAAGTGCTGCTGAAGACTGACACTGAAGACACATCTCCACACCACACTTTTGTAGCACATGGTGAGTGGGAGGCCCGTGCTGCTGACTTTGCTATCTGATGGTGGAACAGTCCTGTGGCAGCAGGAGGTCACTTGGGTGAAGAGCAGGTACAGCAGGTACAGCCACATCTCCCAGAGGATTCACTGGGTGATAAAGGGGATGTGGGTTTGATCCAATGGTCTCTACTTGGTTTTTGAGTTCCCAGAGAAATGATAACTCCTGACAGGTATGAGGAAGAAGGGGTAAAACTCAGCTCAGACATTTTTCTTCCATCATATCAGCATGGTTTTATTGCTTAACTGGTTTGTTTGTGTCTTGCTATTGGAAACTCACAGACAGCTGCTAAACAGAGCTTCGCATGTATTTAGCTTTGATATTGTAATGACTGAGCATGAATTTCATATGAAAAACAAGTTTACTTTCTATACATCACTATTGTTTAGTTTGAGAGACAGCAGCAATGGAGATGGCCCAGCGTGACCACCCTGACTCCTGCAGGAACTATGTTTTATCCATACCAGATGTTCTCTGCAGGGGATTCTTGAATGCTTTCTACAGTACAGTCACAAATGTACTAAGTATCAGAGCCTTCCCAGTTCCCGTGGGACAAGAGACCAGCTTTCCCAAGGAAGGTATTTGTTAGGGATTCTTGATAACAGACAGTTAAAATTTTGATGTTATTTTCAGAGAGTTTTTCCTTGTTTCATCCAAGCTAATATTTGTCCTGCTTTCTTATCTATACCCTACAGCTACCTCCAGGTGGGAATCACAACTCCACTTGGCTTTTTCAGGGGGCTGTGCTTGCTTGAACAACTTCCCTGCTGCCTGTGGAGTCTTTACTTCTCCTTTCTTCATTTATATTTTCTTTTCATCCCCTTTCTACATGAGTTTAAAATGCTAAACAGTTTATCAGCTTCTGTCCTTGAAATGCCTAGAACTGAATGCACCCTCCTGGATGGGGTCACAATGGTGTTAAGGTCCTCTCAGATGTCTTCTAATATAGATGTCTTCTAATATATCCTTGTGGTTCTATTTCCATATAGGCAGCTTTAGTCCAAAATTGCTTAATTTTCTGACCATATTTCATTCTGATGTAATTGCTGACTTGCTTTCCCTTTGCTCTTGTCTGAGACTGATGCTTACCAGATCTTCTAGCTTAATATTTGTGTTTGAAAGGACTTTCTCCTCCATCTGTGTGTTCCTCATCCCAGCTGTCTAGATGTGACCTGGCCATGTACTGACATTTTCAAGACTGACTGTGCTGCATCTCTACCGTGCCCCCTTGTTTGCAGAGTTCAATATCCACAGGCTAGAGTAACACATTGGCTTGGAGTCCAGGATTATTACTAATTCATTAGTTCCTAGTGGTATACTTACAAAGTGCCTAGCATGGAAAGATCTTGATCCCAGAGCATGTTTCTGGTAAAACTGCAGTTGCTAAAGCCAGATCTAATACAACTTGTTGTTTTCCATGTTGTTGGCCTGCTGTTGTTTTTC
The DNA here is from genome assembly GCA_013390005.1 of Calyptomena viridis. Classification (NCBI taxonomy): domain Eukaryota; kingdom Metazoa; phylum Chordata; class Aves; order Passeriformes; family Eurylaimidae; genus Calyptomena; species Calyptomena viridis. The sequence goes on along the minus strand of WEIV01013384.1, from coordinate 152,943 downwards.
TTCCCTTACTTTCAGACCTGCAGCCAGTTCCTCTGGTGCAGACAAATGCAAGCTTGCTATGCCCATGCCAACAGCTGCTTGGATGATAAGGTGGCTGTCTGGTGTACAGGTTTGGGCTGCCTTGAATCCAGATAGCTTTTGTGAGACGAGCAAATGAGTTTGCCTTCTCCTTATGCCTACAGAAACCAATGTGGTGTTTTGATGAAGCAATGGAAGTTTGTTCCTCAGCTTATTTGTGGGGCAGAAACCTCTGTATGACTGAGGAATTGGCCTTGTCTCCTATGTTTATAACCTGCAGTGCCCCTTTTCACCCCCTATAAGCCTCCATAGATCACACTGCTAAGGGATGTGTTCCAGCAGCCTACACTGGAGGGGACAACCTCCCCTCCCCTCCAGGACAACAAGTCTTGGGATTTCCAACTCTTGCTCTTGGTGTCCTAACTGCAGGTGAGGGGAAAAAAACCCCCACAAGTTATTGAGTTCTCCTAATAGCACAAGATAGAGATTCTCCCACTGATGTTATTCCTGCTTACCTACTCTGCCACCAATGATTATATGGTGTGAGTATAGAAAAACCTTTTTCAGAAGATTTAATTTAAAGAGGTAAGGAATTCTTGTTGCTCAAGAAAGATTTTGCTGCCTAGAAGGAATCTTTTCCATTAGATAGTTGATTTTTTCCTTCTCCTGCCCTGCAGAGAAGTTAGATACCTGAAAAGATGAAATTCTCACAGACAACCTTGGAGGCCCCATGAAGGGGGGCCAGGCAAGGCATTAAAAAAGCCTTGAGAGAAAAGCTGTGCAATTTTCATGCCCAGCAGTTGCACCATTATGTTTATTGTTCTTGATTTTCAGAAATAAATTTTCCTAAATCCTTCCACTGCCTGGCATTTTGGGGGTACCTGGATGTAATCTCTCTTTACACATGGTCATTGTGGTGTCCACAATGTTGTGGTGTGCATTGTGATGTGTTTTTCACCAAGCTCTCTTTCTTCCTATATGGTTGTGCAGCCACTGTCTCCCAGATAGACCAAGGTCTCTTGTAAGGGACCAAGTTCAACTTGCTACGCGGATACCCTTTGTAGATAGTTTGTGCCTTGTGTGGATGCTTTTCTTCAGTATCATAACAGGCTCAGAGCTCCTGCTCCTTGGCCATCTGCTATTCCCTGTCTGTCACAGTCTTCAGGGCAGAGCCCAGTGTACTGCTTTGGCAGGCACATCGCAGAGCTGGGGCTTCATCACATTGCTTCCCCATGTTCTTGAAGGAATCTCTCCTTCCTGTGCACTTTTCCTGTGCTGATCACTGTCCTGACCAAGCTCTCAGGACACCAAAAGCATTCTTGACTCCCAGTGCTCCTCTGACTGAAGTCCTGCTTTTCACAGGGTAGGATAGTGTAGTTCATCTATTTCTGTCATATCTCTGGTCTGCTCTGCCATCTGAACAGTCTGGTCTATGTCACATATGTGCTGGTGATTGCTATGTTCAGTTACTTCATTTACTTCTCTCAGGAATGTGAGAGGCCCTCAGAAAAATGCCAGAGACAGGAAAGTGTTTGAAAATTCCTGAAGGCAATGAGCCTTCATGGTGAAGGCATTCTTTTCAGGCAGGAGCAGCAAGGACCAAAATTCTCACCACAGTTATGCTAAACTTCAAGAGGAACCACATAAAAAGTGAGAGCACTTGTTAAGGTAAGTTAAAAGTTGCAACTGAAAGAATTAAATCCTTATGTATTCCCAGTACAGAGGGTTTCAGCCATCCCACTCCCTCCAGGTGAATCACAGTTGGTGGGGAAAGCTCAGAGCCATAAGTGCTCCCTGTCTTGATTTGTCAGGAAAAACTTTGGAGGTGCAGGTGCTCAGCAATAGGGTACTAAGCTGATCCCAGCTTTAACAGCCCTGACAGCACAATGGGGACTGGGAGTAAGGTTTCAAAGTTAAGCAGTTTGGTATGAGGAAATTCCAGGGTTGAGCACATTTAATTGCATAATCTTCTGTGTTTGTTTTGTTTTGTTTGTTTTGTGGGTTTTTTTGTTTGTTTTTATTTTTTTCCCAGATCTGTCTAGATTTGCATCAAGTGGTGTAGTGATGCTGAAACAGACTGTTGGCTGGAATAACCTGCCCAGCCTATGAGGCATAACAAACACTCTCAAAAATACATACTTATTGCTCCTCAGATCTCCAAGCTGAGGCCCTGGATCTTACTGTCTGAGTGAGACCTGAATTGGAGAGAATGAGATTCACTAATGAGTACTTACAACTGCAGCCATGACCAATGACAGCTGTATTTTAAACACCAAGATATAATGTTAAGTACTCTGAAAGATCAGGTATTGGAGACCTAAAGGAGGTAGGTACTCTTGACATTAATTTTTCTAACTTGAAAAATTTCATTTATAAAATAGAAAAATGCCCCCCAAACATAGAGTGGTATTTCCAGGGTACATTTGTTAGTCCATACCACATTGATCAATACCATAGGAAAGTGCAACAGTGGCTTGATACTGAGTGAGGTGCTGACTTGAAAATTGTTGGAGGATGGGATTGCACTAAGCATCTTCAGATCTCCCGAAGAATCCAACTTACACTGAAAGTTTGGGGTTTTTTAGTTTATTTTTTTTAAATTTATTTATTTTTAATTGAGATTCCTGAGGTGATTTAGATAATGGGGGGAGGGGGAAGCATGAAAGCAAGACAAGAGCTTTTCACTTTTCCCAAGGTTCATTCTTCTTTTCTTGCAGAGATTTGGTTTAATTAACTTTCTCACTTGAGTAACAAACTGAGGTCAGTGAGGACAGAACTCAATCTTCAAAGTTGGTTATTGCTTTAAATAGCAATAATCATGTGAGAAGATGTTTTTTTGGCTTTTCAAGTGCTGTTGGAAAGGGGTTTATAAAAATCCCCCACAAACTGACTCCTGGACAGCTCATATTTGTTTCTTATAGGGTAGAGAACCTTCAAAAACAAGGCTTTCAACTGGACACTCAGTGATGAGTTGCAAGAAAAAAACTCCAAAGATGGCACAAAAGAAAACATCTCTAAGGCTGAGACGTGACAGCGTAACATCAGGAGGCAATTGAACCTGACAAACTTGAAACCCCTATAAACACCTAGAAAGTTCGGCAACAGCAAGAAGCAAGAGGAAACAAGCGTTTGCATTTACATCTGTAATTTTTTGCTATAGGGTAGAAAACTGTTGACGTTCAGTTGCATAAGGAGTCCCAGAAGATGTAACTGGCCAAAAGATTTCAGCCCTAAGGAAACTGTGTGCACCACTTCTGGGAAAATAGACCAGTTATCACTCAGGGAAAAGTGGTTTCTCAGATGATATCGCAGCCAGTCTTCATTGCCTAGTGTTTGGAGATAAAGAGCTGGTTTTCTCTAATAAGGAGTGGTGAGTGACTTTCAGAGCTTTCCCAAGGAAAGCATTTCAGAATGAAAAGCGAAGTCATCTGTCTTTCTCTGGATGCATTTTTTAAGCAAGTCAGACTACATTTCTATGTTTTTTAAAACATTTTTTATTAATTTTTATTCCTTTTGACATGTTTTTATATTAAAAGAACAAAGAATAACATATTACAATGTATATAGACTGAAGTCCTTCAACAAGCTACTTTAACACATTTGCTTTCTTCCACCATAGCCATCTCTCACTGAAAACTGGAAGTTTCAGAAATTATAACTCATTAGAAAAAACTCAGAACCTCAGACAAAACAACTGTGAGGGTGTTTTAAGACTCCTAAGTCTCAAAATTCCTTACAAGTAAAGGAATGGATGCAATCTCTATTCATGAATAGAAATTATTTTTAAAATAACTAATAAACTATGTTGACTCAAAGCATCCATCATCTGATACAGCTCAACAGCCAGGCATGAGAGCTGGGGTATGTGTGCATTCCTGTTGGACTGCTCCAGGAAGGAAAATGGAATAGTTCTTTGATAGGAAGTAGGGTATGACAATCAAATGTGGAACTACACCATTTGCTCAAATGCTTCAGTTCCTGGACTAAGGAGAATTTTGCTTTTACTACAGTATTTTTTGACAGAGTATCTCACTGTCTTTGGACTGTTTTCCCAAGGCCTGAGATGAATAGGGGGCAAAAGGACTAATTAAAATTTTCTCCTCTTGTTGTTCTCCTGCTTAAAAAAACACTTAAAAAAGGGAAACTCAGTAATAACAGAGGCAGACAGCTTGCCAGGATCCAAAACTGGATCCAGCTGGTCTTTTCCCAGTGAGAGGAGGACAGACTGAGAAGGTGGAATAAGGATCATATGATACAGGATGGCATAACATGAGGGAAAGCACGAAAGCATTGCCATAGGAACATTCACATTCAACTACAGAGAGAGGGCTAGCACATGAGCTTGAAAAAAAATGAAATCAGTCCCCTACAGTAAAAGCTAAATAAAACATAATCTACATAAAGAACACTTAGGGGGAAAAAGAAAAGCATTAAAAGGTGAGAAAGGCAGGAGAAGTTGGAAGTAAGAGGAAAGGACAGAACGCCTCTGTCCAAGGAAGTAGCTGTGGGCTGCAATTAGCTAAATGGTACATGACTTCTGTGCTGTGAGAGTGCTGCAGTTCTGAACCACTCTGTGGTTTACTGCTGTTTTTAATGGCAAGAGTGCTGAATAATAAAAGCTGTACTCTGGACTGCCAATAGGAATTAATTTCCTTTAGCTTTTGGTGCTGAAGCTATATTTTAACTTAAAACTGCTACCTTTTATTTCTGGAATAACAATAGCGGATAATTATAGCATCACCATGGATTTGTAGCAATGCTTTATACGTGGGGATCAATTGTTTAGACAGGATTTGCTCTCCTCTCCACAACCACTCTTGCTCTCATGCACATGTTCAGCATAGGAAAGATAAGATGGGGGGAGGCAGTTCTTATGTAATGAGGCTTGTCAAGCTAAAGGCAATGATTAAAAATTCTACCTCCTCTTATGAATGTAGCTACGACAAACTTGCTCCTTGCCTACAAATAAACCAAAAGCCCTTCCTTAATGCCAGGGCAGTAGGGAATCTTGGTGCCTTCCCTGAACATTTAAGTGGTTATGGGTGCTTCACCACTCCTCAGCACTCAGTATGCCAGACACCAGGAGACACAGATCGATAGGGTTAAGTGGATTTGCTCTGTGCTTGCCTGAATATACACATCCTACCCTTCCCCTGCCTCTCCACTTGCCCTGCTGTTACCTTTCTCTGGAGACACCATTTGCCTGCTTGTCCAGACAAACTCCAGAGCCTGAAGTTGCTGGGGGTGAAGAGAGGAAAGCCTTCCTGCTTATGAGGACAGTGTGAAGGGAGACTTGCCTGATGCTAAATACAGGGAAGAGGGAGAAATTAATGCAATAGCATCTTTTGCTGGGTGTGGTGAGACTGCTGGCACAGCCTGGTGACAGACCATAATGATTCTCTCCTTAACCAGCAGAAAGCTGGCGAGATAATATCTCATGTAAATATGTATGGGCATGGAGACAGTGCAAGTGTCACACAGGGCATCCCATCAAAGGGGAGGAAACACAGCATCATTTGGAGCACTGCTTCTTTGGAATTGCAACCACAGAGGAATGAATAATAGGATTAATTCACTTAGCTATTGATCTCAGACACACACATTTTCATTTAACGTTACTAGAACAGCCAGATTGTCATGGCTTATAGCTTGTGGGCAGTACAGTAGAGACAGCATTTGCAAGCCCTTTTCCCCATTTGCTGATGAGGTAAATCTTAGAAGCATATTCCTTATGGAGAACCCCTGGGGAAGGGTCTCCTATGGAAAGATAGCCTAATGTCTGGACTGATGACTAACGCTGTTCTCTACAGATGTACTGTCAGCAAACAACTGGTGGCCCAAATAACATGGGGTCCTACCCATGGAAATTCTATATAGAAAGCTGTCAGGAAGAAAACAGAATGAGCTTGATACAATTAGGTCTGTACATACGTGCACACAATATCTCAGCTAATAAGGGGCAAAGTTCAAATACAGCCTCCCTGCATCTCCATGAACATTGAAGATCTATGACAGTGACAGAAGAAAGTATATTGTGCAGGGAGGCATTAAGACATTTTTCAGTAGTTTCATCACAAGGAGTACGAGGTCTGCTCAGGGTCCCAAATAACTTCTCTGCCAAATTAATCTGCAAAGGACTTTCTCATAACTAGCTCTTACAAAATCACCCTGCCCATAAGCAGGTGGATGCAAGGGCCAAAAATAAGTGTCAAAGGTGGTGAAGACCATGCTGGGATCTGTGGAGTCACCAGGTGAAACCAGTAGACGTGCTGACACCTTAGATGATCCCGAACTGGGCCAGCTCGTGCAGTTCCAGATGGCTGAAAGCTTCCCATGGGCAAATCACTGTGATATCTGCAAAACAGAGAAAATGAGAAATGGGTTCTGGTCACTGCACTCCTTGTATTTATTTTTTATTAATGGAAAGGCTCAATTACTGAGGAAACATTAATAAAAACGAGACTACACTTGACAGTTAAATGAGAAGTTGAGTGTTTCAAATCTGGTACTACGTGTCAGACCAAACCAGATCAGTGTATTTTCTCTCTGTGAGCAAAAGCATGCCAGCATTTCCTATAGTCTCTTCCGTGACTATGTAAACTGGTGTAAAAATTCATTCCTGTTATGTGGTCTCTCCTGTTCTTATACACTACTGGTAACCAAACTGTGATCTCCTTGACCTCTTATGATTTTAAATCAGATAAACTGATAAACTGAAATAATTTGGTCTACAACATTCAGGTTCTGTAACTCTGTTGTGATTGATACCTGCGAAGTTCTGACTGGCTACAGTTCATCCAGTTTGTATTTCTTAATCCCAGGCAGGTACATAAAATTCTTAAAATTAGGATTCTGATGAGAACGCAAATACTTAACCATCTGGGATTTAGTTCCTGTGATTTTTGGTATTATTAGCTTAGCATTTAGCATTTCTTTGAGGACCTCATGCTGCTGAAATTCTTAGCTGGCGTATTAGCAGAAAACAAACAAGCACTTTTGCAGCCAAATGTAAGTATTGAGAAATTGAAGCGTGCCTAAATGGCCTTTCTGTCTTGTAGTGTATGTAAGCACAAGCACAAACGTGGCAGCTTGCAGAGGTAGTACTAGCCTTCTCTGGTGATCCTGAGAGCTGCAGAGGCCAGGGAAACAAAGAGGCCACCCCAGAATCCTCTCCCATGATGAAGTTTGTCTGCACTTGTGCTAAAGCAGGGCATGACAACAACATTTTGCAGAGCTTACCTGTGCCCAGTCCCTCCATGCCTGGGATGTCATCTCCAAACCTAGGAAAGAAAAGATCAGGTAAGGAGAGAATTTGGGCCAGCAGCAAGGAGAGGGGAGCTGCCCCAAACCCTCACCCAAGGAAGGAGAATTGTGTGTGGGCAGCAGCAGAAGAGAAGCAGCTCCAGGTTGGAGAGCTGACGGCACCAGGGGGCAGGAGGAAGCTTTCTGGGTCCTTGCCCAAAGGAAGATGGTATCATAGAAGCCCAGCTTAGAGTGGGGAGCCACCCAGATAGCATAGTTTCTTTTCTTTCCAAAATTCCCTTACCCTCTTACTCCTTTTTTGGGGGGCTTGCTCTTGAACTGCCTTGTCTGTCTCTGCTTGAACTTGGGAGGCCCCTTGCGTGGTGTGGTGGGACCAGTTGGAGCATCTCCAGTGTTGAGGTTGGTGGCTGGGGTCTCACTCATTGCTGGGCTGTGTGCAGCAGGCACGTGCCTCTCTCAGATTCCCCTGCCTGCAAGATAACAGCAAGGACTGACACAACACTCTGCTTATCTCTTCTAGGTATCAGTAGTCAGTTGACAGAATTATGGAAAATATAATGTGACAGGATTACAGAAAATGATATTAAAAATAAAGAAAGATTGTAATGCATACAAATTAAGCAGGGTAGCACTGTCTTTCATCTGGCGTGCTAATATTAAGATGTCAAACAAAGGACACTTGAGCTAAGGCCAAAAAGACACTTAACCCTACAGTGCAATGACTTGTAGAGTCATGGAAACTCACATCTTCGTCTCAGACACAGCTGGACTCTTGGAGACAGGTTGCTGCAGCAGCTTGCCCCACAGTTAAGGTAAAATAGGAAGCTTAATGCTGCTGATACTTGTTTTCTAGTTAGTCTTGGAATAGCAGTGCTGATGTTTTTACTTACTGGTTCAGGACCTGATTACCAAGAGCCACAAAGATGCACATATGGCTTAGAGAAATATTGTGTTCTTGGGAATAATCACGATATACTTCACCTGTTCTTATGCTTGTGCCTAAGCACTACCTGTTGAACACTGATGGATATGGGATGCTGAGCTAGATGGGCCCTTTTTCTGGGTGGAGTTGCAATAAGGGCTCCATATTTGTCAATACCAAATTTATGGGAAATAGCACAGGATTGTTGAAAGATTATAAAGAAGGCTAAGGCAAAGCATTGGAAACCGTCTTTTATGCAGAAGCTAATTTTTCAGGATTTAGAAGAGTAAAACACATAACTTTCCCCAGGATATGGCCACTTTGGTATTTTTGAACACTTTATTACATGTGCTGACCTCTCTTCACCACACTGTACGTGAGCCAAGTTCCACTTCACAGGGGCTAAATAGTTATTGGGTAGCAATTCTTGTCACAGAGGGAAGAACTGCTGAACTCTGAGCCTTTTGCTTCCTTCCCTGAGAGGACAGCAATAACTCTCACCAGTGCCAAAGGGAAGTTTCCAACCCTTCATTAAATTTTGTGCTAATTAATATGCTAGGATGGACTGAGCAAGTGTATTTATGGATAACAGTAAACACATTTTTTAATTTCTCCCTTCCTTGAAGTCATGTTCTTCCCCATGACTGTTACGTATCTCCTGTCTCCAGGTGTTTGTCCCTGTGCATCCAGGATGATGTAATCGCTGATGAAATTAACTTCAGGATTTGGTACTAAAGACTAATCTCATTATGTCGCCATAGTACTCTATCTTAATCCTCAACATCACCTGCAGTGACACTCTGGATTTTTAATCTCAGAACTATAAATGCCATCAAAGATTTTTCTTTCCTTAGTCTAAAGAGAGTTCGTGTCTTTGTCCTGAAATAGCCAGCGTGCTGGAAAGCAAAGCCTGAGATACAACGAGAAAGATCATCTGAGCAATCTTCCTGTGTCACTTGCACATCAAGGCAAGGTGAAGAGTCACATTTCTGTATCTGTGGCAGTCTGGGAATACTTCACCCAGGACATCTTTCCATCTGTGGTGGCATTAGGATGGTTCCAAATGATAGTTCTTCTGCCGCTTGTGGTCAGGCTTCTGTCTCAGCTGTAATATCCCAAGCAGGAAACTGGACAGGTTCCAGCAGCCCCAAATGGAGCAGCAGATGGTTGTGTCTGCAGCTGAAGTAGGCACAGATGCTATTCCCCCGCAAGTAACACAATGCTTCCTAAGCACACGCTGTGCCCACAAACACAGGGATCAGCTCAAACTGTAGAAGTTACTAATTTGGCTGCCATCTCTGCAGCACCTGAACAGTCGCCCAGTATTTACAGCTTTATCCTCACAGCATGGTGGCAGGACAGGAAAACACTGCCACCTTCATCTTTTACAGAATGAGAATGAGAGTGCAGTGATAGGTATGACCTGGACTGCACTGCTGGATTTCATCATTGCTGGTGATGAAATATTTTAACTCACAGTTTTCTAGGGCCAAACAGAGATGTGAAGGCATTTTAGCTCCAAAACAAAGACAGAATTTGGTCCTTCCCTGTTACTCAGAGGGGAGGAGTTCAGATAGTACTGCCCTACAACAAAATGCTTTGCAACAGAAAACTGCTCCATAGCATGTCTGCTAATGCCCTGAAATATATTATTATGCCTCTGTCTCTGGTGCAATTCTCATCAGTAGGTTGTCTGTTTCAGCGCTAGATACCTCTCCTGAACTAGAAGGGACACACATCTACTTCTAAGCACCATGTTAATCTGACATCCAAGACAGCTGGCACCTCTTTCAAGGGCTACTCCCAAAAGTACAATAGAAACAGACCAGCTAACAGATTTCCAACCCTTAGGACTGACATCCAAAACCTGTAAGATACATTTCAGCTCCAACTCAGTTCCTGCTCCGCTTTCACCAATGCCTGCTGTCTGCTGGTATGATACATTAACCACAAAAATGTCCTTGAGAGTCAAATCCTCTTAGTTCCTCAAGTCCACACCTTGTTCCTGACCTTGGCTCAATAGAGGAATAGCTAATGGGAAGATTCAGTTCTTGGGGTTTCCTTTTCCCTCAATTTGAAGTATTCGTATCCATCTACCAGCTACTCAATAACCCAGGATTTAGTAGGAAAAGTTATCTGCCCAAATCACACTTCATTCTCTCTCACCTGCATGAATTCAGAAAAAAACACCCAATCAAACTTTTAGTTAGGGACAATGCTAACTTCTCCCTAACTAACCTCCCTCTACTTATTCTCTCCATGCATCACTAAAAGCAATGACAGAGGATGGAAAGCAACCTTAATGCCACAAAACAAATTCCATTTTGCAGTAGGAATCAAGTAGGAATCAATCTCCCTCCACTGAGCTGGTGGGACTCACTTGCCAACACGTGCAGTCAAAGACTTTTCCATTCATGCTGGAATGAGCCCTGCCCCACAACACAGGACCTGCCCCAGTTCCCACACCTCAGAAACCAACTGTCCCTACACACAGCCAAACAAGCACCCCAGGATCACAGATATGAAAGAATTGTCAATAGCAGCTTCTTCCCATGGGAATGTCACAGCCTTCTGTCTTACCGTATCTGGTTACTTGAATAGTCCTTGGTACCAGATCAAAGAGGTGTCTTGGCAAATGTTTTGAGTCTCCTTTAGATCTCTGCAAGTACTATGATGCTTCCTTCCAGTGCTTCCTGGGCTGTCAGAGCTCTTTTGCTTCTGCCAGCACCAGGATGCAGCTCCTGGGCAAGAGCTGATGGCTGTGGATGCAAAGCCTGTTGAGGCATAAGATCCTCTGCCATGCACTTCCTCTGCACCCTCCTCTGACAAGGTGTTACCTAATTGCTCCTGACAGCATTTCTGCTCAGTCCAGGGTTTAATCCTCTGGGTTAGAGCTTTGCTTGCATCTGAATGTTAATTATACCTAATACAGATTAATAAGCTTATCTCAGTTGCGTCAGAAATCCCACCTCTGGGTTGTTGGCTAGGTTAATCATCCTTCTTTTAGTTTTCTTTGAATTCAAAGGGGCTTGAATACTACTAACAAATGCTGACTCTTTAATCTGCCCTGTCCTTAATCTCTGATTCTCTGTGGAAAATGTCCCTGGCAGATAATGTAGGTGCCTCACTTGACCTTCTTTAGACAGTTTCATTGTAGGAGCTCATCTTCTCCTGTCCAAAACCTTAAAAAATACAGACTCCTCCATGTGCACTTGTCTTACGCTGCCTCAGGGATGTCAGGTGCAGAACCTTCATGAACCATGGCCCTCCGTTCAGGGATATGAGGGAAGTAGACAGCAATCAGGAGGAAATATCCTTGCTTTTACATTCTTTTAGATTGGCTTCTTGCATCTCAGATCCTGGCCTCATGAGAGCCACTAACATCATCCTTGCAGACAAGCTTTCATCAGGGAGTATTAGATCCAGTGTAAGATGCCTTTGAGGAGTCTCATAGCTCCAGTCTCAGTTGCTTGAACTGGCTAATCATAGTGATGGAAAAAGTCCACACAGGTTCAGCCCTTTCTGCTGTGTTTTACAGAGGATCTCACCCTTCATTCTAGCAGCTGTTTTAAGACCAAGAACAGGTGAAAGAGGATACACTCTAAAAGACAGAAACTCATTTCAAGTAGAACTATATTCCCAGATGGAGATAATTGGAAAGACTATCCCAGTTGAAAGAATGGATTCAGTAACACCAGAGGTACAGCATCGCAGGTTATAAACTCCCCATTGACGTGCCCTGCATGTATAGCTGGTCACAGGAGCAGGAAACACCGGCTGCCTGTCCCAGTTGTTCCTCAGGAGCTGCCCAGTGCTCCTGAGCAGGCTCATCCAGTTGAGGACACAGGTTCCAGGTAGCCCTGACCGAGGGGTGTTCAGCATTAGAAACTGTGTGGCCCTGCAGAGAGCAGAACTGCTTGCACAGTCAGGGAGCTTTGAGCCAAACCACTGCTCCAGCACCTGCCCTAATGTTAGAGGAAACAAATACAAGAATCACAACTTCCTCTCCTAGTTATTGGATCTGTTCACACTCTCCAAGTACAAACATCCAAATTTTTCCCCCACGTGGTTTTCATCTGGACTTTTCTCTTCCATGGGTTTTACAACCGGTTCCTTTTTCACCCCCTTGCCCCCCTTGCTATTGCTTTGAGCTCCTGGGGAACACTTACAGTGCCAAAGGCTCCTCTTGCAAATCATTCAACTTCTGTCCTGTAGTCTGCGTGGAAAGAGTCTCGAGGTGTCCTTTCTCCTCCAGATATACCCTGCCACCAGGTGACATCCGGGCACCAGTTGTGGGCGGGCGCCTACAGGGTACGGGGAGGTGGGGGGGAGCACTGGGAGACCAGCACTGTGCAGGCACAGCTCCAACAAGTTCTAAGGGAACAATAGCCTCACCACGCTCCTGAGGGGTGATGTGCTGCTTTCTGCAAAAGGTTGTGGCTTCTTTGGAGCTCCTGGGGGAAGATCTCTGGAGAAGCAAAGAGAAATAAAGAAATAACCTGCCCTTTAAGTGATGCTGCTGCTTGGGAAAACACACACACACAGACACACACACACACGTGTCTGCACATGTCAGAGAAGGGAGGATTTGGTCCTAATCACTCCCTATCCCTCTCCTGTGCTCTGCCCTGGAGAGGTTTCCAGTAAACTTCTTAGCAGTGCCACAGGGGTGGAGACATACCTTACAGAGTAATGCATGCAGTCAGCCCAGTGTCAAGAGGGCCGAGTCCGCTCAAGGGAGTCATAGGGAATGCTGCTGAGATGCTGTGCAAGGCCCTGGTGAAGCAGGTAGAAGGTAAGAGAAGAAGCAGGAACATTTGTGTTGCACATGGGTGGCCAGCCAGTGGGGTGGCCTGTCACCTCTGAGACCCAAGGTGCTGGGCTGAGGGTAACAGCTAGGTTCCATCTGGGTAGCAGTAGCTTTGCTACTTTGAGGAGGCCTCTGCAAAAGGGAAGAACTGGTGGCTCAGCCCATACTCCACCCCAACAAAACTTCATGCATTGTAATGCACACTATTTTATCAAGTGCTTTGTATCTCCAATGTGTTTTAATAGCCTTTTGTAACTGCCTGGGAGATCGGTGTCAGAGATGTGGAAAGAGTGGAGTCTCAGGATGAAAAGAGAAGGTCCAGAGTCCTGCAAAAAGGTCCTAGAAGATCATACTTATCATTAACTGCAGCAGCACCTCAGTCATAGACTGTAACTGTCTTGAGGAATAACCACAGAGTTAACAATCCTCTGGTGCCCTTGGTTCTGATGAAGCACCTCTCACCCTTGTTGAGCATTAGCAATGTGAGATTAGGGCTAGCAGGGTTAAAAATGGTCCCAGAAAACGGAGTAGCACTAGGAGCATCAGAGCAACACAGGGACAGAAGGAAACCAAAATGTGGGTTTGTGTATGATGGATGGCATTCACCATCTGGTGAGGCTGGAGGAGGGGATTTTGGAGTAGCCATGCCAGCCAGGGGTGTGATTGCATGTGACCGAGGAGAGAGAGGCGCTCTCTGACATGACAGACCCTGGCAGTGGGCACCAGTCCAGCACTGGGCTGGTGCTGAGCAAGAGCCCCATATCTGAGGCCTCTGGCCTTTCAGACAGCTGAAGTTAGACAAGATAAATCCTTCAGTGAGATTCTTAGCTTACACTAAAAAAATGGATAAAGTCCTAGCCCCTGAGTGGGCATTGAGAAGCTGGGAAATAAATCCTAGATGCAGCCAAGAGGCTTTCAATCTAGCAGAGAAGGAGCAAACACACTTACATTCCCACGTGTTTGAAGATGATCACAAAGCTTTCAGAGGCTTGTGCAGTAATTTCTAGGCACAGGAAAGAGGATGGGGTGCAGCATCGTGTTGGCATCCTCTCTTGCCTGTGATAACTAGAACTTGTATACAAATGCGTGGAGATTGATTGCACTCAGCCTCTTCTGACAGCAGAAGTGATTACTGTGGGCAGGGACCTGCTTGTGTGGATATAAAGAGGTGCAGCCTGCTGGCAGCAGACTGCACTCCCGTCCCCGCTGCTCATTCCCATGCCTCCATCTGCTGCAGACAGGTTTCCGGGGGGTACCCCTCCCCTTCTGCTTTCTCCTATGTAGGTAAAGTTGCTAGGGAAATCAGCTCTAAAGCCCTCTATTCCTCTTTTCTGAATCTTAAAAATTTACATATGATCAGGCTGCTTGTTTTCCAAATGCTCTCTTTGTCTTTCTGTTTCCCCAATGAAATCTGTCTCATTTCTCTTTAACAAAACTGAGTATGTGGGAAAAATTTTCCATGGTGTCACATGAAGCTGATTTTTTGCCACTGACAAACCATGACAGAAACTCCCTAAAGGGCCCCACTTATCATGTTCTTTCTTATTTCCCAGGATTATCAGGCTTCTCTCTCCATCCATCCTCTCTCTCTCCCTTCCCCTCACAAAGCAGGTGGCATTTGTTTTGCGAGGATGTGGGTGCACAGCTTCTTTTCAGAGCAACAGGCACCTGCTTCATGTTCATGCCTGGCTGCCTTACCAGATGGATGACTGAGTACCCAACCCATGTACCCAACCCAAGCCTGCTCAGGCTTTTCTTCTCCTGGCCCCAGGAAAGCCAGTGATGAGATTTTTGGCCACAACAGTTATCATTTGATCTAGACCAGAGCTGCACCAGAAGCCATGGAGTAGCAGGAGTGCAGTCCTCGTGGTCTCAAAGGAAAACTCATGAGCTTCGTCACCTCTGGCCAGATTATACCCTATTCCAAGGAATCACTTAAAAAACAACTCCAGGGTTTCTGACCCTATTTATGAGCTGGTGTAGCCATGGAAACTGTAGTTATACCAGAAATAGTAGCTCACTTGAATGACAAAGAAAACACAAGTTTACAAGACAGTGATTCTTCCAGAGGCTGGCTGAGCTCATGGGAGTGTGGGAGGAAATCCCAGCTGAGGCACAGATTTAGGGATGCAGCTGATGAGGGCTGTGGCTGGCATGGGCCACAAAAACTCTTTTGAAATATAGCTCTACAAGCTTGTGCCAGATGCTTGAGAGACTTTTTGCCTTAGTGATAGAGCTTTATCACTTGCCACACAGATATACCTGACTGGAAATGAGCAGAGAATTAACCAGGTATCTGCAATTAAACTTTGGTTTCCCTCCTGCAAACAGGCACATAACAAGTGCCTCAGGATCTCGGGTGAGAGGACCATGGTAGGACCGGGGTTTAGAGTTAGATTGTCTATTAGTTTGTAGAAGATCAGTGAGGTTGCCATATCAACAGCATTTTGGTGAGAAAGTCAGTGTGGTAAGGCACCTGCAAAAGAAGACTCACATGATGAAATCCTCTTCCCCCAATGCCAACCATGTTCCTAGGCTGTATGTCATTTGTGCTAGTGAAAAAAAGAGAAATAGGTAGAGAGGATTTGGCTTTACCTGGCACATATATTTAGTTGTTTGAATACATGCAATTCAGTCCATCAAAGATGCAGATAAGGCATTCTCATTGAGAGTTTTATTGTTTTTCCTTCAGGAAATCATGCACAGTTATTTTGGTGTCAGGAATAAGCATCTATAACAGCCTGCAATAAACTGGGTGTGCTGACTTTGGGAATCTGTGCCTGATGCTGGAAATAAAAATTCTGTTCAGTGTCTTGGAGCTCAGCTTGCAGAAAAGCCTGGTCTTGATACTCATTTCTACTCATGCCCTGAGGCTGCTCTGGCAATGGGGCAGAGATTAAAGAGACTGAGGTCTGGTTTTCCATTGCCAGAGCTCTAGAGGGAGATTTCCATGATCAATCTGGAGAAAAAGGTCCTTTGATAAAATTTAAATCAAGCCGTAAGGTTTCGCTGAATTATCAGCAATGGCCCTGTCTGTGCTAGAAACTAGGAAGCACTGGGGCTCATGACTGAGCCCTCAAGTCAAATGGCCATTGCCAAGGCTTCTTCAGGAAAAATGAAGTCCCTGCTTCCCCAATTCACTCAAGGGTGCTCTTTTTGTGCATGTCAGGACATCATTACAGGCCCCAGGCTTTCAGGCCTGAATGCTTTAGGACATTTTAAGGCTTTTTACAGCAGATGATATAAAACTCTGTAGTCTGTCATACACTTCATTAGTTACTAAAGAGTTACATTTTCTTTTGAGTAGGGAATCTGGCCTTTCTTGGAACAGATAACCAAGTCATACTATCTCACACTCACAAGTCGGCTATGTTAGCATGATTTTTATGAATTTACAGGAACTTCTCCTTGATTGGCATAAAAAAAAGGAAAGCCAGAAGAAATTATTTTTGGTTGGTTGGTTTTTTGTTTGTTTGTTTTTTGTTAGTGCTTTTCACCCTCAGATCTCAAAAGAGACCATGTAACTTTTATCATCCTTGTTTGTAAATATAGAAGTTTATTCGCAGAAAGTTCACAGACCGGCAGATGAGACTCAACCTATGGGGACTGATGTGCTTGCCCATGCAGCACAAAAAGCTTAGTCCTTCATAACTGCTTTGTAATTCATTGTTTAAGAGTATCATCCTACTCATTGCGGAGTTGTCCCATGAGAAATCAGTATCATTAGCATCCTTTCCATGCACTAACTTTGCTTAATGTCTGCATGCAGGCTGTCTTTCCTGTTTTTACTCTGCCCACATTTAAAATATCTGCTTTTTCTTTTACAAGATAATTTTTGCTCCTAATGACATTTAGAGAACAAGCTCAACATTATTATGCCGAACCAAAACTTCACATTTTCCCCTTTTTTTATCAAATCCAGGTAGTTAATCTTGTTATCTATGTGACTGACATAAATCAGAGCATGTGGTTGCTTTTAAAACTGTACCTGAATCCCATAGTTTCCACAGTATTGTCTCAAGGGTCTTGTTTAGATTTTTCTTTTCCATAATTGCTTCCTTCTGTATGAATAATGTGCCATATACATGTGAACAGTGATTAAATAATCCATTAGCACTCTCTAAAATGATCATACATTGAACTAAACGGAGAAGTAAATGTTAAAAAAAAACAAACTGCAAAAGGATGGTTTTATCTAAATAGAAATCAGATAATCTCAGACCTTTATTTGGTTTTAAACAGTGAAGCACATGATTCAGTGTCACCAGGTTAAGAACAAGAAACTGTACACAAGTTAGCTCCAGATGTCTTCTTTCCTGACAGCTCCCTTTCTCATCTTTTTTTAAAATGATTGATTCTTTCTCCTTGGCAACCAGCAGCCTGATAAAGGAAGGCTCTTCTAAACATTTTAGTAAAATGTTTCTTTCTTCTTCTTAAGGGGACACATCTTTTCCTATGGCTTTCACATCATGCAACAGACATATTCTTCTTTCTTCCTCCTACCACATAAAAGCACTACTGTGCAATCTCAGCCAGTTCAGCTCTTTGCCACCATTATTACGATTTTTTTCATATAACAGCTGAGGCTTTCAAAAAGAAGTGATTGCTTCTGGGGAGCATCTCACACTCTCCTTGGGAACATTTGACTAATGGGCAGAGGAGGCAGCTCTTCCTGCTCCATTATCTTGTCTCTTGGGAGGCTGCTCACCTCCCAGACACATGGATTCTAAATGCTCTAGCTGCCATGTGATAGCAGATCACTGGTGGAAATAACTGGATGGAAAAAAGCCAGAGGATGAAATTCTGAATCAATTTCTTTTTAAATTTTATTTTATTCTTTTTATTGCTTAGGTGTATTACAAGTACTAAGCCTCCTGTTCTCCTCTCAGGATCTGGCAAATGTGTAGAGTTTAACGTTGTAATGTTTAATTATTTGTTTGCTTTTGTTTTTGTTTTTTAATGGCCTTTCACTTGCCGATTCCAACCTTTTTTAAAAAAATATAGATCCTCTAAACTCTTGCTTTCCACTGGAGGTACACACATCTATAGAATGCATTCAGTCTTCTTACTGGGAGGCCACTAAGAATATTTCTGTGCCAAGAACCTGGAATTGCAGCTTGCTTTCTAGTCCAGTCAAACATCGTACACACATCATAGACTAAGTGAACTGTTTAGTAACCATCATTGCATGTGGGGCATGCACATGTTGCACAAAGGATGTTCTGACAGTTTCATGTAAAGAAAGATTTATTTATGGCACACTGACAGCTGATGGCAAACTTTGACTGTAACGGTGAAAGTTATTTCCAGAGAAAAATGAAAATAAAGGAAGAGGATAGAGAGAAAAAGAGGAAGCTTCCTCACTGGCCACAGGGAAGGCACTGATGGGGTCCAATAGAAGCATTCTCCTCTGAGGACTCTTTCCAGTGCAGCATGTGGTTATAGTGAAAATGATGAGTATGACGATTTCTTTCCATGCTTTCTCTTAACATGATATACATCAGGACCCATTTAAACTTCTGTTGGTTATTCCTGGTTGTGATTCTATTAGCTCTGGGAGGAGAACACTCATCATGGGCAAATGATGCACATTTGTTGCTTGTTAAGCTTCTGTGAATATATAATACTGGATAACATTTACTGAGAATTTACGTAGCTGTTGCCTCATTTGTTGAGCACCACATTTGTTTTTCTCTTTTATATATTAAAATCTATGAAACGAGAAAAAGAAGGAGTGGGAGGAAGAGCAATTCTCTCAACGTTCTTCTGTGAGAATCCACTATAATAATGCTGTGGGGGTTTACAGAGGCAAGGCTGTAAGAGCAATAATGTGGGAACAGCACAAGTGCATCAGAAGAAAAATGTCGCCACAGAGACGCTGGTAATTACCGTATCATGGCTTCAGAGAGAGATTATATAGTTGCAAGCAGCATCCCCTGAGCACTGCTATGGGTAAAGCACCAAGGAACATAAGGCACCTAAGATCTAGCTGGAGGCTGGACATAGCCTGGCAAGGAGCCATGAATTCCAGTATAAAATCAAGTTCCCTGTCAACAGTAGTGTTTAGCACAGGAATGGCAGGGTGTAGCCGGCAAGGGAGATTTCCTAAGGTTAGCAGAGGAGGCAAGGATGGCACAGCTCTCCTAATTTAGTCCCAGCTTCAGCTCTGGCTGTTTCAGAGGAAAGTCGTAATGCAGGGAGGACTGCTTGAATAAATACCTTCTAACACCCTGTCTGGTGATCAGCTTAGAACTGAGATTTGATTACACTTGCTGAGATTTGACCTTACATAACCACCTGTTTTCTGAGAGGTCCTAAAATAATCCTGTCCTCTTTCAAATCAGGCTCTGGTGGGTGACTTCTCTAGGACACCTTCCCCTCCAGAATGCTGACTTCTGCCATGGCAGCTACTGAGGGATGAAGAGCAAAAGCTGCTTTCCTCCATGCTCAGCTCTGGAGTGTAGGGGACACAGAGAAGACACCGCTCTTCCCCGATGACAAGGACATTCTTCCCCTTGCCAAGTCCTGTCTTCGACTGATCCGGCTTCCAGCTGCTTAGCTCTCCCTCTCCTTCATTGAGCTGTTCTGTCCATCCTCAGCCTTTCTTAGGCTAGCCTCTGGAGGAAACTGGCTCTGTTTTGCCCCTACCCTCTCATCCTCAACCAAATCCTTTTCCTTCCTCTGTCTTCCTGTTTCCCTGCTTTCCCTGCTTCCCCAGGGGATTTGAGTCATCCAGAAGTGACATGTGAAGCCTTTGCACACCTTCAGGCTTGAGATGAGGGTTATAGGATTAGCACTTTAACAGGCCTGAAAGCTGCTTAGACAAGTATTAGATCTCCAATCTTCCCTCCATCTTTCAAAGAAATCACTTCTGGAGATGCTGGAGAGATGGAGCACACAGTCATGTTTTCAGGGGTCAGCTCTTCATCCAAATGAGAGCCCTCAAGTCCTATGGCTGGATGGTACAAAGAGATTCACAAGGGTTTGGGAAACCCAGCTAAACCCTTACCAGGGGCTCTGTGTCAGCGCCTCAAAGTGTCTTTTCCCTCCTTGCTCTTCATGCTGAAAATTGGCTCCCTTGCCTGGCACTGTGTCTAGCCCCCATCTCTTTGCTCCCTCCCACCCCATCAGCTGCACACTCCTTTGCATCATTTTAGGAGGGGTGAGTGGCACAGAGTAAGAAGAAAACAGGCACCACTTGTGCTAGGCACAACAGGATCAACCTTAGGGTGGTGACTTTTAAAGCCAGTCATGGGACAACTTGTGCCTGTATTTTATTCAAATGGAATGAATTCATGCTTCATTGGCTGCATGCCCCTGTTTATCCCACTTAACTGGAAGGCAAAGAAGGCAGTGCTGAGGCTACTAAGGAGTTGGTTGGCACCTCACAATGCAGTGAATGCTCCCTCATATGGCAGGGAAAGGTTTTGTGTCTGAGCTCCCTGACCTGTCATTTTCCTCCACTCTTATCATCTCGTGACTGCCTCAGGACCAGATTACCTCCTTCCATCTCTGAAGGGAAGAAGTTCTCTGCATGTAGTGAGGGATACCATCCGGGAACATCTTCTAGGGGACACTGATGGCCAAAACTGACGCTCACCTTGAAGTACCTGTTGACATGAATTTACGTTGTCCTCCCAGCATTATCACCTGTAGCTTTCCTGGAGACTAAAAAAACTTGAGGAGGAGGCAAAACTCATGACAGTGACAGGATTCAGCAACATTATTTATTAGAGAGAAAATTAAGTTAGTGACACTATGTATTGAGTTCAGTGAAAATGCAAATTAGTAGTTGCAAAACAAACCACTTTACAAGAGCAGCATTAAAATATATTACACTGTTGAACCTCTTAAAATTACAAGAATGGATTCTCTACCTGTACTGAAATCTCTTGTCATTTTTCCCCTCAGAGCTTCCAGCCTGGGAAATTTCAGTTCCAAATTAGACAGTTTGGGAAATTACAAGTAAATGAAAGCAAAAGATTCTAACAGGTCAAGTTTTTCTGAATTAGTCACTTCTAAGAGCTGAAAAATAGTTCTGTTCCTCAAATGCAGCCACCTGTTCTACAGAAGATGGCGATGACATTTAGCAGCACAGAGCTGCAATATACCACCACTGTAAAAAATTCAAATCCAGAAATACTGGACAGCTTATGGCAGCAATCCAAATTCAAATAGGAAAAAATGCCATGCCTATTTATTTTTAATCTTACAATTTTTTAAAAATGTCAACATTTATTGTTTCTAACAAGGCACTACAGACATATATGGCAGTTGTGATTAAAGGCTATGTAGTCAAAAGATAGGTGTTTAAAAATTTGCATAAGCTTTTTGAAATAAGCTTAGACATTAGTGGTTGATCACATGTATTAATTTGGTCAACAAATTGTGATCAGTGAGGTAAAAGTAAATAAGAGCTAATCATAATATTTTAAGTAGAAAATATTATTTTCCAACTAAGAACACATTTGAAATTTTACCATATTTTTTGCAGGTACACTCTAGCTGTTGTCCTTGCCTCCTTCTGTCACAGAAAAAAGAATTGGCTGGGGTTGGACAATGTCTGCCAAGAGATGATCTTCATTGCATGTCACCAGTTTGTCAGAGATTAAATACTCGGTGATAGAGAATTGCTTTCAATGATGTTCTGCTCCATCATGGTTCAAAACCTTCCTTCCATCCAGCAGAGCAGTGACGTGGTTCCCCAGCGGGATGCTGGATATGCTGACCCAAAGGATGATGACTGGCTTCTAAGTTCCCATCTGCTCGGCATGGTGCGTATCCAACACCTACAGCTCCTTCTCACACTGCTTACCAACAGGAAGATGAAGCATAGAGCAATGACATGATTTGCCCATGATTACATACTGGCTAATTTCTAATCTAAGAGTTTACCATTTCTTCTACATGGTAGGCAGACATGCCTCTATAGGCTGAGTGTACATATATTTGGTGCAGTTATATATCCCTATTCCTTTATGCATATCTGTGGATATACTGGTCTTGATTTACACTCACATACATTTAGAAATAGTGTGTAAACAGCTACACAAAAGCACATGCAGTCAGGTGTTTAATGAAAAAGAAATCCCTCAAAGACACCAAGCTAATCTCAATTATTCTTCAGCAAGAACGGTTGCCATAACACTAGTTACAGTTGTACTGATTTCTCTGTACACAGCCGATAAAACCAAGGAAATTTCAAGCCAAGCCACGAATGAACAATAACCTCAACCCACAACTCCTCTCAGCTAAACAGTGTCCTGAAAGGAGGTTGTAGTCATGTGGGGGTTGGTCTCTTCCACCAGGCAGCAACTGACAGAACTAGAGGACACAGTCTCAAGCTGTGCCAAGGAAAGTATAGGTTAGATATTAGGAAGAAGCTTTTCACAGAAAGAATAATAAAGTATTGGAACAGTCTGCCCGGGGAGGTGGTAGAGTCATCTGGATGTGTTTAAAAAAAGACTGGATATGGTACTTGGTGCCATAGTCTAGTCGAGGTGTTAGGGCATGGGTTGGACTCAGTGATCTTGGAGGTCTCTTCCAACCTCGTAATTCTGTGATTCTGTGGTCTCCCAGTACGAACTGGGAAGTTTGCTAAAATCAAAGTGTTAGTCTAGACAGAAAAGAAACCAAGAGAAGCAGTTGATGTACAAGATACAGTGGCTTCCTCAAGGGTCCCCACAGTTACATCCAACTCTTCACAGCTTTCCCAGGCCAGGACTGTTCACATGAACAATATGAGCCACCATAAAGTGCACTGGAGTTAAAAGAATTTGCACTATCCTTTCCCCATTCCTATCCCACACAGCCACTTCCCTGGTGCTGGCTTAAATGTCTAGCCACATTTGTCCATTATAAGCAAGTATTGGGAAACCTATCTGGACTGAAAACTCACCGGTATATACTTAGCATTTGCTTACATATTTTTGCTTGGTACCATTTAAACTCATCTCACTACTGTATTCAACTCTTGTGCTGGCCATGGGGAGGGTTAGCCTAGGAGTGAAAAAGAGTGGAAGAGGATAAAATAATTTCTCTTGATCATGAAATTAATTCATGGAAGCTTAAAATGTTTCTGCAGCTATAGCCTCTGCAAAATGGAAATCCATTGTCAGACAGACATATGCTCTGTTTGTCTTTTGAAATGCATGAGCTAAGAGTCATTGTGCTACCCATAGCCTAAATGAAAGCAATTTCAGGCTGGGAGAATGAGTCCTCCTCTTCTGAGATTTGTTTATCCTCGACTGAAGAGCCCTTTTACTCAGTTGCTTGCAACCTTTAAAAAATTGTGTGCAATAAATATTTTCTAATGGACATGTGGATACCGTGCAATGAATTTAAGTCCATTGACAATAGATTTGCTTTGCTTATTTTGCTTCTGTAAGTGCATTAAGAGCAGTCTATCAGTCATTGCACGTCCAGATTTGTTGTTTGCAAACCAATGATCTAATTTGTTGTACACCGAGGACTATGTACGTTAAGGATTTATGTGACTGAAGAACTAAGTGGGCACTCCGTGCATGGAAAAGAAAGAGGAAATCTGCTGATATTTCACAAAGGAAGCAGTGTAAAATCTTTTGGATCATTTAAGCAGCTCTGGGAAATGAGAGCTTATTCTTCCTAAAGCACCTGATTTTTGAAACTGCTTGTGTGAGAATGGCTGGAAGTTGGGAACAATAAGCTGATTAAGTGCAGCAGGTAGCAGGAAAAAAGAGGTTCATAATGACCACCATTTGCTCTACCCCTTATCTTCCAATGTATGCAGGAATACAAAACCTTATTCTCTTCGTATTCGTCTCGGTATAAATCAGGACCAGCTTTTGAAATCGACTTAATTACACCAGGAAAGTAAACAAAATAAACGCCTGGGGCGAAAACCAAAGTTATTCCCCCTCTCGCTCCCAGGCACAGCAACCCTCACCGAGAGCGCGGAGCCGCGCACGGGGAGCACTCCCGCGGCCCCGGCCGGGCTCAGCTCCGCAGACAAAGCCCTGTGCACCTCTGCGCAAAAAGAGCGCAGCGCGGCGCCGAGCGGGCGGGAGCGCAGACAAAGCGGGGCAGGCGGCGGAGCGCCGCAGCATGCGGGGCCGCGCAGGGCTTCCTCTGCGAGTGGGCTGCTGCCGCGGCTCCTTTTTTTTTTTTTTCCCTGCGTGTGAGTGTTATTTTTTTTTTCCTCTCTTCACCAACTTCCTTCCTGCTCCAACTGCCAAAGCTCGAGTCTGAGCGCTGACAGCAGAGGAGGACCCCGGCCGCAGGCACCGCTCAGCCCGTGAGTACCAGGGGAGGGCACGGGGGAGCCGCGCAGGGTCAGCGGAGCGGGCGCAGCCCCTGCTCTCTTCCCGCAGGCGCCGCGCAACTTTACGCCTTTGTTCCCGGTGGCTGGCGCCGTTGCCCGGTCTTGCCCGGGGAGACTGCCAGGGCCCTGCGTGGAGCCGAGGGGGAAGCCTGTCCACCCGATGCTCCGCGCTGCGACGGGGTGAAGGAGCAGGGAAACCAGCCCCGGCGGCCCCGGGGTGGCGGCGGGTGGATCACTGCGGAGTTGCTACCCGCGGTCTCCGGGCAGTGGGCGCCCTTTGTGTCCCCGCACCCCAGAGGGGGTGGGATGGGCAGGCCAGGGCTGGGGGCGCTGCTGAGTCCGGTGTGTTTCTCCCCCATCGCGGAAAATTACTTCCTCCCTGCTAAACCCGCTTCCTGGAGATAAGCTCTCGCTCGGGGGCTGGTTTGGAGGAGTGATGCGCAGACGGAAGACAAGTAAAATGCCCCCTCCTGCCGAAGGTGCGAGGGCAGCCGCCCACCGGCGGCACAGGCAGAGCCCAGCTGCAAGGCGCTCGCACCTCTAGTCGGGGCATGATTCCTCTTTCGCCTCTTGCAGCAATCTCTTTCTGGCAGGGATCCCTAACTCTGCCCTTGCCCTCTCCCTGCAGTTTCACGGGTCCTGCCAGGCCTGAGAGACGCAGGACTGTGGGTTGGGGCTGCAGGAACACAAGAAAAATGCGGCAGGGCAAGACACAAATCGCAGAGATTTCTCCTTGCACAGAGCAATATAGGGTTAATTTTCTCATTTTTAAAGAGGCTCCTGGCCTGAGTGGGGGCCTCCATCTTAGCCCTTGGCCTGGGCAG
Organism: Calyptomena viridis; assembly: GCA_013390005.1. NCBI lineage: Eukaryota > Metazoa > Chordata > Aves > Passeriformes > Eurylaimidae > Calyptomena > Calyptomena viridis. Next base: position 127,807 of record WEIV01013384.1, on the reverse strand, counting down.
TGGCACAGAAGCTCAGAGATCATGACAGCAACATTCTTTCTCTGGGGAAGCATTAGTGTTTGAGCCCAGGAACGTGTCTCAGCTTGCAGAGGATACCACTTCCAGACCTAGAGCAAGTAGAGGCAGGAGCAGCTGAGATGAGAGTTTTCGTCTTGGTCACCTCCTGCCTGGGAAATTGGCAGAAAGGCAGGGCCAGGTCCACAGCTTGGAGAGAAATGCCGGAAGAGGGTCTGATTGGTGCCATTCTGAGATGCCTGTGAGGCAGGGGTTGTGCATTCCAGACAGCCTGGCTGTCCCTGTTCCCGGCAGGGTCTTCCTGTTGGCACGGCAGGTTGTCTATCCACCTTTCTAGGAGGTTTTCAGAGTCTAAAAGCATTCCCTCTCAAGTAAGCCACCCTCGTGGTCTAGCAGGGAAAGTCTCTGCGACATGTGTGATGCACAGACAGGGTCTGAAGGATGAGCAGAAATCAGCTGGTCCAGTCCTGACTCCCTACCTTTTCTCTGCATGTGCCCAGAGATCTCTCTTACCATTTCCTGGGTCTGTCGCTCTCCTGTGATAAACCACAAGAGGTGGAGGGAGGACAGGGGCAGGCAGACACCTCTGCTCTGTGCTTGTAGTAGTGGCAGATGCAGCCTGGTATCATGAGAGATCTTGAGAGAGTGGAAATTACTCAGACCTGCAGCTGGAGTCCAAGTGGAAGGCAAGACCTGGCAGTGGCTGTCATGGCTCATCACAGTCTCTTCCAGTGCTGAGTGTGGAATGGCACTGAAGGGATTATGAGGCTTTCTAAGGTGACTGTGCTGGGGCCACAGAGTGGTGGAGCACGTGTAATCATTGCTTTCACAAGGGAGCTTTCTCATGAGGAGAAACTCAAGCGCCCTTCCTATGGTAGTTAGGTACATCCTAGGACTGGGCATGAACTCAGTCAAGGTTATTCAGCCGCTAGGATCTGCTTTCTTTCCTGTCTGTTTGAGTTGAGATTCCCTTTTATTTCCCAGCTGCCCACCCTGCACTAGTTCCTCACTCCACAAAATTGCAGTCGTCTTGAAATTACCATTTTCCTTTAGCATGCCTGACTGAATCTTTGTCTTCCTGTGTCGCTTGGTCCTTCTGTCCCTTTGTAACATGCCAATATACCACTCCTTGATTATATTTTTTCCCCTCCACTGGAATTGCTCTGGGAGGTCTGCATATTACTCATTGTTGCCTGATACCACTTGCTGATTCACCCCACACAGTTGTTTTTTCTTTTTTTTTTTCTTTCTTTTTTTTCTTTTTTGTTTTATATGTTTCCTTTCTGTTTAAATGAATGAGAAAACTATCCTATTAGCTCTCAATTTAACTTTTGGGAGCAGGGCAAATGTTAAAGCCACAGCTGCAGAGTAGGATAAAGGGTTTGTTTGGAAAATGGCAAATAAGCAGGAAAAAGGGGAATTTTAGTAGGGACAGCCTCAAAGAAGTTAATACAAGGATAAGGGGAAGTGATCTGAATGATCTGTGTAGCTTGACCAAATCCTCTTGCTGCCAAAAAGCAAGGAATGCTTTGGCCGTTTGTGACAACTGTCACTCTAGTAGGGCACTGCTTTGTTTTTCAGCCTTTCTCTGAAGAGTGAGAAGGTGGCCAGGACCAAGAGGTCGGCTCCATGAGGCAGGCAGCTGACTAAGGGGGACCAGGCACAGCACTGCTTACCTCTCCTGCCTGTCTCCTGTTCCCCCATCCCATGCCCTGGCTGCCCATCAGTTGATCTTTCCCTGCTCTGGCTCTCATTTGGGATGCCACCCAAGCAGTTTTGCTGCCCTTCTCTGTTCAGCGGTGCATGTTTCAGCCATGCTGGCTGCATGGCTGCAGGCTTCAGCTGTCTTGCCTCTCCTTTCTGAGAAGCAGCACAGGTATGCATGGCTGCTCTGTGGTCACCATCATGCTTCCTTCCTCAGTGGGAAGGAGTCCTGATCAGTGCCTGAACTGAGCTGTTCCTGGGAGCATAGGAAATGCCAGCAGATAGACTAGCGGGTCTGCTTCCTTGAGAGCTTCAGCTGACTTGCTAATCTAAGGGAGTAGCTGTCAGGTATTCGCTCTTTCTATGAAATATGGCTTTTAACCCATTATCAGAGGGGGAATGGAACATCTGTCCTTGCTTTACTTGTGTATTTCTGTGCTCTAGTGGCAGTGGCTCTTTGTGTGAGATATGCTGGCAAGCACTGAAGCCTTGTATGGTGGCTTGTAATTGCAGGGTTGCTGGCCACAACCGTGCTGCAGAGTGGCTGTAAATCACTCTGGTTTCAGCCTCTGCTCCTGCACCTCCTCCCTGGGAGGGAAGAATGGTGTAAGTCTGTGTGTGCGCATGGTGCCTGCAGGGAGAGAGGAGCGGGGGTAGAGGGGGGATCGTGTTTGAGCCAGAATATCAGCACAGCAGTGTCGGGATTGCAGCTGATCACCGTCGCCATTTGCCTGTAACAATCCCCCTGCCTTCAGTGCTGGGTGTGTGCCTGCCTGTCCAGGAGACTGAGCCACGCTGTGCTCAGCGTGAATGCCCCTGGGAACACTACCCCCGTCCAGAGCAATCTCACTGACTGCCCCCTCTGTTACCCAGACCAAGTGACCATGACTGAGAAGACCCAAGAACCTCATGTGGAAGAAGATGATGATGAGCTGGATGGGAAACTAAATTACAAACCTCCTCCCCAGAAAACACTGCAGGAGCTGCAAGAGTTGGACAAGGATGATGAAAGCCTCGCTAAGTACAAGAAGTCCCTGCTGGGAGATGGACCTGTGGTAGTAGGTAGGTTGGGACATATGGATGGGGAGGGACTGGGGAGATGTATTGCAACAGTGTGCTGTGGGGATGAGGCAGGCAAGGCTGCCTCAAAGAAGAGGGATCTTGTTTGGCCGTGGACATGCACTGCTTCTGCTGGAGGACTGGGGATGGGCAGGTGGAGAAATGCATGTGAAGGAAGCAAGGAAGGTGCTCTGAGCACTAGGAATAGGATTACTGGGGAGTGCTGGCATTGGAAAGGGACTTGTGGTGGGAGGTGTGTTGGTCTTGGAGGACTCCTGAACAATTAGGAACATGAGGAGACTAGCCTATGCTGAAAGGGAGTCTTGTTGCTCAGAATGATCTTAAGAAGGAAGTGTTCTGTAGTGGAAACACCTCCTCTAGGTATTGCGATGGGGGCCAGAGGGATCCATGTTGAAGGACTGGGGTAGATATGTGGTCCTCTTGTGCTAAGAGGAGCTTGGTGTTGCTGGGTGTTTCATGAAATGTGGTTTCTGTGTGAGAAGGCATCCCTGTTTCTTCAGTGTCATTTCCCTCTGATTGCATTCAATTTTGCAAGCTGACAGCTTCCCCCGACTTTTCTACCTGCAGACCCAACAGCTCCCAATGTGGTGGTCACTCGACTCACTTTGGTATGTGATTCTGCTCCAGGACCGATCACTATGGACCTTACAGGTAGGCACAAGCTCTGTCTGTGGTCATGAAGGGGAGCTAGCAAAGGCCCTGGCATTCTTCAGCTTAAAAGAGAGCTTGTTCTTGGGATTCTACAGTGGGTTTTAGGGGAACTCTGTGGCCATCTTAGCCTTGTTTCTTATTTTACGGTATTCACATATGAATAAAAAAGGGGATGTAACAAAGGAAAATATCAAAGGTCTTTTTCTTCATCTAGACTGCTCTAGGAGCTCCTGGGTTTCTCCTGTCATCTCTGCTCACTTCCTTTCAATGAGACCTCACAAGCACAAGGGATATGCATGTATTTGGGTAACAGGCTGTTTTGAAACTTCAGAATCGAGCAATGCTGCAGTTCCGGCTCCTGAGGACATGGGGAGAGAACCAGGCTTCACCTTATATGGGCTTCTCTGAAGAGAGAGGAAGCTGGGCCCAGAGAGGCAGAGAGACTTCCTCTTCAACCAAAACCACACATAGCCCTGCAGAGCCCAGGCAGCCTTCCAAGCTGGGCAGGAGCTGTGAGACACACTCCACTCACCTGAGCCAAGACTGGGCATGAATGAAGCATGCACGTGCTCCTGCAGATGCCCAGCTAGTCTGTGCATCAACATCTTTATGTATATGTGCCCAGTCCTATGTTAGTTTAGGCATTATCTTCATAGATGTGGGCACAGAAACATGCATACACCCAGGCATTTCTGTGTGTATTTGGTCTCACAGTGCAATTGCTTATACAGACCTCCATGTACTCATTTTGCAGGTGTTTCCATCCTTTGAATAGATGCTCACCTCCGACACCAATCCCAGCCCCATCCTCCCCCCCCCACATGGTCTCTCCTCATTGTGACAACTGTAGCTAATGGCTTGATCCTCTCCTTACAGGTGACCTTGAAGCACTCAAGAAAGAGACCTTCGTATTAAAGGAAGGAGTGGAATATAGAGTTAAGATCCACTTCAGAGTGAGTTGTTTTCTTTCCTGTTGCTCCTCATCAGTTGCTTAAGCCAGTCAGCAGCAGTCTTACTAGATAACTAGAGCCAGGCAGCATGCCTGCCTAAAAGCTGGGTCCTTGTAAAGCTCCCCTAGCTTCGGGTGTTATTCTACCCAACAAGGGACCAGGTATTTCTGGGGAATTGCTTCTGCTTGCTCACCCTTTGGAGGAAGTTGATTTCTGTCCACTCACACTGGTGAATAACAGGTAGTCTGAAAGCCAGATGTGTAGTTTTGGCTGAGTTTGGTTTCGCTTTTCAGCCACCAGAAAAATCTTTACGTCACACAAACTGGAAATGGACAGGGAAGAGAAGAGATAATGGCTTTTCATGAAGTACTGGTTCAGTCAATATTACTGGTCTTCATGTATACATAAAAAGGGGTTTTAATACTGTAGCGCTTGGCTGAAGATACCTGAATTCTTCTGAGTTATGATATACACAAATGGGCCCATTTCTCCCTCTTTCCCATTAACCAGAGTGTCAGCCATTTCTTCTGTTTACAGCTGAAAAAAAAACTTGGCCACACTGTGTGGGATCCAGCACTGAACTGATCATCTCCACAAATGTTAGCTTCAAACAAAGCTAGGCTTGGCAGAGAAGGCAAAAATGAAAGGAATATAGTTCTCCTGAGACAGACAAGAGAAGGTGTTAATATTTTGGGTTCTGTAGGGCAGACTTCCTCTCTTCTCTGAGGCTTGCTCTCTCAGAGATGAATGTCCCCCAATGCTGTCCCCTGAGACACCTCCAGCTCTCTTGTTGCTATGAAATATTTTCATCTGCATTTGAGCCCTCTTGACAGGAGATAGCTGGAGCCAGACAGTTTACTCTTAACTCCCTCCCTCAGTCCTGTCGCTGGTAAGAGCTGACATCATGTGAATTCTTCCCTGTGATGTAAAAGGATCTGTCCACCTTGTTTCCAGATTGAGTAGTGTACACTGCAGTGTATGCTGGAGGGGAACAGCGAGGGATACATCCAAGGTATCCATGGGAAATTTGAGGAACGATTGTGAACAAAACTCTGTCCCTCTGTCTCTTGAGGAGAAACTTACCAGCTCCCCATGGAGCTTAGGGGGCAGCTGCAAGTGTTCAGGTAATCTTTCCCACCCATTTGTGCTGGAGAGATGACTAGTTACCCATGTATGGTTTTCAATATGAAAATTGTTAACCAAGAACTCCCTGCTTCACTTTTCTTTGTCCTCATCAGCCTGGCTTGAGAACCTGACTGATGTGCTCTAATCAGCTTCAAAGTCAGGCAAAGGACGAAGAGGTGCAGGAGATGCATAGAGGATGCTGTAGGTCTCCAGGTGCCTATGGAGAAGTTGTGTTAGTGCTCTCTACAATGTTCAGAGCCTCCCTGGTGTAGGGAGTCAAGATGGGTTTGTGCCTAAGGAGAGAGAAAAACAACAGATACAGAACAAAACCCCTTCTCTTGACACTTACTTCTGGTCACTTCTTGCAGGTAAACAGGGACATTGTGTCGGGACTGAAATATGTGCAGCACACCTACCGGACAGGAGTGAAGGGTGAGTAAGAGTCCTCTGTGCCCTGCACTCCAGTGCTCCTACACCTGTGCTCCCTCTTCTCAAAGAAGTGTTCCTGCAGCTCTGGGCTGGGACAGAGGCTCCCTTGGTCCCAAGTCCCTCCCTGCATTGCCACACAGGAGGTGACTTCTCATCAGAGTGCATAAGCCTCTGTCACCCAGGACATTTGTTTCTTGTTCCTATGTGAACACAGTATGAACCAGCTCTGGTATCTATATGCTATACTGTCTGCAGCAGCAAAGTCTGCAGTGACTCTGCTTAGACAGTGCTTGCCACAGATTTCCTCTCTATACAGAGCTCTTCCATCCCCTGTAGAGTGGCAAAGCCTGTGTGGAGCTTCCTATGCCCTGAAAGTTCTTCAGGAGTGCTTGGTAAAATTCAGACCTGCTCTACAGAAAGCTTCCCACTGTGTGCAGGGCCTTGTATTTGCCCGTGTACTCTCCTCTTTATGCACTGCTGCTCTGCTTGAACAAGGCAGAGGAAAGCCCCATTTTTCACACACACATCCCACATTTTTGCATGCAGCCACCTCTAAGGCTTCAACATCCTGTTCAGCACACATGAGTGGTGTCTTCTCACCAGGAAAGAGAAGCAGTGGGAAATCATGGTAGACCTTGAGCCTTGAGTACATTGGGTGTACTCATTCTCTTCTAGCAGCAAATACATGTGAAATGGTAGAGGCTGAGTTGTCTGTTCACCTGCCCATCCACCCATCTTACCCTTCCAACTGTCTTTATGCTTCACTAATTGACTTTTTCCATGGTTTCTGCTCCCCTTTGCTGACATGGACTGTCCCTTTCTCTTCCATCTCCTTTCTGTCTGTGATCTGCACTTCATGACTTCTTCTCTCTTTACCATTCCCCATCTGAGGGTCTTATCCCCTTATCCCTGTGGATTGTTTGCTCCTAGTGGACAAAGCCACGTTCATGGTTGGCAGCTATGGGCCACGGCCAGAGGAGTACGAGTTCCTGACACCTGTTGAAGAGGCTCCTAAGGGTATGCTGGCTCGAGGCACCTATCACAACAAATCCTTCTTCACGGATGATGACAAGCATGACCATCTCACCTGGGAGTGGAACCTGTCCATCAAGAAGGAATGGACAGAATGAATTCACCCAGTTTGCCTTCCCCCTTCCCGTCCCCTGGCCTCCTGCACCAGTCTCCAGGTGGGCCATGCCCACCACGCTGCTCCTTCCCGTCACCTTGGCTGGCCACAGCCCTGGCAGCCTTTCACACGAGTGCTGGGGCTCTGTGCCAGCCTTGGTCGATGCACAGCCCTGCAGGCGGCCTTTGCTGCTGCTTCTGACACACTGAAAATAACCCAACCGTTCTCACCACCACTCCATCACGGCACATAATGAGTTACATTGGGAAGAATCTCCCTCCCTCTCTCCCAGTACTTCCTCCTGTTGCCACCATCTCTCCTGTACCAACTCCGGTCCCGGAAGTGCCTTTTCTAGGAAACAAGATCACCTGGCAGGGCGGACTGGTCCCTGGAAAATCCCTTTCTTGAGTTATACTTGCCATTGTGCTCTGACTCACTGTAAATGGTTACGTACATCCCGTGATGGTCTCCTGGTCTGTATCTGGTGCCCTATCCTCTTAAAATCCATCCTTGTGCAGGCAAAGCCAGTCAGGGGGAATACAGCTAGATGCTGTAATAAGACTTCGGTGTCGCAAGAATAAAACCAGTTTCTTTCTTCTTCTCTGCATGAGTGTCACATTCTTTTCTAGAGTATGTTTTTCAGTCTATGTGAAGAATGTGTTATAGGAAGGCTTAAGAACATATTTCAGCAGGGAAGTAGCCCTCCTCCTTCAAAACATCAGCCGTACTCTGTAAGCAAATTATTTCAGAACTGTTTCCTTCAGAGATTTCATGAAGCCTTTGAAGCTCAAAGTCTGAGCCATGATGGGGAGTAGGCTGTCTCCCCAGTAGACAGCCCCTACCTCTCATCCCAGATGGCAAGTGAATGAGCCAGGGAGCTATAACATAGCCTTCTCATGTTTAATGCTTACCGTAGCAGCTGTTTCCCAGAGCTAATGCAAGAGCTGCTTGTCCCTGTGACTGGTCTGCAGGGACACTTGAGACAACTGGAGAGATTTGTTCTTACACAGCTGGGCTGCCTGATCACAAAGGTGCAGGGCAGCCAAAATGTCCAGCACTGTGAGTGAGGATGGACTGACGGCAGTGTCAGTGAGGCTCTCCAAGGCTGGTGCCCACACAGCAGGGAGGGGCTTTCTCCAGCCAGGCGGTTATCTCAGGAGCTGAAGGCTTTGCCCTGAGCCAGCTGCTCCTTTCCCACTGCCCCAAGGGTGGCTGTGGGCCCCTGCAGCAGCTGACGTGTCTCTTGCTGAGGAGAGGACCGGACCAGGGTGGCATGGTGAGGAGAAGGCAAACTGGTGCCATGAACATGTCTGTCTTCCCATGCCTCTTCGTTATCCTGCTTGCCAGATGCTCCCCAGCTGGGTGTGCTGAATATGTTGACTCTGCATCCCACAGTAAGTGAGCTTTCTTCTAGGCTCAGGAAAAGACTGGATCTGCTGCAGGGAGTCCTTATCCGGGGTATGCTGCACAAACATTGTATTGAGCTTGTAGGAGAGGTGTTTGGGTGGCTCGTAAGGTTGGGATGCTTGTGTGTATGTTGGGGGAGCCTTTTTGAGCTGCTCTTTGTGTACCCTCTGCCGAACCTTGACCTTTCCTCTCTAGGCACAGCCAGCACTTCAGAGAAACCTATCCTGTTAAACAACATTGCGGATGCTGAAGCCTTTGTTAGTGGTGCAGAGGTGGCGGTCATTGGATTCTTCCAGGTGTGTTCACAGCATCTCCCGTCTGCCAACTGTGATTCGTCCCCCACCTTGATGACAGCACGGGGCTGGATATGGTGTAAACGCCTCTCAAAAGCAGCTGTTGTCCTGAAAGGTGCTGGGGCTGTGACAGGCATGTGAAGGGATTAGGTGACAAGTCACAGAGAGATATAGAGAATTCGATCTGTGTGTGGAAAGGGAGACAGAGGAAAGGGAGGAAGGTGAAGGAGGTTGTAGGAGCCTGGAGCAGGAGAAAGGGAAATGCTGCAGAGGAAGCCAAACAGGAGTGTGGGTAGCATAGAAACAGTGTGGCTAAGTGGGAACATCGTTTTTTTGCTGTAGTCAGCAAAGACAAAGTAAGGCGCTGCCTGTGTAATGGGGCTGAGGTAGCTGTCTTGGAGCAGCACTGGTGGGGGCCCTGTGAAGTCCAAGAAGGTTTGAAGTCAGGCTACAGCCTCCTCCAACAGAGGATGTAAGCATGGTTTTTGTTCCCCAGAGTTGATATCCTTGAGATCTCTGTCTCTTTTTGTCTAAATTCAGTTGAATCCAAACGTGAATGATGAATGGCATGAATACTTTTCCTCAGGAAATAAAATAAACCAAAAACATTTATTGAGTTAGAGCACTGTAAAACAGAGGCATCTTTGACAGCATCCTTATTACTTTTAAGGTTCCCAAATTGCACCTTTTTCTGCCTTTTTTTTTTCAAGCTCTGCTCTGCTCTTCTGCTGCCCGTACACTGTCTCATGTCAGAGAAGATGTCAGCCTTTCAAAAACAATAACTTCTGCAAGCACCTTCCTATTTCTGCTCTGTACCTGGGGCTGGAGAGCAGCTAGGGAGGGTATCATGCCCTTGATACCAGGGCACGGGCATCTCCGCCCACCACAGAGTGAGAACCGATGGTGCTGCCTGTGCAATGCGGGCAGCAGTAAGTGTGAGCACTGTAGGCTTATGCCCCAGGGGTCTTTTAAGCACTGATCACAGAGCACCAACTGCCTCGAATTCAGTGCCTGCAGGCATTTGTAGCTCCTTGGGGGTTGCTCTTGCAGCACTAAAGCTGTGCAAACTAGCAAGGCAATCTGCACACACAGAATGAAAGTGCTGAGACGCCTACTTCCCCCAGGGTAGCTGGCTGGGCTTGTGGCAGGGCTGTACCCAGAGCCTCCTCCTGAGCTACAGCAGGGACATGGCTTTTTTTGTTCTATGCCACGGTGACCTCCCTCCCGCTGCAGGGTTTCGTTCTTCAGAGCCAGACATGAGGCTGCTGCCCTGCAGCCCCAGCTGCCAGGAGCACGAGGCAGCAGCCAGCGACGTGTCGGGCATTCAGTGCCTGAAGCATGGCAGGCTGTATTTGAACAGTAGATAAAAACGTATGTGTGCCATGAGGGCTTGGCCCTCTGCCTGAGAATATGTTCATCCAAATACTATCCATGTTCTCTGTTCACTATAAATTATTTCTCTGCTGCAGCCTTTCAATTCACTGCAGTACGTGGCTCGGCAAACTTCCTGTATAATGGGCATGGCCTCCCTGACCGGGAACAGCATGCCATGATGGAAAAACAGCACCCTGCTCCAGAAACTCTGCGTGTCTGCAAGAAAGGGCCATGCTTGTCCTGATTAAGCCCCAGCTTTCCCAGGAATGCTCCAAAACTCAGTGAGATTATTCCCACCCTAGGCTTTAGTGCTCTCACCAGAGCAATGTTGATGCACTGGCATTTCCAAAACAGGTCGTGAGAGATGATTTTCTTTGGAATGAACAAAGAATTTTGTTTGCCTTTCTCTCTGGGCTCACAAAGAGCTGAGCTGACAGTTCAAACTAAAAAGAAAAACAAACCAATTTCCAAACAGAGGCCATGTCTTGAGAATTTATATCCAACAAATAGAACTATCAAAAATACATCACTGAAAAGCTGGGAATGGGAATAGCAAGGGAGGCTTTAATATAGGCTGGGGCTGTACTTAATGCTCTTGCTGCAAGAAATAGAATGGACTTCAAATTGCTGAAAAATTGCACATTTATATTCTCTGATATATCTGAATTAGTTACTTTTGTAAGGATATATCTAAGACATCTGTTTAAAAGGACCCAGGATATTGATAATGCAAGGTGTTCAAAAATTGTAACCCTCTGACTGTACAGTCAAGGTTAGCTTAAATATTGTGGGGGTTAGGTATTTTTTTATACACACACACACATATATACATGTATTTATATATACTTTTTTTTTTTTTTAACGTGTTACACCAAGATTCTGGGTTTGTCCCCTCCCTTTTGAGTGCCCAAGGGCTCTGCACCATCCAGCCATGTTCCTCGGGAGCGTGGGCAGTGAGGTTTGGGATGAATGCAGGACAGGGCGTCCATCCTGCCATAACTAACTGTCGGCTGTAGCCCGGGACGGAAGGGGCGCTTGGCACCACTGGCTGTGGGAGGAGAGGGTGCTGGCGGGGCAGGAGTGTGGGTGTCCGGCCGCGCAGCACGGGTGACACGGGCGCTCCCNGGTCCCCGCGGGGGCTCCGCCCGTCACCGCGCGGCCCCTCAGCCGCCCTCCCTCTGCCTCCGCAGGAACCGGAGAGCTCCGAAGCGTCGCAGTTTCGCCTGACGGCCGGCCGCATCCCGGAGGTGCCCTTCGGCCTCAGCACCAGCCCCGCCGTCCTGTCCCACTACGGCGTCTCGGCGAACACCGTCACGCTGTTCCGCAGGGTGCGTGGGTCCCGCGGCGTGGCGTGCGGGGACACAACGAGCAGCTCCCTCCTGGGGAACACGCTGCCAGGCAAAAAGCTGTGTCTCCAGCATGATCTCTCTGGTTTCGGTTCCCCTCTACGTTGGTGTAGGTGAGAGAGGACAAGCTGAGAAGTTGCCCGCGGTCACGGCACAGGAGAAGGGACATCTCTGGGAAGTAGTGTTAAAAAACCAATGAAGTTGCTCATGTCTCCTTAGAGCAAGCCAAAAAAAGGTTTGTCGCTGGCAGCTGCCTGCCCACCTCAAAGGACATCTGTATAGCTTCCTGCCTCAAAGAGGGGTTTTGCTTTTCACTCGCAGAGACATGGGACATTTATTGCATCTGATGAGATTCTCCTTTTTAAGTGTTTGCCCTATGGATCTGGTTCAGCACCCAGTGCTTTGCAAAGAGCGATGTGTCTGTTTCTGCATGACTTGCCTGGAGCTTAGCATTAACTTGGATGGGGCTCCCTTGGTTTTGGGAAGGGTTCTGAGACACATGAAAGTCGTCTAGAGTTCATGTTACAATGGATCAACATAGCAGGCTTGATACCAAATCTTGCCAAGTGTCACTTCAGGCAGACAAAGCTCTTTCCTAGGGTACAAAATTTCCATCATGACTGAAAAGAGATCCAGACTGGGTCTCTGCATTCAGATGCTTTGCCACCAAAAGAAATCCCAAACACTCTTTTCTGTCTCCTACACTGTGGTTTGCAGATTTATTCCCTAAAATGCTTTGGGCATGGACCCCTTAGAAATGTTACTTTGGAGTTTCTTAGGGATGAATGCTGTGATGCTGTGCAGGATCAAATCTTTGTTCCAGCCGTACGTGCTGGTGCCTCACTATGAGGCTAGCAAACACTAGCTGTGTTTGCTGAAATTTAAGGAGATGATACTGGGAAGGGCCATATGCTTGCTTCAGGAATACAAAGAAAAGCTAAGAGCAAGTATTGTACTGGTTATATCCATTTTCTCGTGTTGCCCCTTTTCACACAAGCATGGCACTTGAAAACCGAAGAGGGAGGTGTAGCTGAAGAGGAAAGGGGCCACAGGTAGCACAAGATGTCTAAAAAGCCAGTCAAGTGTGGCATCACCAGAGCTCTAAGTGCATGGGATGGGGGGAAAGGGGAACACACTACATGGTCTAGGGAAACTAAACATGGCAGCTTGGCCAAATTCTGGATCCAGAATTGGATCCAGGTTGTACAAAGATTGGACTAAGCCAGTTTGTTTTCTCTTCTTTCTCATAATTTCCCATACTGTGTTTGCCACTGATGTTATCCAAATAATTCAAAAAGAATGATCTAAGAGTGAGCAATAGGTAGACAAGTCCTTTTATTTAACCTTTTATTTGCTATGTGGGGATGTTGCAATTTCAAAGCAACACCCTGTTCACTTTTGGTTCTTAGTCATAGTGGTTTTCTTCCAAAAATATTGAAAAGATCCTTTGTTTTTGTGCCATGACAGTTAATGAGGATGACTGCATTGGGAGAGTTTTTGATAAAAGCAAGTGTTTGGATTGTTGGAATTTGGATTATGTTGAATATTCTTTGTTCAGAGTCCAGTTTTTGTGACTGAACTCTTGTTTAAAAGGAAAAAAAAAAACCAGCCAAGAAAATAATACACTAGTCAGGTTCAAATGTGGTTGGCAATTCACTTGTCTGATTGTCAGTTTTTCTTAAATTGTCAGACACATGATTTTTCATTTTATCCTGTGCTGAATAATGTGTGGGAGTAAGGGGTCAGAGATAAAAAGGAATTTTAAAAGAACAGATACAAGAACTTGGAATCAAATATTCATTTGAAGAATACAAAGATGCATTACCAGGATAGAAGGGAATCAGAGGCATAAATTAATGTTTTCTTTGACTTTGCCCAGGATGAAACACTTATAATGCTTAGCAGTTTAAACCATAATTAGAGTAGTAGGAGGGACTGCTGTCAACTGGTGAGGCTTCTTTGCATATAGTGGAAAGAAACTGACTTATTCTACTGAAGAATCTGGCCTGATAGACCTAAAAAGAACATAATTAATAGATGCTAACAAACTAGTTATATGGAATGATAAAGACATTTTGACTAGAGCTTCAGCTATTAGATGCAGGCTATTTTCCAGCCTTAAAAACATAACTGTTGAGTGCAGATTGAAGATATTGTTATCCCAAAATGGGAATCAGGTGTTTTCAGAAGCCCTTGAAAGTCAAGAGAGGGCTTTCTGTAGAGTCCAGCATGCTTTATATTGATTCCCAAGGCCTATCTGATCTCACCCACCCAGGTGTTGCACTGTCCTGATCTTATTTACTTGAGCAGGAGGAAAATCTGTGAGAGGAAACAGGCCACACAGTCTGAAAAACACCAGCTTGGGGTGTCAGATGGGGCAGGTGATTGGTATCAAAGGCCTTGCCAATGACCACAGAAAAACAAAAATTTCTTTAGATGTCTGCACACCACTGGAAAAACTAACACAAGCAGTTTCAGATCTTGTACAGATGTGGGGAATAAAATCTGGAGTGTGCATGTGGGCCTCTCCTCAGCCCCAAGAACCTTATTCAATGTGTGTATCAATGGTCATCAAATCCCAAACTTTGATCCTATTTCATGTCAGCGCCCAATGCCCCTATGTCTTAACTCAGTCACATCCTGTACTGGCACTGCACAAGAACTCTACCCCTAAATTCTGGCAGTTTAGCTATCATTCAGTGGTTGCCTGCTCTTTTTCTGTCTACCAGATCATGAAAACCTCAATAAAATCAAATAATTTTGAGGGGATGTAGTGCGGGGAGATGCATGGCAGGATGGATTTTCCTCTAGAGCTAAAATGTGCTGGGCTTGAATTTTATTTTTTTTTCTGCTGTACTGGAAGAAAAATCCTCTTTTTATTGGAGAGATTTCCTGCTTGCACAATGTTTCCAGTAATTCCATATAGGTCCATGCCAATGTTTATTACTTGTAGAAGAAACAGAATAAGCAGATGAAGTGATGTAAAACCAAACTTGATGTGAGGAATTAGGCTATTTAATGACCTCTCTCCACAATGCCTAGAATAGTTTGTCAGCTAATCCTCCCTGTCTCCAGTGCATCAGAAGCTGATAGCGTATGGATGGCTGCAGTCCTAAGTGATTTCTGTTATGCTATGAGTTTGCCTTGTCCTTGGGACACTGAAAAAGAGTGGGAGATCCTTATCTCAAAGTGCAGGCCTCTCTAAGTTCTAGACTTCCAGAAGTGGTGGTGGGGAGAGGTGGGGATTATGTAGTGATGGAGAGAGGATGGCAGTGTGCCAGAGGCTGGATGTGTCTGTGAGTGAGTGCCATCAGTGCCTCTGGAGGAGGTGCTGAGAGGACAGCTGTGATTATAAGTGTCTTTGCATGTCTTCAGGTAGACAATGACCGGAGGGATCTGGATATGAACAACAAAGATGTTGATACTGACAAGATGACTCGTTTCGTTCGGATGAATGAGCTCCGCCTGGTGACAGAGTATGACCCCGTGGTAATTAACAGTTCCCTGCAACCCTCACCCTTGCACTTGGCCTTCTCCTCATGGTTGTCCTCTGGCCCAAGACTTTGCATATCCAAATGTGTGTGAGTGTTGTGACAACAGTGTGGATGGGGTTGAGGAGGCCATGAAGCTCTTCACTGCTACTCCATATGTGGACTGAAAGCAGATGTTTTTTTGGGGCATGTGAGTGGGGTGGGAGAGGAAGGGAGTCACGTCAGTTCCTTTAGCTTTCCAGTAAATTTGGGATGTTGATGGGCGGAGAGCTCCATTTCTTACCACTCCTGCAGGCAGTGCTGCTTCCTCCCATGGACATTTGCCATGTTGTGCCATGGCTGCAGGACCAGCTCAGCCATAATCCCCTCTCTTTGGCTTAGAAGCCTTGAGAAACATGGAAGATCAGATGCTCCACTCCCAGAAGACAGGCTTCTCTTCATCACACAGCACATAGGGCTTCATGTAAGCCCAGATGTTTGACTGCACATTCAAGAGTGGGTTGGGATCTTCCCAAGCAAAATTTTTCCCATCGCCTCCATCTCTTACTCCAGAATTCATCAATTCAATTCAACAAGAACAACAACAAAAAACCACACACACACACACAAAATCAGGCTTAGGATACTTTCGTGTTGGCCATCTTCATTGCCTCACCCAGTTATATATTGGCTCCTCCCTGCTATAGAAGGTGACCAAGGATTTAGGCTTCTCTGAAATCTCAGCAGTTTACTAGTCTCTTTGCTGTGGAGTCAATAGGTCTTAGAAGTCCCAATAGCTGCAAGGCCAATACTTTATCATTGCTGATGGGGTATTTTGTGGCCTTTTGGATAGCTATAACAGTGCTGACCAGGCTCTGTTTAATCAAAGGAGAATGGCCCAACTGTTTCAGAGCTATACCTTTGCAAACTGATCACCAGGATCATCTAAGAGAACTCATACATTCCCCAGTTCAGTTGCAACCCACCAGTAGGAGACCATTTTGAAAATGTAACACTTTTGTTTCTGCAATGAAATGTTGTAGGAGTTTGGCTTTTTCCTTTAACAAAAAACACAACCCAAACCCCAAATCAAACCATACCAAAAACCAAACCAAAACAACACAATCTCCCAAAAAGTGGATTTGTTTTTTCATCTTCATAAGGGATATGAAAAATGCATTTTAAAATCACAGAATATTTCTGGGGAATATTTCTGTTATACCCTGCCCCACTGGCCTCACAGCCTTTTGAGAAACCCAAGTCCTGTCAGCGGGCATGCTCTTGTTATAATCCATAATCACCCAGGCCTTCTGAACCCTTGAAGCCTCCATTGCATCCTTTTGCAATTCGTTAGATCGTAGTTCTTTCTTCAAGGGCTTCTGATGATGCTTTTGGTTCTCACTGCATGGTGTCCTGTTTGGCACACAGGCTGTGTCACTGACTGAGAAGCCCTGAGCTGTTCAGCCGGTCCCCTCCACCTTGACTCTCAGTACACAAGTTGTTAGTGCTGCAATTAACAGTGCCTCCTGCAGTCTCTGGCCCAAAGCCCTCCCAGCTCCCCTAAGGTAGCTTGTAAATATTTATTCCCAGTGCATATGCTGTTTGCATCCAAGAATGCTGCTAGTCAGCAGGGGATGGGGTCACACAGATCGCAGTGAGTGCTGCCAGGAGTTTCTCTCCCCATCCTGGGGCCCTTACTGTTTCTCCCACATACTTTAAGCATTTTTAGGCAATGCTTACCCTGTGGGCCTACCAAGACTGACAGATGTGACCTAACCGTGTTGAGCTCTGCTGATTGCTCTCCCACAGGGTTGTGTGGACAGGCACACCTTTGTGTGGAGCTGCTGGAGGAACTGCTGCTCCAGCCCTGTCCACTCGCAGCTCAGCCTTGTCATGGCCCTTGATGCTGGCTGGCTTCACACTCACCTTCAGCCTTGTCCTCTCCCATCTATTTCCCTCTGGCCTTAGTCTGCACTCCCTTTACCCTCCCCTGTCTCAGCTGCACACCACCGGAGAAGTGACGGGATACAAAATGTCTGATAAACATTAGGCTAACAGCAGAGTCCCATCTGCCAAAAACTAGATGCTCTGTAGTGCACTGCCCTTGCCAGCATGCACTCCCTGACCCCTTCCTTGTTACTCCTGGAGCGTGTGGAAACTTTCTGCTCCTGCTGGCGAGGAGTTGCACAGTCTGTGCCTCTGTGGTTTCTGTGGCACGGGGGAGGCAGCAGGTCTGGCCCCGTTACTGTTTAATTTGAGGGAGAGGCTACAGCGCTGCAGGAAGCAGAGGGAAGGAGAAGTGAGATGACGAGTGAACGAGTTCATGGAGATGGTGTGGTGGCTTCTCAGGCAGTGCCAGCCCTGTCTCCTCACAGAGGGCCAGTGTGTATTGCCCATTTGGCCCTTGCCCAGGAGACAAGAGACAGCTGGCTCCAGGTCCATTCTCACTGTGGGACTGCCAAGGCAATTTTAACCCTCAGCACTGTGGAGCGCCCAGGCCCTGGGATTGCTGAAACTCTGGACTCATTGTCATCCTATGCACAGCCTAATACTGAAGAAAGGAAATAAGGAGAGACACCAATCTTGACACCACAAATCCTTCCTACTTTTCTGGCTCCCATTTCAGCTGGATGCTGGACCTCAGTGATTTAGGTCACCCTTATATTCAGTGTTTGCTGGCCTTTGCTCTCCATATCCTTGGTCTAGTCTTCAGCTTGCTATATATGGGTAATGCCCCCACCTAATCACTAACCCGTGTGGCCTTCAGATTTGCATTTTAGGAATAAGCAAATTCTGAAGTGTTTCCACAAAGAACCCAGATTGGATCTCTCCTGTTTTAAAGAAACCTCTCCTGCTTGTGATGCTGATTTGCAAAGAAACCTCAGCTGAGTCATGAGGACTGATGTTTCTTTGACATTGCATCCAATGCAAATTCAATGTTCTCAATCTCCTTGTCCGTGTGTGTTTTTATCTTTGTGCTGGGTAGACAGCAATAGGTGTGATGCAGAGTTCACTCCAGTTTAACCTCCTCCTGATCACAGACAAGATGTCCCCAAAGCACCCCGAGCGAATGCGCAAGTTTCGGGCGGCAGCGGAGCTCTTCGTGGGAAAGGTAAGTCCAGAGAGAAAGAGGGGCCATTAGGGAGAAGAAAAGAACAGTGATTTCTGCCGTGAATGGGGAGGGCATAATCTCCTCTGTGCATTATAAGAGCAAAGGTCAAGTAGCAGGAAAAGAGGATTATCTGGTTAATTAGGTGGAAGAATTGGTTCTGTTCACCTTTTGCCAGTTTGCCTCCTTGTGGGGAAAATATCCTCTGTATCCTGTTCCTCTGCTCTCTTGGTGGAACATTGTGTATTTCATTGCTTCTGGTCCAGTTTTGTTCCCTTGTACTGGGAGATGACAAACAGCTGCTGCACTTCAGTCCGGCAGTGGTTGCATTCCACTGATGTGAGAGGTGAATTTGTATATACAGCATTCAAGATGCCAAGAGCTTTATATAAGTGGCCAGATAGCAAATAATGTCACAGTGCTTCTTAAGTCTTAGCCTTCTGGTTGGGTCCTGAGGAAATGGCTATTTTAAAGGAGTTGCAAATGGATTTCGTGGATATTCCACACTAAGGTGATGAGATAGATGGGGTATTTTAGAGAAATTTTGCCTGGTTCCCATTCCTTGTGAACAGAGCTCCCCAAATAGTAAATCATCCCATGGCTGATTCTCTGCCAGCAGCTGGATTACAGGGAAATTTGTGTCAGGGGAACAGAGGAATGAACTGGCAAGCAAGAGAGGATTAGAAGCAACAGGAAGGCATTTGGGGCAGATGGGAGGGGGCAGAAGATCACAGCAGTGGAGAGCATTAAGCTGAGAGGCAGGAAGAGATCTTCCTCCGTGAAGTGTGGAGCTGGAAAGAGTTGGGGTTTGATAACTAGAACGTCTGCATGCATCTGGATCTGGTACTGAAGGAACAGATTAGAAATCAAGTACATCCTCACCTTCAAATTCAAGGGTCACCTCAGAACCATGCATTCTCAAAAGTCTTGAGACATGTTTATGGCAGGACTACTTTGGACCTTGCCATCTTTCCTATCCATTGTCAAGAGACTAGGCAGAAACTATGCATCAACATCAAAAGGTCCCTTCAGAAGTGTTTTGCTTTGATGAGTATGTAATGATAAAAGAAAACTTATTTATCTGAAAAAGTCTATTAATCTCATGTGAGATGTGTGTTATACTAACACCATTACCAGTGTCCTCCATGAGCAGCAGAGTCTGATACAGGTCTCCCCCAAACAGCTAACTCCTCTAACACATTGCTGTATAGCACTGCTATCATTTGCAGCTGCAGCTGCATCTAGTTCTCATGTGACATGCCTAGATCTGAGAAAATGGGAATAATTTTCCTAGAAATACTTCACAAAACATTGTATAAAATGTTGTACTGAAGTCCAGATAATTTATGAATTTTCAACAAGCCAAATCCAACTTTTTTTTTTTTGTTTGTGCAGGCAAATTTCCCACCAAATCAGTCTAGAAGTTTGCCAGAGTAAAATATAAAGCTGTGGGAATATGACTAATTATTTCCACTTTACTGCAGTGGTACTGCAGGACACAGAGATGAAATGACTAATAAGTCTAATTAAGTTGTTTTTCCCAAAGGAATGGCACTCTAAGGAGTAAACTGTGTTTTGGACTGCTCTCTAAAAAACAGCAAGAGAGATATAGGATCCCTCTGTTTGGCTTTTAGATCTGGATAGCAAGAAGTAAGTAGAGTCATATGCCCATTTAGGTTTGTCTCCATTGCTCTGTCATGTAGAAAGAGATGAGTTAGTTTGGATATCAGAAGCAGCCACTCCACAATACCATAAAAATCTCTGCTAGCTAATTTTCCTAAGTGGAGTTATCTGTTGTCAGGACCACCAAGGTAACTGAGGTTTTCTTCAAAACAAGTGAAGAATTGAGTAGATTTTTCCTCTTTGTGGCAATTCTCAGATTGTCTGAGAATAAATGCAAGATTTCTTGACTTAAATTTTGTTCAGGATTACCAGTGAATAATTCATACCTTGTGGGATAGTGGTGGAAGGCTCGTTTGTCCTGTGGGGTTAGTGCTGTCAGTAGTTTGAGCAAGGAATCATTGCTGTGCAGTGGAGAGGTGTTCAGGCTCCCTGTGAGCACGTACCACCACATCCAGCAGTGCTTTGCAGCCAGAGCAGAGGTGGGGATACTTGGCGTGCATTACAATTTCTCTACAAGCTGATGCAAAACACAAATAGAGCCTTGAGAGGGTTCCCAAGCAGGAGAAGCAGGACCTATCCTGTCACA
This sequence comes from Calyptomena viridis, assembly GCA_013390005.1. Classification (NCBI taxonomy): domain Eukaryota; kingdom Metazoa; phylum Chordata; class Aves; order Passeriformes; family Eurylaimidae; genus Calyptomena; species Calyptomena viridis. Next base: position 107,519 of record WEIV01013384.1, on the reverse strand, counting down.
CATCTCTGCTGCACTCTGATGGAAAAGCAATCCTAGTCATTGTTATCACCAGTGGGAGGGAAAAGAAAAACTTGTTGGTTGGATTGATGGAGAGGTGAAGAGGAACTGCAGTTGCTGCGTGGCTGACCCCAAAGAGTAAAGAAAATCATGGAATCGTGGAGTCACTTAGGTTGGAAAAGACCTGTAAGATCAATGAGTTCAACCGATAATGGATCATGAAGAAGTGATTCACCTGCCAGTTCCTGGATTATGGTCCTTTCTTCTTTGGTTTATGATATTTTCATTCTTGCCTGAGAGGAAGCTGAGATTTTCAGCTGGAGGATCCACAAGGTTGTGTGATGAGGACTGTTATTTTAAAACAGCCTGAACTGCACCTTGAGCAGCAGTGAGTGTCTGAAGGCAGTCTAGATTCCTCTAGATTTTATTGTGGAACCTAGGTGCTATCAAATGTTGGAGAGGAAAATGCAAATGGTAGATGATGCTAAACCAGCATAAGCTGACAACAATAAGAAGAAATATGGTAGTTTTCTAGCAGATTTTGAGAAACAGTTGTGGGTGGATAACAGTGAACAGCAGTGAACTGCAGCTGCAGGAGTGAATCCACTAGCCTTCTTGGAATAATCCCACTGCAATCAAATATGTGCTTATTTAAGAAAGTACTGCCAAGAGTCCAGGTTCTGTACTGGAAAGGAAATGTCAGAGTTTACATTGCTAAGCCAAATTAGTATAGTAATTTTCAGAGGTTTTTTTCCCACAGTATCACGATATATCAGAGTATAACATGATAATTACATCTGGTGTATCTCATGAGTCTCAATAAGGTGATTTTGGGAATAACAAAAGCAGATTTTGCTGAAACTGATATAATTGATTTCCAATGTGAAAATTATTTGAGTAGGTATGTTTGAAAACTCTCTTTTAACTTATATGTAGGTCCATTTAGAAAGAGGTTCTGAGAAACTCCTGAGTGTCCTTCAGGAATTCTTTGATGCAAATGAAAGGACAATGCCCTTTCTCTCGCAGACAGTCATTCATATAATTTATATTTTTCTTATCAGACATTGATGACTCCAGAACTGAGTGAGATAATATTTAGAGATGCCTTTTGTAGCCATTAACAAAGGAGCCTATAAATATGGATTTTCTATGTCACTTAATAGAAATCATGTTACTTAATCTGCAGTAAAGTTGTTTTTATAGCTTTTTTATTTTTAAATTCATGACCGATGTTTTTGTTTTGCTTTGATGTTCTTTGTAAGCTATGTAAGAAGCTACTCAAAATTCAGAATTTGATCTTTTTTTACTTATACAGTCTCCTCAAAGAATAAAGACTGCAACTCTCTGAAGTTTAAGGTCAAACACTGGATATGAGGCTTGATCATCCTTCCTGTTTGTCTTTGTTAGAGGAAAAACTACGCAACGTCACATTGGTGTCTACCATTGCAGTGCTATTTTCAATTAACTTTAATTCCTTGGGCAATAACATCATTCCATATCTTAGTGTTTACCAGGAACTTGATGTTCTAAAAGCACTGGGCTAGGAATCAAGTTGTCAAGACACCAAAACAGCACCAGTATACAAAATTTGCTGAAAAAGAGCTTATTGCAGATAACAGTGCAGATAGTATCATATGTGGAGTGGAGATCTTGTGTCAGGAGTTCCTCATCCATGCAGGATATCCTTCAATGCCTGTAGCAGCAGACCTCTGAAAACAGCTAAGAAGATTCCTACAAAATGGAACAATTTAATGAAAATAATTTCAGAATTAAAAAAACCCAATCAGGTATTGTACAGGATAATATGAAATGAAAAGTGAACTTTCTGTTTGGGATGAAACTAACTGGTTTCCAGCAGTAATATAAGAGTTATAAATGGGATTTGTTTTGGTGAATTATAGCTTTGGTGAGTTGTCTGAGCAAAGGTTTTAGGCTCTTTTCAGCACTGGTAGAGAAGGACAGGCATATCTTTCTGTCTTAAAATAGGTGGAATAAAGTGCCTATCACTCTTTATTGTAGAGGTTATCTAGATAACTGCCTGAGACAGGACTGGGATCTAGATGGCAGAAGGTGGACAATGTGAATCTTCTCTCATGGTCATTATAATTTTCTGTGGTCACCGGGTTCATTCTTTATGATTAGAGCTGGATGGGAATGTCAGAACAAAATTAATTCTTCATGAGCAAATGCCGGCTCCACAAGATGGCATCTATCATGGAAATGTCCCCATTGAGAAATCATCTTGATTTTCAGCTGCTGTGGAGATCAGGCCTCCAGTGCTTGTGGCCTCGGTACCAACACATCTTACAGAGTGCTTCACAGGTGTGACTTTGAGACCACACAGGCTTTGTCAGGACTCCTGGAGCACATGCAGTATAGGATGCATGGCGTGCCCTTTTGCTGACAGAGGATTCATCTCATGGCAATGTACCTAGACAGAGTGATGACCAGGAATGTGTCATTCTGATAGGCATTAAGGTGTCTTCTTTGAGTGACAGTGGCCAAAGGCAATTTCTATCTCTCCTGTATTATTTGAATATAGGAGGATGTCATGTGAAAGGGGTGCGTTTGCCCAGTCCTGAGGGGGGAGATTTTCTTGACCTGTGGTGATTTATTTGTGCCTCAGTGCCCCAGGGAAGTCAAGCCCCTTGTGTCCGACCAGTCTGTCACCGTCCCATCACTTCACCAACAGATTCACAGGACTGGAGGGTGATTTAACTGCCTTTGTCAGGAGGGCTTGGCCAATGACATGGAGACCCCGCAGTGGGTCCTGCCAAAGTGTTATCCACTGTTGGCAACTGCTAGCACCTTAAAAGACTCACTCTAGCATTGTATGGAATAACACTATTAATACAAATTGTGACAGGTTAATAAGGTTCAAAGGTGGTCAGTGATAATATCTGATTACAAAAATATGTTTAAAGCAATCTACAACATTATAAAGCAAGGTCTAATACCAACAGCAATAGTTAACATGTGAACAGTATAATTATTACCCAACTGGGGGCAGAAAATAGGCTCAGGTCATTTGCTGATCCCAACAGTTTCGGTGGAGTCTCCTCCAGTGTTCTCTCATTCTCAGCTTCCTTTTATATTATTTTTTTAAGTTTAGGTGGAGCTTGAGTGGCTTTAGTCATAAGTACCTTTTATTTCTGATTGGTGTAAAGTTTTCTTGCCATGCCTAATGGGGAGGGAGGTGGTCATGGCTTGGCACCTGAGGAGGCGGTTTGACATGGTTGTTGTCTCATCAGCAGAACACCTTGATTCTCTCTTGGCTGACAGTACTGTACAATCTCAAGAACTTCCAAGCACCACAATGTTCCTCCTTTCTGCTGGGATTTCAATGGAGGGAGGCCATATAGTCTTTGCTTCATTCCACTCTCTGTTCTCTCCCTCTGAGCAGATAATTATTGTTGTATGGGGGGCATGTTGACTGCATTCCATCCAGGCAGCAGCAGCTGCATTTTACCCTGGAATTCTTAGCCTCCTCTAAATTTTATGCTTAGCCATCATCCCAAAGAGGAGAAGGAATTTTTTCTGTACTTTAGCACCCTGTAACTCTGTGAGCCAAATGGGAGCCATGGGAAAGATTCAAGTTAATAACTCTGAATGATGATATCTCAGCCTTTCTAGCTGAGGGGCCAGTCTATGTGTTTCCATTTGCTTCTGTAAGGAAGAAGGTATTTGAAATTCTAACCCCCAATGTTTTTTTTTCTTTTATTTGTACTCTATTCTTTGTACTTGTGGATAAAATATGTACAGCTTCTCAGTTTGGGTTTTTTTAACAAAGACTGGAAGCTTAAGAAAGTGAAGAATATTGACTAACATTTATTTATATTACCATTTTAAACTGCTATTCATCTATTTTAAAGGTGGAGGATGTTTAGTATAGAAAGTGACACTATTTAATGTCATAGGTATTCCAGATGTTTGGAGTTTTTTTTAATAACATACTGTTTAACATTTGATTGAAAAAAATATTGTTGTCTAGTGAATCTTTCATAGAGAAAACCAAAAGCTGGTGAATGAGCTGGTAAAAATGTGGTACTCTTTCCTGTAGCAACCCTCTGAAAGGCCTTCCCTCCAACAATGGCCTCTGTTTCCAGCTTTATAGTTGGAAGGAGAGCCCTAAAACATAAAGTATTGCCGTTCCATCTGAAAGCCTCTTAACTCAGGTCCTTAGACCTATGAAACTCAAATTTGTGACCCTTGACGTTTTATCCTGCAAAAAGGATACATTTTTTTATTATTAAGTTTATTTATTTATTATTAAGTTTTATCCTGCTCTCTGGATAAAAGTTCCCACAACTTGTTGATCGCTAGCTTGTTTTCCTTAGCACACAGTTGGCTTTTGGAAGAGAAATTACAAGGGGTAAATATCACATATCCAGTGCAAGTATTGCTCCTGTTTCTATATCTCTCTGTATAACTGCAGTTAAACCTTACAGCAGCCTAACTATCCCTGCTTCCCATAGGCTGCTGCCTAGGGAAGTTTACAGATATATTTGGGGTTTTTTGTAGAACATAAAGTTAATAAAATAGAGAACTGGAGATTTACCAAGTTTATTTTTAGAGAAGAAAACAAGTTTTGAACTAACCTGAGTGTTCTTCATTGAAAAGAAAGAAAAACATGAGTCACGGCCTGGGAACTGGACACATCATCTTCACATTACATTGCTCTTCTTTTATTAAACATTCCTTTTTTTCTTGTATCAGTTAAGTCATAGCCTTGTCCATAGGTACATCGAATATGTTAGGCCCATTAGACTGCACAGGATAAAAAGATAAAATAACACATGCTAGGTGGATGTTTATTTCATTGACTTGATCTCACCTGCTGAGGGATTCTATTTAATCAGGTCGCTGATTAAATTGTTACATTGCTGTATTTATTTTCTTTTCTAAAATTTATATATAATGTATATTTGTATTTAGTATTAATAGATAATTTAACAAAAAATGCTGAGATAGCTGTATATTTTGTTGATAATCTTTCAGATTCCAGAATTTTAAGTTTTTGTACCAGTTCCTACTGCACCTCTATGGTTTAAGTTGAAACGTAGCTCTTAAACTAAAATTGTGGAGTTCTTCACCAATTATGATAAATTTGTATTGAGTCATCCCAGAAGAATCCTAATCCTTGTCTTGATCTTGGTCTCCAAGACTACCTGGGAGCACAGAAAACTGTAGTTCATTCTTATCCTGGCTTATTCATTGTTGGGCTTCTCTCCCCAACCAACCTTCACTGAGTTGGACTATATGGACATTGGTGTCTTGCCAACAACTTCTGTTTCCCAAATGATTGCATCTTCATTTATGTCCACTGCAGCTCACTTAAATATGTCCTTTGTGTTTGGTACTCTCATGTTCTTATCCTTGCAGGCTCCTGTTGTCTGACACTCTTTGTCTTGCATGGATGTGAGCATCTTATCCAAGTAACATGAAAGCTATTTGACATGTGCTGCTAAGATAAGACATCTTGTTTCCTCATCTATTAAGATAATAGAAGGGAAACTGACTTCCTGTCATATTGTAGATGTATTTTTAAAGAAGGTAAAAGAAGACATTTTGTTTGGTAGTGTAAGTCTGGACAGAGCTGCTAGATTGTGGCAGAGGAAACTGTTGTCCTAACAGAGTATGGACAGTTTTGTCAAACTCTTTGTAAAAACGTCACTGTTAATCTTTATATGATCACTGTTTGGGGATCTGTTCTCTCTCTCAGATTCTGTTTTTCTCACATTTCCTTTCTTATTTCCATCACAGGTTCTCTTTATCCTGTTAGACACCAATTTGAAAAGCAATGAACGAGTAGTGTCATACTTCCAACTGAAGAAGTCCCAGCTGCCAGCTCTGGCTATGTTCCACACACCAGATGATGAGCAGGAGGTGATGACAGTGGATGAAATCTCTATTGAGCATGTACAGGACTTCTGTAATCGTTTCATACAAAGAATGCAGAAGGTAAAGGGGGGCTCTTGTATAGGAAACTGGGATCTTGTAGGATTATGTTGTTGTTCACATGGCTCTTGAAGAAGATTACTTCAGTTCCTTGAGCTCCTCCCCATCCCTGCTACCTCCTCTTTCACATACACTTGCACCTGAATATCAGAAAAGCATTAGATCTAGGGCAGAGCAGAGATGGGTATCTTTGCAGAGCCTCTTTCTTCATGTACAGCAAGAAAAGTTCACTGATCTTTTAAGGTCTCTGTGAAGCATCTGTCTTGTAGGAACAGTGGCTAGGGTGACAAAGTGAAGAGTGCTTTTGGATACTGGGAATGGGGGTGGTGGATGGCAGCATATGAGAGCAGGTCAGAGAGACAGTGGCATGGATAGGAACAAAATCTGTCAGGATGACTACAGAACAGGGTGTATTCATGGGGGCTTAGGACTCTACTAGAGGTCTCTGCTGGGAAAGGGACAATTTAATCTCCATGTTTATTCAGTGTTAAGAGTTCTCTCTCTCTCAAAATTCATCTCCCTCTAGCACAGAGGTTGTGTGTTGTGCAATGGAAATGAGATAGGCAGAGCAGTGGCATAGACAGCAGAGAGAGACATTTGAGTTATTTTATTTCCTTGTATCACTACACTGAGAAACTGAGCAATGTCAAAACTGATTTCATGCCTCTCATGTGTTTTAGAAAGAAGACAAATCTGAGGAGAAGCTGCTTAATGAGGAACTCTGATTCTTTCTCAGCCAATAGGATGACTGTACTCAGAGTCACCTGTTTCTGGAGTATGAAGAGTTCACTCTGTCCTGCAGATCAGCAATTTCTGGGCAAAGTCAGTCATGGATTCCCATCACCATTCTATGTATATATGCCATCTATCCTCTCTAGAAATCTCTTATCTCTTCTCATTTGTTGACTCCAGGTCACTTTTTTTTCAGTACTCTAGGACCTCTGTTTTTGCCCTACAATGTCTCCTTCCATGCCACTCTGTTGGAGCAGAGTGGCATAGCAAAATGGCAATATCAGAGGTAAAGCTAGTAGTTCCCAGGGATGTTTCCCTCAATCTTTTGGCTTTTGGTGCCATGCTTAGGTCCACTGTCAGCCTTTCTTAACACTTTAAACAGATTGCTTGATGTCACATGAACTTTTCCATTTACTAAATAAAGCAGAAGGTGAATAGCCTGAATTTTTATGCAAATATGTTATTTCCCACTCCCCTTGTCTTTCACTTGGGGACAAAGTCGCTATATTTCTAAGTGAGTAAGTTCAGAAAATCCCTTTTCTCTGAGTTTAACCAGGTTTACAATGCCTAACCAGTCAGGTTGGTTGCTAAAAATCACTCCCCATGGAACCAGACCCATCATCAACAGACATTTCCACCAGGATGAGAGATTTCTAGAAAGATTTGGGATCAGAACAGCACTGGGTGCGACAGCTCTGAGATGGCGCAGCAAAAATGAATGAGCCTAAGATGTTGCAGAAGGGCAGTAAAAACTGGCATTGCAAGATGGGATATTGCACACTGCATTAGAGGGAAAGGCTAACATCTGTGTATTGACCTCAGACATTCCTCAAACCTCACAGTACTGGTATACAGGGAATGGGGACTTTGCAGACAAGGTGCATGAGCCGTCTTTGTTCTGCTGTACTAGATGCATGCAGTAAGCTTACCTCTTACTTGGCTCAGTATCCTTTTGCATGAAGTTTGAATGCTCCTGTCTAATAGTGACTGGGAAAGGGAGCCTAAGCGGGGCAGAGCTGAGAAATCTCAGCTCTTTCTCAGATTAGGCCAAAGTGAAGAACCTGGAACAGAAAAAAGTTGTTCCTGCATATGAGGCAAACATGGCTCCCCAAGACAGAGGGAGAAGTCAAGAGCTGGAAGGGTTGCAAAGTAACTGCCCAACACCATCATAAGGGCCACAGCAGGGAGGCAGGTGCCACCCCTGTGTTAGCTCTTGTCTCTTCCACTTAGGTCATTAATTTTGCTAGAACTTATCTCCCACACATCTGGATTTATCTCTCTCAGTGCTCTATCCTCCCTTCTCCTCTGCTTACGTAAGGCAAGCCTTATGCTGTAAGAGTTGGCATACAGAATCAAAATTACTCCGTATTTCCAAGGAAGAGTGATATGATCAAAAACAGTACTCAGAATTGTTGAGAAGGCCAGGAACTGTCTCCCTGCACAAGGAGCTCTCCCTTAAAATGCAGGGCAGTGGGCAATATGGGTTCTTGGAAGCTGCATGGTCAAAGCAATAGCTAAGAATTGTTTCCTAAATGAGGCAATTCAGAAAAGAGTAGAAAAAAAGAGGGAGGAGAGCAGAGAGACAAATCATCTCTGCACATTTCTCCCCTTGCCACAGCTGAGTGCTCCCTAAACTCTGCTCCCAAAGAGAGGGAAAGAGTCTAAGGTGTCAGAATGTCTTGCTGCTTTTGCCCTTTTGGGTATGGGCAGAGGTTGCAGAGCTGGACTGGAAGACTGTGAATAAAGTGACTTTGGTGTTGAGCTGTGTGAAGGTGTGAGCACAGGGATCAGCCCCTCAGAAGCATTGAGGAGCCACAGGGTCCTATCCTGGACCCTGTCACACACTACAGCTTTGAGGCTAAGAGATAGCTCACCTCACACTGGCCCAGAGCCCAGGCAGAGCAAACTCACACCTGCCTTCCAGAATGCCCACATCAGTGGTGTATGATGGTTTCCAACTCTTGGTTTTACACCAGTCCTAGAATGTGCAGGGCTGTATCTCCTGCCAAGAATCCTACTCACTTTTCCTCACTTGGAAAGCTGCTGCTTTTTATGGCTATAGCTTGTTCCTCCCTAGGAAGAAATGTATTCCTTTCTCTGCAGTATGGTAAGGAGGGAAGATCTTCTGCAGAGACATCTGCAAGGAATCTTGGTATTGTAGATGTTTCCAGTGTCATGCATGTCTGTGGTCCAGACCAAACAGTGTGGGGGGACTGGCCTGGTGCACAGGTGTCTGAGGTTCATGTCTTGGCCCTGTACAGACACAACAGCTGCAAAAATTGGGCACAGTGACGTGACTCTTCCTCAGTGCTGGGGGAAAAAAACAGGACATGAATTAAAAGCTAGTTCTGCAAACAAGCCTGGGAGTAAGAGCAGTGTCCCCAGTGACTGTTTGCTGTGTACACAAATTATAGGGATAGCTTTTCAGGAGCTTCATTATGTACACTGGGGAGTTTAATTCCCTCTGCACCTAAGCAACAACCTTAGGAGCCACAAGGAAGCCACAGGAAAAGCCTTCTCCTCCAGCTCTTCTGTGGGACTAACACAGCTGCACATAGAGTGCTGCACATAGAGTGCTGCACATAGGATGCCCCAGGCACAGATGTGGTGGCAGTGGAGTCAGGAGATCTGCCTTAATCCCTATGCTCAAAGGCTTCTGCAATGCAACTTTGCTGAGCTTAACCACTATGATGGGCCATTTGAGGGAGAAACCAGAGGCAGAGTCATGTGGATGGAGCAATGTCTTGTTTATGGTTTTACTTTTGTTCTTTTTGCCGAGTTGTGTTATTTCTGACCTGACTTTGTGATGTACATGGCCCAGATAGTTTGAGCTGTCTGGGGAGGCTGGTTCGGTTTTCAGTGGGAGGAAGTACTAGATGCAAACTGACAGAGGGCAGGATGAGGGGATTCCCTTTCCCCTCAGTATTGTGGAGATACTGTGGTGTGAGAACCTCTGCTCTGCAGCAGCACCTGAACACAAGGGACATTCAAAATATCTAACAGCTGATTCTGTCTAACAGCAATGCGAGGCTGTGAAGGCATGTGAGAGCTTCTTTCTTTACCCCGGGAAACAGGGAATTGGGTTGCGCTGTTGGTGAAGCAATTTCTCATTCATCTTTGGTGAGAAAGAATTTTAACACCTCTAGAAGTAGAATATTACAAAGACTTGGAGATTCAGCAGGTTTTTGTGTTTTATCCCTGTGAACTGTTGTGTGTGGCATGATATAAGTAAATGTTGCTTAGAGGTGAGGGCTGGGTCCCAGGAGTGCTCCCCACCTATGCTCCCCAGGCAGAAACCAGCTGCCAGGTCTTAGTGGCACCATTCAGCTCTCTTGGGCACTTCCCTTTGGCACTTGCAAATGCCCTTGAGATGTAAATGCTTGTGTTACAGCCCTCTCCTCAGTATTTCCTACTGGGTGGTGGTCTGTTTCCCTGTGAAGTATCTAGATTTTGTCAGCACCTCTTCTGGATATATACATCCCTCAGGAATGCTAGTTCGTGTATGTCACCAGGCAACAAGAGGGCTGAAAGACGAGTTGGTGCCGAGAGTCACTGGTCTTCTGTCTTGAAGTTCACAGGGCAAGGTTCAGCTCTCTGTTGCTTTATTCTTCTCTTTTCCAGCAGCCAACTTCATGTAAATCATATTCAAAATCAGGTTGAGCAAGGCTATTTGAGGAAGAGGGGCTTCAACATGACACACGTGGTGCATCAACTGTTTATTGACATCTCTGCTCATTTCTGTGTTTCAGCACAGGACTTTTCTCCCATTTATGTATTGTGGGCCCCAAACAAAGTCTGAATATCGCTGAATGCAGGGGATTTAGATCTCTGAACTAGCCCCCATCTGCAGGTTGAACCAAGACTTTCAATGTGAACGTGTCTGAGCCCCAGCTTTGCCGCACCAGTTCCACTTCACACAGAGTTCTGGATCTGGCTGTGAGTGGCTGCTGAGCTGCCATGAATCTGTCTGGCAGGAGAAGGACCAGAACAACCTTTGCACTCACACTGAGAAAGAGGGGCAGGCACTGGTTTCTGCATGTGAATCAGCCTGGTCAGCATTGCTCCTGCCCCTGACAGTTGCTGGGAGATGCTGAGAAGCCTTTAGCTGCCAGCATGAAGGGAAGAGACATCTCCCAGAGCATGAATCCCTCCTCCCTCATACATGCAGAAGACAAAGACCTGCACAGCAAGGCAGGACTAAACCTTCTTGCTTTCTTCTAGGGACTGTGCTAGGCATCAGGGACCTGCCAACTTTAAATAAAATTTTAAAAATCTCTCCTATATTTAGCAGAATACTTGTCACAGGATGAATTTTATGTTGCTTAAGTCAGATCCCATCTCATGCACGGAAGTCCGGCACTGAGCTGGGCCTGAGTTCCCAGGAGTGAGAGGAGATAGCGATGATTTAGTGCAAGAAATGGTAGGAACCATTGTCCTTCTTATAATAAAAGAAGGACAGGCATGATTGTTTGACACCTCTGTTCACAGAATCACAGAATGGGTAAGGTCGGAAGGGACCGCAGTGGATCATCTTGTCCAACCTTCTCATTCAAGCAAGGTTATCCTAGAGCACATTGCACAGAATTGTGAGAATATCTCCAGTGAGGGAGAGTCCACAACCTCTCTGGGCAACCTGTTCCAGTGTGTGGTCACTCTCACAGTGAAGAAGTTCTTCCTTGTACTCAGGTGGAACTTCCTGTGCATCAGTTTCTGCCCATTGCCTCTTGTCCTATTGCTTGGCACCACTGAGAAGAGCCTGGCCCCATCGTCCTGAGACCCTCCCTTCAGATACTTACATACATTGATGAGGTCCCCTCCCAGTTGTCTCTTCTCAAAGCTGAGCAGGTCTAGCTCCCTCAGCCTTTCCTCATAAGAAAGGTGGTCCAACCCTCTATTCATCTTTGTTGCCCTCTGCTGGACCTGCTCCAGGAGCTCCATGTCTCTCTTGAACTGAGGAGCCCAGGGGAGTTCATCTGAAGAGGAAAGGAAGAAGGAAGCAATATTAGAAACAAACCCTCTCTTGCTGGTGGGCACAACACAGGGCTTAGTCACTCTGCACCTTTGCACAGGATGGTGCAGAGTAGTACTGAGGTTCCCCCCAGTACTAGTAATGGCAGCTCATGGGCTGGAAAAGAGGTGGGGACAGTTGACACAGGAGGAGGAAATATTGTCTGAAGGATTCAGCTCGGGAAGTAGTTTCCAGGACTGTGAAGGAGGAGGGCAGGGAAGAGCCAGAGGCTGATCTGGGAGAAAGAAGGGACTTGCCCAAGGCATGATGTGGCCAGCAACAAGTAAGGGTCAGTGAGGGAAGGTGCTGGGTTGGTACCACAGAGAACTGATAATGATGAAGAGGAGAACACAGAAATGTTTTTTTCTAGGGGTATGAATCAAATACCTCTTTGACCCATTTTGGCTCAGTCACTAAGGAAACTTCAGAGGAACATTCTCAGTGGAAAAACCTGCAAAACCACAAGAGGTACATTGAATAAGAGGGTACTTGTTCTTCCATTTGAATTTCTACCTTCTTTGCTGAAGTACCTACAAATACAGGAAGGCAGGCTAGTCCCATGACCTGTGAAGCAGTATATTTTTCCAGGTTAGAGGAAAGGCCCATGGATAACTGCATCCCTCTCTGCACCAGGCCTTCAAGTATGACAGTTGTGTGTAGTTGCCCTCTGTATCACAGCTGCAAACAGCCCTGTGTCCTCCTCACCACATGCTCACCAGAACTCAAGCCTTTAAATCCTCTGTGAATCACAGCAGACATCCTGTCCACATACAGATTAAAAAGCCAGACCCATCCATTTTCCTGCCTAAACACATGGGCTGTGTGTGCACTCCAGGCTCGCCTTATCCCTCTATTATGAGTATTATATATTTTTCATGTCTCCCTCCCTCTCCTCCTAGGCCAGAGCCCATATTCCATCATCTTGTTAGGGGATTAGTGTGACTCTATGCCACTCATGTCAGGTGTTTTGTATAATGTCTACATCACCAGTATAATTTCCTGCCTTTTATCTAATAACTAAGGCATCGGTAGTATTGCTGTCTGTACCTTTCAGACAGACCTGAGATAGCACATCATTACTTCCGTAGGTACTAGAATACATAGCACTGGTGCAGTCCAGTGCTGGTTCCTTTATCCGTGTAGGCAACTGCAGACAAATGCCAAATCCTTGAGTATGCTAATCAGCTATCAGAAGAACAGGATGGGATCTTGCAGTTTTCATGGGTTTTGTTTTGTTCCTGTTAATCACTGAAAGGAGTAGAATAATCACCTTGAGAAAAAACATTCATCTGTTTTCTTATCCACTGAATAATACAGGGCTGTATGCCCAAAAGATTGTGTTTTAAAATACAGATGTAATGTTTTCAGTATAAATCTGTTGTGCTCAGAGAATTCTTTGGAGTTTTGGAATTCAATGTGGGTGTTGATCCTGAATGTATCATGACTTCCTATTGCAATCAAGACTTTATTTTCCTTGGCCAATTTTTTTCTGTTCTTTGGCTGAGAAACAGAGGAGACAGACAATAACTTACCCCAGATTGTTGATGAAGCCTGTGGGCAGAGCTGGAGAAAGAGCTTGGATCTTCTGCATTCAGATCTCCTCAACCTTAGCCATATGACCACACTTTCTCTTCACCCTTCATCTCCCTGTGACTCCCAATGGCTATCTTCTTAAGTTGAAATGGCAGTTTTTCATCATGAATCAAAGGCTGTCTTGTTTGGTTGCTCTAGTTTGGCACAGCTGAAGCTGAACAGATCTGGATCACTGCTTTCTCTCCATCTCTCCCTTCTTGCCAGTGAGACCTTTCTTCCTGGACCAAACGCCTTATCCTTTTGGGTGCTGATGGTGAGTGTTCTTCCTTGCCACATGGCTTTCCCAAAGTGGTTGTAGTGCTTTCTTGGATCCTGGGGGATCTTGGATTTCAGATCCCATCTTGTAACAACATTTTCAGGTTTTCTGCTCTGTTGATATTCTAGCAGTAAAGAAAATATTATGTTAAGAAGATATTAAGAAGATAGCTTTGAATGGTAAATATTTTAATATTTTAAATAATTGGAAAATATTTGAACATTATACTATTTAAAATATTTTATTACAAAGATATTAAGAAGATATCTTTGCATAATCAAAAAGTATCTGTGGCAGGTGAGAGGAAAATCTTGCTTAGTACTTGCTTACTAAGCCCTTGCTTAGTACATTTTACTCTTGGCAAAACAGTAGCAGAAAGTAAGGTATTGTTAAAATGAAAGGCTATTTCCCATGCTATAACTGAGGTAGTAATGCTTGTGTCAAATGACCAACTGTCTTTAATTGTTCATCAGTCTTCTTTTCACAGACCCGTTCTCTCATTTAGGAGTCTGGATATTGCCATGATTAATGGCTCTTCCAACTGTTTCCATCTGGCACATCCTTAGCGGAATCTCTTTGGAGTCTCTTCTGTGACCTGGTAACTCACTGTTACTGCACAGAGGTTAAAAAGCACTCTGGAAAGACACACTGCTCCCACAGAGGAGTGAGCAGGAGTAGGGGGACCTCAGAATCATCTCATTAGGGTTGTCCTCAGTATCCCAAACCAGGGTCTCTTCTTTCTGCCTTGCTACCTGTTCAGCAGCATGGAGACTTTCAAGGGTACGAGATACTCCACACATCTCCTCTTAGTCTCCAAGACCCTCCTTCTCCCTGCTGGCTCCCTGCCTCTGTGTGAGTGACAGGCCCTCTAACCCTGATATGATTTTATTTCTTTTTTTTCCATTCCCATGCTTTGGAGTCATCCCATGCTCTGTCCAAGGCAAATCCCTGCTGGTCTCAGAAGAAGGTGCTTGTCACACTGCACCTGACCCTTTCAAAAAGAACAAATATCCCACAAAAAGGGAGAACAAAGAGAACCCACCAGGCACTCTCCATCAGAGCATGATGAAGCAACACTTGAGCAACACAAGCAAATGGATTAGCTGCCTTGCCCTGGGGGCCACATTTGCCCTCTGAGTCCTGAAACTGGTATTTCAGTGGGGTCCTTCTTGGCAAGTGTGGCTTTGTGATCTGGGACAATGAAGTCCTTCTTCTTTTAAAAATAAAGATAACTATATCCAGGACATTGAGAAACTTGAGAAACTACCAGCATTTTACAAGATAAAGTGGGATTATTTCTGTGGCTGTTCCTATGGAAATGGGGTGGTTTGTGTCTGCTTGTCCTGTCCCCACTTTCAAGTGATCAGACACCTGACAGCAGGGCAGTGGTCTCTAAGGTAGTATGGTGCTACTTGTTATGCCAGGGGTATTGTAGTCCTGCTCATAACATGCCCTCACATCTTTGCTGGAACCCTTAACCTCCCACTTCAGGATAAGCTGTTTGGGAGCTGCTCCTTACCCATTGCCTTGAACGGCACCAATATTTTCTGACTTACTTCAGTATACCCTTCTTGAAAATTCATGCAGGATTGTTTACTTTGATTTAGGCTGGGTTTATCTGAGAGTCTGTTCTTATGCTGGTAATCCATCAAGCATGCAAACCCAAAGCCCCTGAAGTAGTTGGCTTCTATTTCTAGCTGTGACGATCAGCCAAAGACTTGGTGCTGCTTTATTTATGTTTAATATATTAAATCTGTCTCTGTGAATTTCTCTGTGACAGACATGCCACAGATGGGTGACATGTGTGGGAGGGGAGTCTGTTTCTGGACAAGCACCATCCTTCTCTGCTTCTTCCCTAGCCCGACCATGCACTTAATGAATTCCCAGGGAACCTGTTCCCCAGGTGTCTTGAGGTGACTTTATGATTATCCCATATTCGTCTCCTCTATGCCAGGAGAAAAAAAAGTGAATCTTATGCTTTTAAAAACTGACCCCCAAGAGCCGAGAGAAANATATATATTATTTGGTGTTTGATGTTATTGTTGGTTAAATAAATAGTTGTTTTGGTTTTTTTTTTCCCTTTCACTTTCCTTCGAGGAAATATTTCTTTCCTCGAACCTGGTGGGAGAGGGTGATTGCGGCCTGATTTTATCAGAGAATATTTATATTTCTGAATATATTTGTTCCAAACCAGGACACCAGGTCACTGACAAAAGTAGCAAAAGCTCCCACTAAGAGGAAGAAGGAGGGGGCCGGGAGGAAAGGCAAGGTTGTCTGTCCTGAAATGTTCCCTAATGGAGAGAGGAGACACCAGGGTCCTGAGATGGGACTCAGGGTATCAAGATCTCAGTTTGCTTCTTCCTTGGTAAGTGCTTTGTCATTTGAGCTTGGTTGTGCATATTCTCTCTGCCCTTCTCCTCTGCCTCTCTCCCCAGCAGCTGGGGTCCCTCTCTGAAAAGCTTTCCTGGCCATGGCACCCTCCTGCAGGCTCATTCCCAGGGCCAAACAGGGCCTAGAGCAATTCAGAGGTGGCAGTGCCATATCTGTGGTGAAGCGGACAGACAGCCTGGAGAAGGGGATGAGGCTGGTGCCACAGTGTGTCCCACTGGCCAAGTGGGGGAACCATAGAGAGAAGAGGAAGTAGAGTGGGATGGGGGGAGCTGAGGCTGGCTGTGGACTGTTTTATAGCTGCTGTTTTTCAGCCCTGTGGCTGAAGCCTATGCAGAGCCTGTCCTCTCTTCTGCCAAAGGCTGCTGTTCCTGTGTTACGCTGTGCTCCTCTGTCCAAGGGAAGCCCAGTTCTGGAGCCAGCACCAGTCATTTCACCATGAACATCAGCAACCTACGCACAGAAAAGGACTGGAGGTACACCTTGGGGGTCCCTCTGCCTTTTGATTCAGTTTATGGACAGCGAGGCAGATCAGGTAGAAGAAATGCATGCCCGGGGGGACACATAGACATGCAGCTATTGTGGGAGAAGCTGGGGTGCTCAAGTGAGTGGTGATGGGGTGTGCAGGGAACTGGCAGCGTGACAGGTGCTGCAGGCACCCTCACATCCTACAGCTGAAGGCAGGTCATGGGCACATCTGTTCTGGAAGCTGCACGGGTGAGCTGTTCCCTGTGGCTGGAATAAGCAACCTTGCCTTGCCCAGAGCTGTTGATCTGGACATTCACCTACTTTTGTATTTGCTGTAAACTGCTGGGGCTGTTCTTCCTTCCACCCTGGGAATGCAAGTGGCCTTAGTCGGTTCTGATGCTGCTTTCAGCCCTCAATGTCCTGCATACAGCTCCTTTTCCTCTGATACCTTGGAGACCTTGATATGGAGATTTAAATCCAGCTAGTTAACTGGAGTCTATGTCTTCTGCTACCCGTTTAGGCCTGCAAGTATATTGTTACTTTGTTCCTATTTAGCAACGTAATTTCAAAAAAAATCAAGTCCTGCTAAAATCAAATGCAGTTCAGACACATATGCATGAATTAGTTTACAGTGCTTGTACAAATGTGGTAGCTGTCAGGAAAGTCCCTGTGCCCTTTTCCCTCATCTCCTTAGACATTTTTCTCCACTGCAACTGTTGGACATCAGCTTGGATAGTGGGGTTTCATGTCACCAAAGGAGTAACTGCAGGACAGAATTGCAGAGGTAACCCTTCCTGGGCCCCAGCAACTTTTCAGGAAGCCCATGTGATTCAGCAGACTGCAAGAATAAAGGACAGCAGCCACCAGACAGGGATGGGCAGGAAACAGCCTCAGCAGCAAGAGAGCAGGAACGTTTTTCTCAGAAGCAGCTTAAGATCAGTTTTGTGCCTCAGTGCTAAGGGTTGGATGGAGGAGGTAGAAACCTGATCTGAGATTTCAGGTGCTTGCTGTCAGGCAGGAGAGAAGGAGCTAAAGTCAAGCTCTCATCTGTCACCCCAGCCTTGCAAATCTCTCTTTCGTGGCAGTACAGAGGTCCTTGTAACACTTCTGCTGGTGCTCCTCTCTGGAAGTGCACCACTGTGATAAATTGTTTTCTTATGTTCTTACTAACTCAAGATCTCTCCACATAAGATATAATGACAGCAGATTTCTGTTTAGTAATACAGTGCCTGCAATAGTGGATGGAGTCAGCAAGAGATCATTATCAGAGTGACAGCACAAAGGAGCCCAGAGAGATCAAATAATGCAGAAGAGCTCCAGGGACTGAAAAAGAGACTGAATTTGGGATACCTGTGTGCCATCTGTTATCACCAAGCCTGAGGCTTGGGAAGGCCATGCAGTGATAACCAGGTCCTTGGCTGAGGAAGGTGCTCCTGCCAGACAGGCCTCTTCTCCTATGGAGGGGTGAGGACAGGCATGTAATCGTGTCTCTCCCTTCCCTTCTGGGGCTTGTACAGCACTCGGCACAAACAGGACCTTTCTTCTAATGAAATGACTGTCCTGACTGCAGTCCTTACAGGAGTTAGCCATTCATTTCAGGTCTCAAAATGGGCAAGGGTCTTTTTAGGAACTAGTAAGTATGTTTTATTTATTGTGTAGTACTGGTATTTTACTTACTGGGTCCTCCAGCAGGTTCACTAGTTTATCCTCCAGTTGATTAGTGAAATGACTGCCGAGAAAGATAGTGCCTACCTCAAAGAGCTGAAGTGACAGATATAGGGTTGGCCAAGTAACATGTGGAAAGGCAAGTTCTACAGGTGTGTACAGATGTTTGCTATGTAATATGTGCACAGCAGAGATTCTTATTCAATGTCTGCTGTATGAAAATATATGATATTAAGTAACACTGTCATTAATATTAGGCTTAGCCAGGCAGCAGGGTTGTAACTGCTTGTGTACCTGACATGTGACTCATGCAGTGTATTTTGCTGATAAATGTACACTAACATTTTCCAGTGCTGGCGTGGCTGTAGGTGAGAGACGGTGAGAAGAGAAATCCAATATAATACAATCCAGTTGGTGCCAGGAAGTATTGTAAACAGATCCTGTTACTGGAACAGAGGGAAAAAATATTGGTTATAACCCAGGAAGGACAAAAGTGTCTTTGTTGGCAAGAGTCTTTAAAAATAGATTCTACTATGGAAAAAGCTCTGTGCAACTTCTAAGATTGACACATGCTGTAAGTCATATGTGTGTTTTTATGTCAATTTTGGCACCTGTATCGAGTCTGAAAATTACCATGAATGTAGAGAAAAAAGATAATTTCAGAAGAGCAGACCCCAGCCACCTTTGAACAAGCAAGTTAGAGAGAATGTTGAATCCAAAAGTGTTACCTCATGCCTGCAGCACCAGAGTTTTGCTCTGTTTCTTGTACATTTGTCCTGAGTTTCCTCCCAGTGCCTGGCTAAAAGGACCATGATACAAATTGGAAGAAGATCTGCTGGGATCTCAACGATCTGCTAATCCAGGTGTGATCATTATGTGCTGTTCTTACATCCCTTTTTATGCCTTCCTTTCCAGTGCTTCGACATCCAGACCTCTTCCTTGTTCTTCATTTATATTATTTTATTCTTTCTTTTATAATTTAAAGGAATTAATGACAAAGACACCCCTGGCTAGGGGTAAACTAATCTGAAAGATCTGATTTATCATAGAATCATAGAATATACTGAATTGGAAGGGACACATCAGGATCATCAAGTCCAACTCCTAGCCTTGTGCAGGACACCCCAGGAATCACACCATGTGCCTGAGAGCATTGTCCAAATGCTTCTTGAATTGCTTTGTGTTTCTTTCTTTTAAAATTCTTTCCTGCTCTATGAGAACACAAAATTTCTGGATAAAAATAATCTGTTTTCAAGTTTAATACAAATAAACAATAAATATGTATCCAAAGAACATATAATTAGTGCATGAGATTCGTTACTAAGTGGTCAAACTGAATGGTTTGACTAACATGTGATGTTAGTAACACTAATGTAATTTGTAGTTATGCACAGGAAGATAAGAGTAATCAGATTTAATGCTTCAAGAAATAAGAATGTCTTTCTTCTTGCCACAAACAGCATTTCACAATTAGCTGGGTATTGTGCATTTTCCCCCCAGTCCCTAGCATTCCTTTGTACTCTATCAGATATTGACAACAGAGGCCAAGACCAGGGGCTCAATGTGCCACAGAGAATGTTATTTACTTACTAAAGAAAAAATTTATGATCCTTTAGATACTGAACTCAAGATAGAACAAAGAAACATATGTAATACTGCAGGGATGCTTGTAAATATTTCAGTAGCCTCCTGCATTCAAGACAGACAGAACATAAATGTTTCAGTCCAATCTTGGTTTCACAAGGGCTGGCAGATTTGGGATCTAAGATGCTATCAAAGTTTGGTGTTGAAAAAAAAGAGGCATTATTGTTATTTTTTTATTTACCAGATGGATGAGAAGAGTGAAAACACAGCTGCTTTCTTATCTCTCTGCTTGTCTGTACAGGAAATAAGGCGGGTAAATCTCATCTGATCTCAAAGAATAAATCAGGTCAGAACATTTTTATGTTCATGTGGTGAAGCAAGGGGCATGAGGATGGAAAAGGAAGAGAGACTTCTCCCCTTTCCCATAAGGGTACAACCCAGAAGCATGCTCTGTTTATGCAGACAAAGTTCGAACTTTTTGCTTGCTCAGTTTTTCATATGATACTTGAAGTAAAGCAATTCTAGTTATTATATGGGTTATTTAATCCCCACACAAGAGCCTCTGCCAATTTTTTCAACATCTAAATAATATTAATGTTATCCTGTCCCTTCCTTCCTTCCCAGACTGAAAGAGAAATATGTATGTGAACATGTGTGGGTGGGTGTGGGTGAAGCCAAAGGAAGAAACAGAGTTAGGTCTTAGTCCTGAATGTTTTGGTTACTTTATTCAGTGAACTGAATAACCTTGGTCTGGCTTCTGTGAAATTTTAGTCTTCTGTGCTCATGAAATTCCTATTAGCAGTAATCCTTTTTCGTTGTCTCAGCCAAACACAGCTGTTTTGGGAAGTCCTGGCCAAACAGAGATAGTCAGTCTTTAAAGTAACTCAGTGATATCCATGGAGGATGCTGAGTAGTGGAGTTGAAGCTTGAGCCAGGCTCACTTTTTTGCAGCAAGCAGAAGTGGAGAGCAATGAACTCCCATTGAGCTGTACTGCTGACTCCAAATGCTCCTGTATTCATATCCAGACTGATTTTTCTAGGACATTTGGCTTCATTTTGAAGTCTAATGGATTACAAGGAGTAACTTTGAGGACGACAGCTCTATAGACCACGGCTGTGAGGTTCTGTCTGGACACTAATCTCTGAATTTCAGTAGATTACACATTTGCCTTCATCAACATAATACAGTGGACAAAACCCTCCCCAGTTTACCAGCCAACCAGCCAAACTTGACAGCTCACCAACTGTAAACTTCTCTTTATGGCCATGATTAATGTGGAGAGAGGCCCAAAATCTGTAGGTCGGTGCAGGGTGGAAGATGACTCGCTCTCTGACTTTGTTCAGGGAGGAAGGATATGGGCCTTTTAATGGTATTTGTTTTCAGTCCTGCTCCTTGGCACTGGGATACTGAGCAATCAGTTGTCCCAGAACACAGAGCGACACCTTTCAGATTGGATGTCTAAGTGTACTCCAAATCCATGGGTAGGAGAAAGTCACTGAAAGTCATTATGTAAGATGGAAAGGGGAGCTTCTAAAGTGCACCCTAACCCAAAATGTTGGAAGAAGCAGGAAAGAAAATAGCTGTGAACTGGTATGGGAACCTTCCCCACTCACAGGAGACTGACACTATCTGTAAGCTTCAGATGGTGTTTTTTACAACACTCCTAAGACTACACTTAGATTCACTTTGTTAGAACTAATACATATTTTCACACTGGAAACTTTTTGCAGAAAGTTCTAATGCTGGTGGCAAAATTTTTCTCAAGGGAAAGGTCAGATTGCAAAGATATGTGTTAAAATATTTTTGATGAAAAAACCCTATCACTTACTTTTTATGAAATTACTTTTTCCCCTTCATCTCCAGCATTTAGCTTTTATGAAATTACTCTCTTTTGCCCATCCACCATGGAAATGGAAATGAATCGTTTAAGTTATTTTGAAAAGAATTGTTCTATTGCTGTGAAACTAGATTTTTCCTGTTTATGTGCTCCCCCTTTTTCTTTTAATTCTGGAAATTTTTAAATCTAGTTTTGAAATGTGTTTTTCCCAGGTTGAACTAGCATTTGAACTCGTTTTAGGGTTAATTTCAGGTAGCTGAGTAAGTTTACTGCCAGAGTTAACACACATTCAGATATGTATATCAAGTTCTTCAAATGTCTGAAATGTGTTCTGTTTATTTTTGTTTCATAGTCTTTTGACTAGCTCCTGTGTTTAAAAAATACCTCCCTTTTCTAAAGCTTAGTGTCAGTACACTAGTTTTCAGCACGATTTATTCCACAAAGTTGTTGACTTTAATTATATTGTGGATACTTGGACACTCTTACTTAGTGGCTCAATTATACTTGCTTCTTGGATCAGTTCCTAGGTATTACTTAGGACTAAATGAAAAAGTAAAAATAAATTCTTGTTTTCTCATGTGCTGTAGAACTAGTTGTTCTAAAAAGCACTTGTTTATCATGTTGAGAAATCTCTTCCTAAGCCATAGACCATGTGGTGGTTGACTAACTTCCATCCTGAAACACAGGAGCTATCTTGAAAAGGACTGTCCTAATTGGTAAGTCCAGTTACTTGATACTCTGTGCAATGTATGTTTGAAAATCCTGCTCTGTTGCGGAGCTGAAATGGTTTATTCCCTTACTGTAGTGCTCAGCAAACTCTGCTGAAGCCTGCCCTGAGCTGGGCACTCAGTGAGGGAAGTATAGATATGGGTCATGGTCCTAAAGGCACAGAGGCTAGAAATGGGAATTCTCCTAGTCTTGAGAGCTGTGGACTCTGAAACAGCCTCTGGAAACAAAACCTAATTGCTAGTCCATTGTCCTGCTGGAAAAGCCTTGTGTACAGTGAAAGGATGGAGAGGCTTGGTGCCTTTCACAAGCTATGGTGAAAAATCACCTTGTCTTGTTAGTCCTCGTTTGTAGCACTTCCCACTGGAATTAGTCTTCCATGAACAAAAGTGATCTGGGCCATACAGAGGAATCCTGGTGCGTTGTCCCTGGTAACTTATCCAGTGGCACTAATAGGTGCCCATCTCTGCTGGCAGATCCTCAGTAGGCATCTCAGAATCAGTATTCTGTCATCACCTTTGATTGTTGGTTCACAGTTGTTCCTTTTGTTCCTTGTTTACTTCCAGTTTATGAGCTTTTAATTGACAGCAGGATTCTTACTGCTAATCCTGATGGAAGACCTTGCCTTTGCACTATTACATATTATACTATTACTGTTACTGCAGCTTTCAAGGTCATCCTTTTCATCCTGTATGAGCTCTCATGCCTCCTTTTCACTGCTGTCGCTTTCTTGCTTTGTGTTATCAACAAAATTCCTCAACAAGTATTCCTTTATGAAGCCAGTCATTAATAGTAATCAGTAAAACGAGTCCCAAGAGAAATTGAATTAGTAATTTCTCAACATTTCTCCTTTCCACTGCTTAAGCTTCTGCTCCATTTGTTTGATTCCTTACCATCTCATAGTTTTGGCATTAATGCCCATTTTCTCCAATTAAACTGAGAGTTTGTCAGATGGCCCTGAGGCCAAAGGTTTACCAGTATCTAGGTAGATAAGGGTGACCAGATCTTCTGAGTCCTGACTTCTTTCAGGGTGCAGCATGTTGTAGGACTGAATATTTGATGACCCTGAATGGTGGTAGATGAGGACAAGAAATGCCCTCCTATTTCCACTACTTTTCTGAGGTGGTTCATGACTAAGTGCCCTATACCTTGAGAATAGTTCAAGGTTGCTGTTCTCAGGCTCTGAGGACCAACAGTTGCTTGCACAACGACACAAGTAACACGGTACCTTATTGCCACAGATAAGTCTGAACTTTCCCCAGGCTCACAGAGCACTGTAGGAGCTAAAGATACGACCCTTGGAGAGACGCCCTGCACTGTTCTCTGTCCAAACACTTGATGGTTCTTTAACTCCACACATATGCTATCATTTTCATTTTGCAACCAAGGGTTCACATCAGGCCACACTTGATCTTTTTCTGGTCCAGACAAACCACGCTCACCGGCTGTTTAATTAGTGAATAATGTGATGGATTTTCTTTCTTCCCAAGCCACTAATTCTACAGCTGGTCATCCCCTCTGTTAGCTATTACAAAGAAATTATTTACTGTGAGAGTGGAGAGATGCTGAAACAGGTTGTCCGGAGAAGTTGTGGCTGCCCCAAGGACCAGAGTCTTGCTCTGGCTGGATGAGGCTTTGAGCAACCTGGGCTAGTGGAAGGTGTCCCTGCCCATGGCAGGGAGGTTGGAACAAGATGATCTCTAAGGTCCCTTCCAACCCAAACCATGCTATGATTCTATGTCTCGCCTCTGTTGACCTCAGGCCCTCAGGCTGTGCCTTCCCTTACTAAAGGACTGGACCTGCTAACATCCATGCTGAACATGCACCAGGCATGGATTTCTGCTGAGGGAGGGAGCACTGCTGTGGGTTACAATGAGGGTTACACGAGTTCAGCATCCCAGTGTAGTGCCTATGTGCTCTACATGCACTAAGTGCTAAGTAATGCAGACAGGGCCATAAGCCCAGTAGCCCAGGCCAGGAAGCACGTGTCCTGGGTTTTCCAGCACTGTTGTATGTCTGACGTGGACAGAAAAGGTACATCTCAGGGGTTTTGGTTTGTGTAAGCCAGCTCTTTGCCTCATAAGGTTTGTCACTTTTGGGGGTTTCAGAGCTGCCTCCAAAAGCAGACATCTTTATGTGAGTTTTCAGTCTGACATTAACCTGCCACTACGAGGGGGAAATTAGACAGTTGTAAAAGCAGCAAGAAAGGAGGTGGGAAAAGGCTTCTGGCTTCATCTTCCTGTGGAAGATCAGGTGCCCTGGCTAGTAGTGTGGCTTGAGTCAGAGCACAGCAGGGGAGGAGGGGGTGGAAGAGGTAGGGTCTTGTAAAAAAGAGGGAGACTGGAGCTTGTTCTCAGGTCTCTGTCCATTCATTGCTCCTAAGAAACAAAAAGGCAATCTGGATGTGGTTGTGCCCTCACTAGCCTCTGGTGTCTGTGCTGGCTGTCTCCCTCTTGGCTCAATTCCTTGAGGTTGTTGGTTTCCTGGCTGTGGGCAGAAGGTATTTCTGACGGAGAAGATGGTAGCCTTGGGGGTGGATCAAGAGTGGGAGAGGGGAGGAGTCACTGATCAATGCTAGTAAATAAAAAGTCCCTCTTCTTCAGTCTAGGGTACCAGGAGAGCTGCATCCTCAGACAAGAGCTGCAGGCTGTCAGGAAAACAAGAACTTAGTGAGTATGCAGAGACTGCCTCACTTTTCCTGGACAGCTGCTTGTTATTATTGCCTTGCTGGTGCTTCACAGCTGCAAAATGTTAGGAGTGGTTGCTAAGGCGTGTATAACATTGTGATTCTCCACTCCAGCAGCAGATTAGGGCTGCTTTTCTGATCTTCTATTTGTTTGTGGGACTGTGGAGATTTCCCTGGCATTTGCAGGTAGTGCCTTTCTGTATTTCTAACCAGTGGATGCTGCTAGAAAGCAGAGGGATTGGGCTTACTGTGCTGTGTGGTATGTTACCTCTGGGGCAGCCCACTGTTGCTGGAGTGGGGAGATGTGTGCTGGGGAAGTATGGAGTGCAGGGGGAGTAGAAAGGAGATGTACTTTTGTAAGAGAAAGCATTCCCTGAAGGAGATTTGTTTGTATAGGGCTGTGTAGCTGGCATGTTCATTCATCCCTTGAAAACTGTATTGCCTTTGTGGTGAAAAATGAAACATTTGGGTTAAAGTGGTGTTTGTGGCTCTTCTCCTGTGGTTGATGGCAGGCTATGCTCCAGGCATTCTGAGATCAGAGTTCTCTGAAATGGGAGTAGAGTCTTCCAGGTTGCAGAGAGCTTTGCCCTGAGTAAAGACAAATAAAGAGGGTTTGGCTAGAAAGCACATTGGAGTTTCCCACTGTGCAGCCTCAACTTCATTCCAAAGTACTCCCAGCATCTTCCTCTCTGTGCCCCACTGTTTTCCCAGTCCTTCCTCCAGCCTCTCCTTCAAATCTCACTTTCTTAGCAGCTCCTTACAAGACATTCGGGAAACCTATAACATCGACATTCAATACGAAGTCCAAAACTATGAGCTCTAAGGAATGAAAACAATCTCAGAGCAGAGAATTTTCTTAAAGAGACTGGAGTGACAGGGCATGGAAGGGCAGCAGAAAAGCCTCAGTTTCCCTCTGACCTTTTCTCTTTATCAGACTTATGGCTTTTTTGTTAGTTTTTCTCCTCCTTTCAGGCTAAGCATTGAACAGGCAGGTATGAGGGGCATCGATGGTGCAGAACTGAGCTGCTCTCCATGTGGGATGGCATAATGGGTCTGAAGTTGAAGACCCTGCTCACTTTCTTTCCCAGAGACCACAGACTTCAGGGAAGGGTCATGAATTTGACATTGAAAGGGTAAGTTGTAAAGCCTAGAATAATCTTTTTCCATGGAAGTTTCACTCCTTACTGGTGAAGTGTTAGGCTCTAGCTAGCTGTCTCTGTAGTTCTTGGCTGTGTTACTTGCAGTGTGGCTTCATGGCTTGGCCTTTGAAGGCAACAGCAGTGACAATACCACAGTGGTTTGGGAAGAATGGTCTGCACCCAGAGTGCATTCACTCTGTACCCTCTCAGTGAGAAATCCTGATGCCTGTGTGTATACGTGGAGAAAACAGGCAGTCATCTTGGCTTGGATCACATGTAAGAATGGTTCCTAGGCCCATGCCCAGGCAGTGTAAGGGGTCCCAGCCCCACCACTGCCATTAGGCCATTAAGTGGGCACTGGGTACTCGCCTTCCCTCTGTACCTTTCCTCTAGGAAACTACTACTCGTTGCTTTTCACCCAGAGATGGCATTCTCTGTAACTCCTTCTTTCTTTCACTCCTTTCTACTTTTCCACAGAGCTGGAGAGTGGAACACTTGATATTTTATCCATCTCTGCTGGCCATGATATTGGTCCCAGGCAAACTCTTTTAGGTGCTGAAAGGCAAGGTAATGCTCCCTTGGAGATTCATCCCAGTTGAAAAGCCTTGCATTGACATCTGACTTCGGTGCCCAGTGGTGCAAGGACTGCTTGTGCTAGACCAGAAAGACATCAGTCCTGACAGATATGGTCACCTCTGCCTCCACCAAGATGTTCGCCCTTGAGCTGGAAAAGGAGTGTAGGGTTAGTACCACAGTGAGAGCCTTCAGAGGGAGAGTTGTGGATGCTGCCGTCATCTCAATGCAAAAATCATGATTCCTCCAGCAGAAAGGATTTTTTGGATTGCTGTTTTTTACTCCTGGGGGAATAAACTCAAAGACAGGAAGGGACAGTAGGATTGTATTCCTCCTCTGATGACTGGCAGGCTGTCATTGCAGCAAGGGCCAGCTGGAGAGAGAAGGACTGAGTGGGGCAGGAGCATTTGAAGCCTCGTTCTCCATGCCTCTATCGGCAAAGCTGACAGAACAGTTTGGGCTGGTTTTATCCAGGCAGAATATGATGAGGGCAAAGAGGGTAGATCAGAGGAAAAATTAGAAAGGCAAACATTTACATTTGGGATCAACACACACCTCTGCCTTTGGGCCCCTGGCAGTCTCTGAAATTCCTTCCACTTGCGCAGACCAGCTTTTCTGAGTGTGGAGTGCTAGTGATATGTTTGCCTCTGGGTTATGGCCCCCAGCCCTGATCTGGGAGAGGAAGCAGGCATGCCCCCTCCTGCCCAAAACCCATTTCAATCTGCTAATAGAGGATGTTTTGTAATGGCTCCATAAAAAGTGTACTGGGTAGCCCTTGCCTTGCCTAGGCTCTTTCATGGGCCCCCTCCTGTTTTCATAATAAACATTCCACTGCTAATTTTGCAGTCAGCCCAGGATCTCCAGCTGCCCTCAGTGGGAAGAGAGCAAAACACAGCAAGAAAGGCAGAGTGAGAGATTCCTCCCTGCACTGGCATAATGCGCACTCTCATCATCCTTACGCTCCTGGCTGCCTTGGTGATGGCTGCCACTTGCTATGGTAGGTGACCTTTATTACTGGGTAGAATGATAACTCCAAACCTGCAGAGATTTTTGGGTCTGATTAGATGGTTTTTATTTAACTTTGTGTCTTCTTTCCCCTTAACTTGATGTCTCACCTGCTTTCCTGCCTTTGTGTCAAATCTTCCTAGTCCTAATCCAGAGCTGTCAGCTCCAGTCATTGGGATTTGTGGTCCCAGGATGCTTCAGCCCTTTCCTCTCTGTTCCAGCTCACCTCAGAGACTGCTCCTCTTTCTGTCCCTTTGTTGTCTGGGCTACAATAAGAGGACTTATTCTTAATAGGAAGATTTCTGGTTTTTTCTTTTACAATGTTACCCGCTTTTTCCTGTGAGGCATGCAGTTCCATACTGGTGGAATTAAGATGCTGCTTCATGCAAGAGTCGAGTGCATTTCACTGTGCTAATCTATTCCTTAAGAACACGTGAAAGTTTTTAAGGTAAGCAAGTGCCATATCCACTGTAGTATCAGGAACAGAACATGAGCAACTATTCTTGAGAATCAGACTGGATGATCAAGCATGAGTCTGGAAGTCCTGACTGAAATACCAGGTGGCTCCATATTAAACTTCTGAACACTTTAAACTCATATAAATTCTAGGTCACACCTCTGGTCCCTTTCTCTTTCTTTTAAACAGGTACCTTAAAACCTGGCTTTTCTGATTTGTATGTATGTTCTAATGATTTGTGGTGTATGAAAGACTGAATCCTATCAATATAGTGTCTTATTGCATGTTTTACTCTTTCTTTCCCCAGAGTCCCATGAGAGCATGGAGTCCCATGAGTATCTCAGTAAGAGACTGCTTTACTATTTTCTTGAATTTAAAGTGTGCTGCAGATGTCCAATATAATTTCCTTGTACTTTACTGTGGGGATTAAATAGGTAGAACCACTCAGCTGTGGGAAGTTGAATACTGGGTGATGGAGCTTCAGGATAAAAAGAGAGTTAAAAAGAGACTTCACATGTTTTGGCACAAGTGCATATCACCATTTCTCATAGATTATAATGTGAGTTGGAAAAGAAAATTGGCAAACAGAGCTTAGGTCTCTATTATATGTACCAAAAACAGGTTAACTGACACTAGAAAAGGACATTGCTCAAAAAGCTCTGGGATGAGCATGGAAAGAGGTGCTGCAGAACCCAGTTACAAAGTTTATTCTCCCCCAAGAACAAGGAGAGCCTTGCTCTAAGCTCCTTGGAAGTAGGTGGGATGTATGGGTAGTGGAGATCCTTCTGCTGGAAGAGAGAAAGGGTGTCACAGGAAAAGCATGATGGGGTAGAGAGTCTTGGTCTGGAACAAGCAGTATCCTGGAGGTGTTAGAGAACAGATAGACCAAAACTAAAAAGAAACGTGGACATCTGGAAAAAGGGCTTCTTAAAGCAGATAGTCAGAAGCACAAAGGAGCCAATATCAAAGACATCCACAGACTCCTGAATTGTGCAACAGGACCGTTTCTCAAAACGGTCAGAAGGGACGTTCAGGCACCTCAGTCCAAAACTGCCACATAGACTGCTCAGTGACTGTCTAACCTTGGAGGCAGAGACTTACCAGGTTCTTCCTGGTTTTACCTGTAATTTCACCATTCTTGTGAATCTGAGTGTGCTCAGACCTCCCACAGTCTATGCAGCTTGGTGCCTACCTCTTCTTTGCCAAGCTCCAATCACTTGGGGGCTGCAGCAGCAAAATCACAGTAGCATTTTCCTGGATGACTTGAGTAACAGCAGAGCAAGAGCAGCATGTGCACTTCCATACAGCCTGCTCCAGCCCCAGGGAGAGCCTGTGTATGAATCAGTGTGGGGGTGGGGGGATGACAGGAAGGAATATTTAAAGGTCCTGGGTTTCACAGATCAGAATATTCTGAGTTGGAAGGGACCCACAAGGATCATCCAGTCCAACTCTGAAGTGAATGGCCCACATGGGGATCAAACCCATGACACTGGTGTTATTCGCAGCACACTCCAACCAACTGAGCTGACCACCATTCATGGGAGGGCAGACAAGGAATTATGAAGGTGAAAGCTAGCTTTTTTTACAATCTGGCATTGAAAAAGTGTCTATTCTGAATAACCTCTTGCTTCTCAGATCCCTTCATCAGTAGGCGAAGGGCCAGCGACTTCATACAAGCTGACACAAGACTAGGAGCCATCTCTCAGGAGAGGTATGTTATGCCTAAGGACACTGAGGATGGGAGTGGGGAGAGGTTCCTCCTTACCAAGCACAGGCTGGTACCAGGGGTGGCAGCCATGATGACTTCTGAGAAGCCTCAGCCCCTCTCTCAATGTGAGGTACCCCTGAACTCCCCAGTCCTGGGAGAAGCAAGAATTCAGATAAGAGTGGGTCCTTTGATCTGGGGACATGTCAGGTTCTGGGAGGACTCTGATTAATTTTTCTGAAGGAAACACCAACAGAAGGAGAGAGAATGAGTGCAAGATGGTCAGAAAGAAAGCTGAGCTTGAGATCCTATTCTAGTCATCAGATCTCATGCAGAACTTGCATGACCTTTTTTAAATCATAGAGCCATCTTAGGGCCTCCTTGCCTCATCTATAAAACAGATATATGCAGTTTCATGCCTCATGCAAGGCTTGTGAAAATAAAGATTGAAGCACAAAAATCATGTCTTAGTGAAGCATCAAGGCAAACCTTCTCCTCAGTATCAGGTGATCCCTTTTCAGGATGTTTCAGGTCTTTGTTCCATGTGTTGTTTTGGGGAAGAGCAGAAGAGCTGAAGGGAACGGGTTGGGGGAGGCTGCAAAGGGAGGATCCTGCCTCAGGCTAAGGCAAGAGCCATTCCCCTCTCCCCAGCAGCTTACTTAGCTCTGAAATAAAAGGTTACCTAAGAAGGCAAAACATTCCTGGTATGGTCACATCACTCCCTGGGTGTGGTAAACACAGAAGCTGGATAATGGACTCTGGTGACCGATCCTTAATACTGGTGAGGGGCCCACATGGGGATCATATATATATAGATATAGATATATATATACATATATCTATATATATATATCTTAGATAGATAGATAAGATGACAGCACTTATCCTCCATGTCTTCTACTTTTACAGGATCAGGGAGCGTAATAAGGCACCCCTGGAACGTCAGAGGGAGATCTGCGAGGACTACTATCCTTGTGAACTGTATGCTTTTCGCCATGGATATGCTGCTGCTTACAGGCACTATTTTGGAAGGAGGAGGACTAAGTAAAGGATGACCTGTCCCTACCCTGGGGCCTGGAGCCCAGGGTATCCTCCCCAAAAATGCAATGGCTCTGAAACATATTCAGTTGCTTGTGCCCCTGTATGTTATCCTGCCTGCTGCTTCTCTCCCATGTAGCCATGGATTACTACACTTTGTTAATTAGTGCTGAGCTGATGTAGCAGAGATCAGAGAGAGTTCAGGATGTGAGTGTTTACTACACAATAAATCGCTGGTTTGATACTATCTTCTCATGAGTCACAGTATTTTGAAAGGGGGTATGCAATTTTCCATGAAGAAGCTGAGTTTGTTTACCATAGATTCTGATGTAAAAAAAAAATTACTGCCTTGCAATCATATGAGTTTGAAAGGATCTACAATGTTTTTGTTCTAGAGTCTACAAGTGGCTTCCTTCAGAGGTCACTGGCCAATTTCAGCTCCCAATCTTAAGACATCTTATAATGGTGTGGTGTTCAGAAGGCACTTTTTGAAAATTAAATCTATAATATCTTTCATCATTGGAGAAGAAAAATTCAGAAGGCACCTATTTAATCTTAAAAACAAAGTTAGGGTGAGAGTTAGTTACAGAAAAAGTCTGTCAATTCCTCTTGTTTATCCAGCTACCATCAGGTCTTGACATAGGCTGCTCCAATAGAAAGGAGAGAGTGGTCCAGACTTAACTCGTATTTCTTTTCTCTATCCCCTTTCAAGACCCTTACTTCCACTTGGAACGATCCTGGTAGCACTAGAAAGCTGCAGAAACCAGATGTGGAGAGGGGTCCTGGTGGTAAACAAACAAATAATCCAGTTTTGGGGGTCAGACCCGATTTTATTCACATAGAACAATTTCATTTTACTGTTCACAAATCATTTGAAACCAAGATGTGGTTTGACCCTGTGCACATGTTACTGAGCACCTCCTGGACCATGAAGAAGTGAGCATGACTGTGGTTGGATTGCCACCATCACCAAGGCACCTTGCAGAGCCTGTCTCCAGGCCAAACAGCACCACTGCTGACATGCCCAAGAATTCAGTGCTGCTCTGGGCTGGTCAGCAGCCACAGCAGCTGGTACACTCCTTGGTGTGTGGTGTGTAGGAGACATAACATCTATCTCAGCTCAGCACAGATGGTTTCAACATTCACAGCTGCAGACTTACACAGGCACCTGCAAATTACCAAAGTGGGAAAGATTCATGGCATTCAATCAAAGGCTATAAGGTATAAAGTATCAAATTGTTGACTAATCTGTGAACTTCAGTGTATAGCCTAATCTACCTGTCACATTAGGAACATGCATCTTTTTCCAAAATACACTTCAAGGCTTTGCCAGCTTTGAAATTGAACTTTTGGAAAGAAATGTGATTTATTTATTTATTGAAAACATTTCAGATAGGAAACTCCACCCTTCTAGTTGCTGAAGTTTTGTCCAGGGGAAAAAAACATATACAGATTAGGTATATTCACACCCATACTTGTTCTGCATGTGTCCAAGGAAGTGAATCTTATGATCATCAATGGGAGCAAACTTGCATACCCTAAAATGTTGGTTAGTGTCTGTGTTTGACTGGACACTGTAACACTACCAAAACAGAAGGCACAGGGTTAGTGCTGGCTCTGTCTGTATCCAGAAATATCTCACGATTCCAACCTCTAGTTGACTAGTATAAATAATGCATAATGCCAGAGATTTCTGTGGGATTTCATTAGTGTAAGCAACAACCAGGTTTAAAAGACTACATGCTGTTTAGTAAGCTTGGGAAAAGTTGGGAGGACAAATAAAGCTGTTTGGATTACTAGAATTGTATATTTATTTATTTATAGTATTTCAAGTATTCATCTGCAAGCATAACTTTCCTAGAATACCAATTATTTTTAGATATTTATTATTTCAAAACTGTTGCTCTTTTGCTGGAATAATACATATACAACAAGTTTTGCTGGAAATTGTTAGTATATGTATTCATCTTTCCTGAACTGTAGAAAAGTTAACTTATTTTTTGAATCCTGAAAATTCTTTAAGATAAAAGACAACGTTTCTAATAATTGACAAAATCCCAGATGGCTATGACTGCCCTTGGAAGCTTTTAAAATGTAATTCTGTAACTCTTGGAAATGTCCCCTGCACATGTGTCTGAGTAGGACTGGATATGAGGTGAAGGAAGATTATGATTTCTATGCTGTTTGTGGGACATGGCTTTGGGAACTTGGATTTAGTGAGTGTGGGATTATTGAGAGAGAAGCTGTAGAATAGCTCATGCAGGGCTCTTGACGTACCAAGTAACTTTATCCACTCAAATTTTGAAGAATAAAACACTTACAGTGTCTAAATGTTTATTTGATTTCCAGAAAAGTAAAGCCAAAATAAAGCCTCAAAACTACAAAGATTTCCAAGAGGAAAAAAGAAAGATCCTCCCTAAAACTAACTTCCAAAGTTCTCAACAATATAAAAATCTCATCTCTCCTAAGTGGTTTGGTGCAACTGTGAGACTGTCTGAAAATCTACTATGTTTGCCCAATGCAAACTATTTTACAGGTTTCTTTACCTTCAGGGGAATTGGTCAGGGTGGGGTGGGTAGGAAGGGTCACCACTGGGTATGCTGATATCTGCCTTGCCTTTCCAGCATGACTGAATGACTCAAGTTCATAAGAAAAAATGATTCTTTTAATCCAGTTGCTTTTCTTCAACAGTCCCATTCAAAACCTCTGATAAAATCTTCTGGAAATGCCCCAAGTTCTGAGATAGATGTCAAAATGACTGCCAGGACCCAGTTTCCCCTGGCCCAAAGGGCGGGCTTTGTTTTGGAGTGCAGACACAGGAACACAAGCCAGACCCCTGATGTCTCCAGGCCATCACAGGATATAAAATTCTGCCCAAAAGCAAGCCTTGGAGAACTTCAGTAACCTCCAGGAAAGCTCTGAGGTTAGGGAGACTAGTGCAGCCAAAGAAGACATGAGGAGTCTGCTGGCACTTCTGACCGTGACTCTGGCCCTGGCAGCACTGTGCTGCTGTGAGAAAGGTAAGGGTACATTTTCCCAGGAAGGCTCTTCAGACCAGTGCTCAACCCTGCAACTTGCTGCCAGCCTCCCTTTAATCTGGGAGAGACGTGCAGCTTTGGGAGGAGGAGGGGTACCACCAGTCATTGCACAACTTCAGATCTCAGCCGGACAGACAGTCACGGATGAGAGAGAGGGCTTGGAAATAGGGAGACTCATATTTTGCCGGGCATTTTCTTACACTGTTGAGTATATATTTGGCTTTTTTGTCAGTCATTATTATATTCCAGAATGCTTAATGGCCTTGGAGTAACTCCTAGTTTTATGTTTTTCTTTTAAATCAGAGGAATGCATACATCGCTTAAAAATAGAACTACACATAACCCTTTTCACATAAAGTTTTTTTTTTTAAATTTTTGTGTTGATTGCTGGTTTTTGTTTTGTTTTGGGGTTTGGTTGGGGTTTTTTTTGTTTCTATAGTCCTCTTTTTGCCCATAAATACACTTATGCCAAATATCCGGTGACTTAGGTAAAACTGACACTGTTGGAAAAAAGTATGGTGAAATAGTGGAAGAAGAAAAACTGTAAAATATGGTAGTATGTGAGAGCCAAGGTTTAAGAGCTCTTAGAAGATGCTTTTCTTGGGTGTTTGCAAGGGGCATTAAAGATTAGGATCAGGACTGAGCACAGAAATATTGCATGTAAATTGCTCTTGGATGGGCTAGTAAGCCAGGTACCTCAACCCTGAGCCAGAAAGCTGTGAGGACAGAGTTGCTGCTAATTTTTGGACCTATTTCTCTTCCCTACTAATGGCTCAATTTCTCCTCAGACAACATATCTCTCTTTCCAAAGACAGAGGAGATGCTAAGCTATATTCAGGTTCTGTCCAAATTTGGGGTTTTGCTCAAATGGTCCCCTACCTGTAGTCTCTACTCTTAGCAAGGGTGGGAAGGGAGAAGGAAGAAAGTGTTCCTCCAGCTTCCACAGTGGTTATGTGTTTGTTGTGTCATTTAACCTGTCTCAAAGTTGAAATTAAACAAGTCCAGATATAATGGATTAATTTTGCTGTGGTGGTGAAGTCTGTTTCTAAATGATGGATATTAATAAATCTCTTTTGGGAGAAACAGACCTTCTAGGTAAGTGCAGAGAGCTGGACCTCATCAATTAGTGGTGGGCTTCAGTTACAGACTGCAGCAGAGGAGGAGAGTCTAAATCAGCACAGACTCCTGTCTGTCTGTCTGTCTTCCAGATCCCAAAGAACCCTCAGGATCTCTCAGCGCTGACAGTGAGTATATCATTGTGACTGATGCTCCCTTATACTGCATCTGCCTTCTTTCTCCCCTTTGAGAGGTTCAAGGGCTGAAGAAGAACCATGCCGAGTCTCTGTAGATGTTCTCTTTTTTCTCCCTATGTGCTGCAGTCCCTGAGGTGCAGCAGAAGGGCTGACTTTCACATGTGAGGAGGTGACACGAGGGAAGTCAATGTCCCTGCACCTACAGGCTAGCATTGCTCTGGGTGTGCTAGTGCCATAGCCAGCATCTTCACAACCCTTGAGCGGTCCCCTGGCAACACATGAGTTCTGCAGGTTGTTAGAAGCTGGATGCATTTACCCTCTGTGAAACAGGGTTGTGTTGATAGAGCAACACGGCCATTCACCCACCTCTGAGCTGGCTTCGGAGACCTAACCAGAGTGACTGCTACATCCCCAGACTGTTAAGAGAGCAGAACCTGCCCATGGCAATGGGCTGTGACATCGCTGCCAAATCCCATGACATGAAACCTTTGAAAGCAAGGAGCTTCCTTGGCTCCCTCTGAGGGCTGCAGTCCCTCTTGTTACCTGGGACATGGGGATTTGCACACCTTGGGATGTTCATAGCTTTTGCAGCAAGCTGATCCTGGCAGAAATCTGTATGGAAAATCCCTTTCGTTCTCCCCTGACTCTCCTTTCTCACACTTTAAAGGATAACACTGCTTCTGAGGAGCGGGAAAGCTGGTATTTTTCCAGTGAGCCAATACAAACACAGATTGCAAAAGAGAAAAAGGAGTTTAAAGAGTGTTCAGGGAAAGGTGGTGGTTTCTGACAGCTCATTAACTGGCAGTTTCTGTGTAGTCAGTATTTAGATCCAGACTAAACCTCAGCTTGCTAGAGAAGGGATACCTCTCACCTCCAAAGAGAAACACAGCCAAACACTGCATGATGATGGGGGAAGGAACAAACTCCACTGTCTTCCTACAGGCAGAGGTGTTAGAATCTTCTTCCCCCAGTGACAGTGACAGTTTGCCAGTTTCCATGCTGAAATGGGTATTGGTGTGTAGCTGCCTGTGTTGCTGGTGTGCTGGTATCTGTGCACACCTCTGCTGGTGTGAGGTTGTGCTTTGCTGAGCACTGGATGGGGAATGACATGGCTCAATCTAGTGTTTGTGAGGTGCTTCACAGCATCGTGGTGTTTGCACAACCACAAATCAAGGGAACAAACAAACAACTGTGCAGACATGGTGTGTTAGTGGAGAGCAGGGGCAGATGATGTCATGGCTGAAAGGCCTCTCATGTTCTCCAGATCCTGAATGCTGGGATCTTTGCACCTCCTGGGTGCATTTCTCCCTGAGTGGTGTTTACTGTCTTTATTTTGTACCATTCACCTTTCATGGAACTCTGTACATGTGAGCATTGGTATTTCTGTGTGCTGCCTTTTGCCCATAACTTATTGGAGGCATTTTAAGGCCTGGTGGTTGGTATCCCACATCACAGTCTGAGTCAAAATACAGAAAGAAAGCCGAGACTCTGAAGTTAAGCAGGCTGGGGAGAGAGGCTACCATTCTCTTAATTTTCTCCTTATTTGTGTTTTCTGCCTTCTGCACATTTGCTGGGGACTTAGATCATGCTGTACGATAAGGGAATGGAGTCTATGACAGAAAAAGCCTTTGCTCCACGGAGATGTGAAGGCTGCAGTTAGAAGGGAGCCCAGTTGTTGGGCTTTGAGCAGACAGTGGGGTGAGGAGGGATAAATGGGCCATTAGCATGGTTTGTAGCAGTCATCTGCTTGTGAAGAGAGTAGACTTTCCATTTTCAGAGACAGACTGGTCTCTGTTTCATAAACCATGGCTCTGCCTCTCTAACTGCTGTGTTCTCTCTTGGTAGACATCAAGCTTAAAAAAGAAGTTGCCAATGCCTTTGTGAAGAGGCAGAAGAGATCCAGCATCTATGAACGGTAACAACTGGAGTTGGTCTGAGCACTGGACTCTGGACCTGTTCTGAAGAAGGGGTGGGAAGGCAATAGGACCTGTCAAGGCATTATTTTGTAGTACATCTATATTATTACCTTCACGCATTGAGACAAAAAGGCTTTAGGAGACACTCAATAATGGATAAATGAATCTTTTTTCATTAATACCCTTTTGAGACCTCATAACTGGACTCTAATAGTCCTCTCAAGGAGAAAGACAGTACTAACTGTCTGGACTAGCCATGGGGATGGCAGCATATGAGTTAGAAGCTGCTCTAACCTACAGGGTCATCAGAACCAATTTCCAGGATAATAAGAATCACAAAACCTTGGTCATTGCCTTTGGCTCCCCACAAAGGAAGCACAGGTCTGTTGCAGGAATGAGGCTAGATCAGAGTACCTATTCTTTCTGAAGCTGTAGATCATACATCTACTGTGCAGAAACCCTAGACACAAAGATTTGGAGAGTGTTAGGTATTTCAGAAATTTGAACACGAGAGTGTTCTTCCTATATTTCCTTGAAGAGGTTAAGCTACTGTCCCATGTAGGCCTGTGCAAAAAGAATTTTTACTCAACCCATCGTTGGACTGGAAGATTGGGAGGCCTCATCTGTAGAGGGAAGGATCAGAGAGGAACTGGCTGATGTTGAAACCTGCAGTGATTAAAACTAATATCAAATTCAGTAGCTGCAATTGTACTCTCTGTACCAACTACCCCTTTATAGGTGGGACATTGTAAAAGTAGCTTCTGCTGTAAATATTAATCAGGAAAACCAGAGGTAAACAGACATCTTGGTGTATTATTTGATCATGAGGTAAGATTAGTCCAGAAATATGGATTCAACAACAAGCAACAGAGTATTTCCAAAACAGAAATAAAATAAAAATTCATGAGATATTGGTGAGACTTCTGTGGCGGTGTGTACAGTTGTCAAGAAAGATCAAGCAAACCTAGAAGAGGATCTAAGAACGGCATCCAGGGTGCGTAGCTAAGACTAAAAGATTTGGGCTTGCTTAGCCTGATTCAAAAAAAAAAAAAAAAGCTGCATTATAGTGTATAGAAATGCAGCAAAAATAAAGGCAAGCAGGAATTAACAAAATAAATACGTAATAAAATAAATAATAATAACAACAAAAAATATTTCTGGCTAGTTGGGGAATGGGATTGAAGGTAAAAAAAACCCAAACCTGAACTGCTTCTGTGGTTTCCTTTGCCGATAAAACTTCAAGAGTAATTGCTTTAAGTTGGGTTCAATTGTGTTTTTTTCCCAGAATTGACCAAATAGTCCATCCACATGTAAATAGATATTTAACTGAGCATGAGCAGTCCCCTGTTAGGGTGCCCTGGAGAATAACTCCTTTCATGTCAGTCTCAGGTGTGTGAACCATCTCCAACTGCATCAACTGAATCTGCAGAATGATATCTCTGTCTTTGTCTACTCCAGGTACTTCGAGTATTATAAAAATCCAATGGAGCAGATGCATGAGCGCTGTGAAAATTATCCTCCCTGTGACTATCTCTCTGACCAAATAGGATTTTACTTGGCCTACAACCGTTTCTTTGGGAGATACTAAGGATGGGAAGGTCTCTTTACTTGTTTGGCTTGGAATATGCTGAACCCCACAGGAGAGGTTGTGAGTGGGAAGGAGGGAAGGAAAATGCCTAGACTGACATCTTCTTCCATTGTCTCCCTAACCAGCTGGAATGCCAAGTCAGTAATTATCTCACTTGTTGAGCTTGCATTAGCTTTCTTCCTTTCATCAAAAAGTCTCTCTTCAGACATCTCTTGTAGTATTTTGAGCTTCACCAGAAAACTCTTACCACCTTCCATCTGAACCCCCAGGACACAATAGATGAAAATATGGTGATTGGTTTCAAAAAATCATTGCACGCCTTAGAAACAAAACTACACATCTTGTCCTTTTCTGCAAAATGCAGGAGGATTATAGAAGAATAGCACAGTGCAAATGTAATGGATCTGACCCTGGGACGCTCACTGGGAAGAAGGAACAGATGCCTCCTGTTAGTATTAGTGTGAAGGCTCAGTATTTTCATGTAGTTTTGATAATACTAAACATGCATCACAGTAGGATCACTTTGTAAAGACAGAAGTGTGCAAATATTATTGCATAGACAGATATCAGGTCCTAGTATAGTCTTCTGATTATTCTGTCACAAAATTTGTCTGTATAAAAACAACAAATAAACCCCAAAAGATGTGTTTAAGGAGTCCTTTTATATGAGCTCTTCCATTTATATGCTGCATTCAGTGATTGTTTGTCAAAAGTAACTTGGAAATTTCTTGTTGTTTTTTTAATAACTACTTTCTGGTGAAATGGAACATCCCCATGCAGAACAACAACAACAAAAATCTGTTTTTCTTTAATGCTATTGCATTTATGCTTGAAACTAAAGGTGTCTAAGCAGCTAAAGAAAAAAGTTATCAAATAAACAAAAAGAAAATTCGTTCAAGGATGTATTGAAGTTGAGTCAGCATTTCGTTTCTTCAAGACAACTTGTATCTAAACATATATAAAATGTATGTGTGTATTTATATACACATTGTCTTCCCTCTGCACTATTTCATTCTGTTCTCTGGTATTAATATCATACCTTAACACTTTCTGCACAGCCTTCCTTAATATGCTCTGTCAGCTTTCCTTCCCTGAAAGGAAGAAGATCACACCTGCAAGGACAGGGACTGGTGGTCATCAGGACACTGACAGAGATCAGGTCTCTCTGGTTATGTGTAAGCTGGTGCAACCATCCTCAGCTGCACATTGCAATAAACGCTTATGTAAAGCAGGTTGATGTGTTGCTTCTCTCTGTTCCTCTGTACAACCTTTACCTGCGGTTAAAGAGATGTCTGGAAGGTACAGCCTGCTTTTGTGACCCCTGAGGAGCAGAAGCCCAGTACATGAGGTTCCCTCCTCCCCTCTTATCCCCCAGTGCATATCAGAAGTGACTACGTTGAAATTCAGGTCATAATTCTAGCAGTCTGTGACGCTGAGGCAAAAGAGGGCCAGGCTTTTCCTGATACACCACGTACCCAGTTCAGTGTTTCTCTGAAAGACTTTGGCCTGAAGTAAGGACACAGGATAAGTCCACAAAGATGGCTGTCAGCATGACTGTGAGCATCTCGTTTGCCAAGCTGCTGTGACTTGTACCAGTTAGGCTGATCCTGGCCAAGGGGAAGACACAATAAATATCTCTGCATGTCTTGGTCAAACACCTGTAACCTGTGACTGGTTCCTCTATTGGCATAAACTTATGGGGTTTCACCGCCCCCAGTACAATTCTCTTCTGAACACCATCTAGTAAAAATGAACAGAGTGCTCACTGGAAGAAGAAAAATTTTTGCTTGGAAAAGTACTAGAAAGATTTGTAAAATCCTAATATCTGGTGTACTAATAAAGTAGGGATTTCGTTGTTGTTGTGTGGCTGTGTTAGCACGAAAAGTTTCCTGTCTATATTTGTATCTTTCTGGGTTTTATTTTTCTCTCCCTTTTAGTAAATATTTTTTTCAGGCAAGTTGCACCCGGAGGCCTCCATTATGTCATCTGCTCTGTGTCAACAGATCTCTACATGGGCTGAAGTCATTATGATCTTTGTGGATCTGAGTGCACAGATCACGTTACAAATTTACTGCTGAAATGGAGGAATTCGATTTTCGCTTGGGTAACGTAGCTCAAAGTTCTGCTACAGATCCTCTGCTGCCATCTTACGGTCATAATACACAGTTGCTTTTGAAGCGTTTGAAAATGCAAATTCAGTGGCCTTTCTTCCTGATTCCCCTCATACTAAATATACTTTAAGAGGTCAGAAGGCAAAACCAAGGACATAATCTGCAAATGGATTATGTGCAGCTGAATTGACATCTAAGTGGGGCTGTTTATTGCCAAGCTCCCACAGGAACCTGTCTCAATTCAGCTGTTTTATCTCTACACAAATAGAAGAGAAGACGCCTCTGAATTAATTCACAAGTTCTTCTCTGGACTCACTTTTAGCAGTTAAACAACCACTTTCTGAAATACAGCCCAAGACAACAGAGAAATTCCAAGGAGAAGTAGGTAAGCTTTATCTGTCACTTTGTATCATCCTTCATGTCATCTGTGTCACTAGTGGCTGCAGATACTGTCAGCAGCATCAGATGCTTTGAAAGCAGCCCAGTATGAGACTTTTATGTCAGCTCTCACCCCATTTCAGAAATATTTAGCAAATGCTCTCTGTTTACAGAATCTAAGCATGTGCACAAACATCTCCTATCTCAGGGAATCACACTGTGTCTGGAGGTGCACTCCTCACCCAGCCTATCACTAGCAGGCCATGGAAAATGGGCTTCACTTCTCTGTAGCCAGAACCAAGGCCCTGACAGCTCTTGGCTCTTTTTCCGTACAAAACAGTTATCAGAGGCCAGGGGGCTTTGAAGGTGAATAACTCACTGCTGTTATTTGGAAGGGTGTCTGGAAAGCAGCTGCTAGAAAGGGGTTTGGCTCAGTACAGAATCTGCATTTACACACTAATTTTGCATGTACCCGATGTAAACAGTCCAACAAGGTGCCACTCTGCAGTGGAGTAAGGGTAGGATTGGCAGCGAATGATTAGAAAGCAAGGGGTGATAGGGAGGAGTAGGACAGTAGGTTATCTCTGCTTCCAGATGGGATCCAAACCTACCCTGCATTTCTGTGTTGGCTTTATGAGAGCCAACTTCTTTAAAAGGACTTTTTAAGCTCTTGACCAAGGAGTATTCATCCTGATACATCCCTCCTCAGGGAACA
This sequence comes from Calyptomena viridis, assembly GCA_013390005.1. Taxonomy (NCBI): domain Eukaryota; kingdom Metazoa; phylum Chordata; class Aves; order Passeriformes; family Eurylaimidae; genus Calyptomena; species Calyptomena viridis. Next base: position 65,704 of record WEIV01013384.1, on the reverse strand, counting down.
ACTTCCTTAGACTTCTACAAGCCAGGGTTTCTTCCTTTTTGTAAGAACAAGAGCATCAGATACCTGGGAATTAAAAGAACTGTCAAGGTGATGGACACTCACACCAGCTGAAGTTGGTGCAACCAGACCCTTCCTTATGGATTGTAGACACATTTCTACCAGTAAATTGTCTGTTTAGATGGATCAATGACTTCTGAATTGCTGTGAGAATCTTTGGTTGAAGAACTGTCACCAAAACCTGAGTGCAAACTACAAACTGCAGAATTTTCCAGTTCAAGAAAAAGGGAAATAAACAGATGTAAATGACGTCTCCTTGAACAAAATGTTCTCTACAGTGTCTTGGGTGGACTCTAGGAAGCCGGTGCAGCTGGGCAGCCTCCTGTTGCTGATCTCCTTGCAAATACTGGTAAAAAAGGTAAACATTGTTCTTTATTTGAAATGGTGAAACTGCCTACCCCACTGAAATAAACTTTTAATTTTTTTTCCCATTTGAAACAGGTTCTTTCAGGAGCTTTGAGTTCAATTTTAACTTTTATTCTTTCAGTTCCTCTGTTCCATTTCTTACCTGTCCTAAGTCTTTGTAAATATTTGGTTGGAAATTTCCTCTTGTTTGGAGCCAGACGGTTTCCTAGAGTATGTTTGTGAGTAGACCTCATGGAATTGTTCCTCTCCTTTTCCAGTCTGTCTCACCCGAGGCTCTGACAAAATCAGCGTGTTGTTGGATGGGACAGTGACAATATTGCTTTATGTCTTGTGATGGCCTTTTAGCTTTCCCTCAAAGCAATTACGATATCATGGATAAATAAACTGAATCTCTGTAGAGTTTATGGGCCAGTGTAACTTCAGAGGCCAGGAAAGGTATCAATTTGATTATGTGTCTAGGGTGAATATTTGAGATTAAAATGAATATCTAGCTACTTGTAGAATTCAACTATCAACTGACTACAGTACCTGATTAGTCTACTAGGTGATCAAAAAGCAAAAGGAACAATACTATAACTCACACCATTTCTTAAATCTTATTACACAAGGTTTTTATTAATGAGCAATGCTAGAAACATGTAATTAGCATATCATCTCATAGGCAGAACATATTAGAAGTTATTTTCCTGTTATAGCACCCTATTATGTGAATCCTCACTTATGTGTTTAAAGTTTATTTACATGACAAGTCCAGCTGGTGTCACTGAGACAAACTGGAGGACTAAAAGTTTTGTCACACTGCTACTATAGTTTCCTTTACTGAACATTATTCCCTGGAGCCAAAACGTGTCCAAGAGGTTTGGAAGGACAGGAAAAAGAAATTCACCTCTAAGAGTTCAGGCTACACTGCTCCTAGCATGTTGTTTTGGTTATTCTTTTCGTCTTCAAAACCACTTAATAGTCCTGAGAGAATATTGAAATAAATGGACCATGAATCTGTCCTGAAGGTTTTATACCATCCTCCTCTGAAGAGCCAACTCTCCTGGAGTTTTTAATGTCACTGATCCATATCAAATAAGAACTCTGGTGTCTTGACTGGCATTAGCCTGAGGTAGTGTATAGACAATAACCTGAGTCTGCTCAGGAAGGTCTCGCCAAAGAAGCCTACCTGCTTTGCTTTCTCTGCCAATAATGACCAAGAGGCAAGAAAAGGGAAGAGAAAAACTTGTCTTGCATCCATAGAGATACACAATAAGTTCATACTTCTGATGCTAACCTTAATTTGATTTTATGTTGCAGGCTATGTCCCACATCCTAATGGATATGTCTCTGCATTCCTTTGATGACCAGTATCTAGGTTGCAGACAGGAGATGATGGAAGAATTGGAGCAAGGAGACTATTTTCAAAAGGAAATAGCCGCTAACAAGGACTATTTGAGTCTCTGGAAGAAGGCTCAGGAGGCTTTTTTAAAGAGCCCTGTAGGTCTCCTGAGGGAGATGCATGACAGCCATGCCATAGTCCTCATGGCTTACACTATGAACTCTTCTCTTCACTCTCAGCTGAACTGGGCTACATCCACAGCAGGAATCTCTCCAGAGCACTACAGACACAACTTCAGTTTCAAATATTTTCACTTTTACCTAACAACTGCTATCCAGATAATGAAGGAATGGCAGAGCAGCCAGGAAAGCATGGGGAAACCTAAGTGCTACCAGGTGCACAGGGGTGTAAAAGACTTGTATATCAAGGCCACGGTGGGCAGCAGGGTGCGATTTGGCCGTTTCGCTTCCACTTCCCGCCTCAGGAGTGAAGCCCAGAAGTTTGGGAATGAAACTTTGTTCACAGTGACCACTTGCCTGGGAGCAGCTGTGCAAGGCTTTTCTTACTACACATCTGAGAAGGAAGTCCTCATTCCCCCTTACGAGATATTTCTTGTCAAAAGCTTCTTTCAGACACAGCACGGTAACCGGCTGCATCTGCATTCTGTGGGGAACTACAGCAAGTACCACTGCCAGCTGGTGGAAGGTATTGTATACAGCCTCTCATGCAGAGAATGAATGCAGGACAGTCTGCTCTCTCTACCTCAAGCAGCCCTCACCAGCTGCGACTACACAGGGCCACATTCAAGGCCAAATCTTTAGCTTACCCACTGTGTTCACTTGCAAGAGCCACATGACCCAGATTTTACCTGTTTGCTGTGAAACCTAGGAGAACCCCACAGGCCACTAAAGATGAAGCCACCTGGTACACATCAGGTCACAGGGTTCTTTGCAGTCTCCATTTATCCCAGATGCTGTTGCAATGATGTTGTAGGACTGATACTTTTGGGTCCCCAGCATTCTTTTTGCAAGGGCAGGTGAGATTTGCTGGCAGCTTGAACTCAGATATTTATACTGGTGGCTTGCAAGGCTGCTACCCTTCTGACCTCAGGACTATTCTAGTCCACCACTATGGCGAGTGACTACTACTACACTTACCTCTGGCAAGCTAAGTGTAAACAAAACTATTGCTGCTTTAGCCATGATCTGAGATAAAAGGGAGAAAAAACTCTGTGCTGCAAGACATCACTGGGCCTGTTCCACATCCCCATCTTTCTGTGAGTCTACCACCAGTATAGGACTCTTGCTTTTGTCTCTCTGGACAGTAGTATGTTTCTTTAAGCTTGAAACAATCATACAGGAATGAGAGTTTGTTCCTGGAACCAAGCCAAAATAGTCGACATAGTTGAGAAAATGGCTTTTCTGGGCAAAGGTTGTGTTAGCAAATGCAGAAAGCTTTAGGCAGTAAAAAGAGGTTTAAATGACTGCTCTCTTGACTTTCTTTCAGATTCAAGAAGCAAGAACAGTGGTTCCACTGCCCTTGCATCTGCCATTCTTCCTACTGTGGTTGGAGTTTCCATATGCTTGGCTTACAATCTCTGGTTCTCCGGCTGCATCCAGGTACATACCCTTGAATAGCAGTCAAGAAGAATTCACAGGAATTCATCCTCGGGAGTCCCTGTTGCTACAGGAGGTTCAATCTTCCCTTTGCTTTCAGAAGCAACTCTCCAGCCAAGGCTAGAACATTCTACCTGGTTCATCAGAATAGACATTCTCTGGACCCATTCAGGCAGGAGGAAAGTTATCTATGGCCTTTCTGAAGATGAGGTCAGCGATACCCTTCATTGTAGGTATCTTCTCCCTTAGGCCTTTCTCTGTCAGGAAAGACATACAGGGACTTTGGACTCTTTACAGATTTCTTACTACCTTTATTTTTATTGAGAAAGAGTGTGTCTGTTGGATGTGAAAGGTAACACAGTGGTAAAGTGGGTAGCTGTGTAGACTTGCATATGTCCTTTGAGTGCGGGGTCCCAGGGGACAGTAAATTCTGTGGATGCAGCATGGCAGTTTTTCCTAGCTGCATGACCCCATGCACCAATACCAGAGCTCTCATCTCAGGCTGACTGTCTGCATCTCACACATGGGGGACAGAAGCATGAAGCTGTGCTGAGACAAACTCAGGAGCAGAGGATCACAAGACTTGTCTTCATCTTGTTTGACTTTAAAATTCCTTTTGAAAAAATCAGGCAGATCCTGTGTTCTCTAGTGGCTGCTAAATACACGCTGTCATTTCACGCTGAAATTAAGGAGTCTGTGGAGCCTTACTGCTGTCTTCGTGAGTGTTGGATGTGACAGATTTATTTACCTGCCTTTCTACTTTGCTGGTCTGCAATGTCTGATACTGAAGGTTGAATCAACATCATAAATTGGAACTGGAACTTCTGATTTAGCTATAGACTCCTCTCACTTTTATGCATTCTTTTGGCACTTCTGGAGCCTTAGACACTCAAGGTTCAAAGCTGTGGAGTACTCCTATCTCCAAAAATAACATTGTGGAAATTATAAGAAACATTTTTTATACGCAATTCCCCTTTCCAGAACGTCTCACCACTTTTTCACTGCATTGCTGCTTTAGCCATGACTGCTCCTTCTACCCTACTGCTGCAGGCCCTGGGCTAAGTTTATGGTCAGTGTGGTTATCTTACTTGTCCGAGAGGAGTAGTCATGGTGATTTAACTTTGCAGTGGAGTCATCAATTGAGCTGAAACTCATTGACACATTTCACAGATGACCCCAGCTTTCAGTTCTGATGGCCTTGACAGGAAGCCGGAGTTCAGTAGTCACTTCCCTGTCTGAAACAGTAAGCAAGAACTTAGCTATTCAAAAGAGATCTGAACTGCATAAGCTGCTGATCAACTGGTTGGTCAAAAGTAAGGACAGCCAAAAGCACAGGCTTGACTCTTGAAGCAGCTCCATAAAAGCTTGTTGCTGTCATTTCCTTGGAAATCCCACAGCAAGGAATATAGAACTTAGGTACAAGAGAAATACTAGCACTAGAAATGTGGGCACATAAGGAATTTAGATGTCAACAGGTTTTAGAAGATTTAACTGGGAGTGTTTGAGGCTTAGCATCTTGTATATTAGATTTAGCAATCTGTAATGGCAGAGACTATCATCTAATCATCTGAAACCTAGCAACATATTCCGTGAAACTGAATTACTGCCCCTGAAATCCTGAGACATGCTTGCCCAGGCAGCTAAACCACATTTAATATAGAACTATTTTACTTTTATCTTGTATTCTATCTATATTTCATGCTACTTTCTGGCTGCTCTTTGTTTACCAATGATTTCAAGTAATAAGTTGTCAGAACTTGATTGTGATCCCTAGAACCTCGAAGATACTAAGCCTAGATTTAAAAAAAACCCCGAAATACTAGAAGCAGCTGCTGCAAGACACCTCTTGCAGATGTGTTCAAACATGCCTAAATTCTTTCCTATGTGAGAATTACAAGAATCAGGATAGTTTTCTGACATATCAGCATATTTATTATTGTTTGTATTTTATTTCTGGGATGCAGGCCTGAACTATTTTAATAAAGGCTTGGAATCCTTCACAAGGTGACTTCAGCACCCTGAAAGCCTCCTCTGCATAGTCAACTGCTATTTTCAGACTTCTCCTTATGGATCTGCGCTCTTGAGAGATAGGCTGTAGGAAAACACAAAGTGAAGAAGAGGGTAGAGAGCCAAGTCTGAACTGTTGTGATGTTCATCTCTAGAAGGAGCTGCCTTTTGTGGTATTTGGTGTCTCATTTTGTTGCAGCATTTTCACAATACCAGCATAGTCCATGAGAAGTTCTGATACTTGGAGAGATAAGGCAGGTGAACTCAGTAACTGTTGAACTGCAGACTCTATTGCTTCAGGGAAATTCCTCTCTCAACATCTCTGCAACGAGTGCACCAGTGATGTTTTCTACCGGCCCCTTATAAATCTCAGAAAATTCCTTTTCTGCAGCAGTCTTGTCCTGCAGGGAGGTGATGGGACCAGGAATCTTAGCATACAAAGTGTGCCTGATGAGCTCCTGTATATCTTTGTCATTTGTTTCCATGGTGACTTGCATGTCTTTCAAAGCACTGACTGGGAGCTGCAGTTTCTCTTTAATGCTGAAGTGTTCTTTCACTGACATGGTGGGGAAGTTGCCAAGATGCACATTGAGGAGTTGGAATATCGTGTGGATTGAAGAGACAGAGATGTACATTAAGTCATGCAGATTCTGGCACATCTTGAACAGCCTTTATTTATTGCTGTTAAAACCAAGGTGGGCTAACATTTCTGGAGTGGGGTCTGATTCTGAAAAATGACCAGAAATAATCCAGAAAGGGTTATTACAGGGGAATTACAGGGTTATAAAAGTGGATATATTTTTGACTAGAATGTTACGTTTCTGAAACCAATTACACAAATTACAAACCCACCTAACCCATCCTCCCCCAAGACATTAGTTAGAAGAAAACACAGAAGCTCTTTGCCAGCCATTTCTGTCTTACCAAGGTGCCAGCAAAATATGATGTAAACAGCTGCAAGTATCATTATTCTTATGGCTGCAGGATTTATGACTTTGAACTTCAGCATACAATCTTAAAAGTAAGGGAAGTGCTGTAAAAGAATTATTCTTGCATTTTTGTGTTTATTGGTAAACTTGTGTGAGTCCTGGAAAACAATCTATTTTACATCATCCTTAGAACTATAGTCCTTCAGTTTGTATATACTGGTGGGTCTACACAGAATTAAATTCATATTCTTGGAAGGGGAGAATAGACACAGCAAAGTCAAATGCATGACACCTACATTTAAGAGTCAAAGCAATTGAAGACTGAGTAATGCAATGTTTTGTCAGGCTACAGTTCCCTGAGAAGTGACCCATATCAATCAGTTAATACAGTGGCCAGATGGTGCAAGCATCCCTTGATAGGTGGAAGCACAAAACATTCTCCTTGCTTGGGCTTCCATCTTGATACCATTTTGACTGCTGAGAAAGTTATGTCCTTCTGCTTGCACCTAAGAGTTCCCCCAAGCCCAGCTGCAGATATAGTCCTGGGATAGCATGTGGCCCAGGGACTGCTCCTGCTGTTGCCTTTTCTTGTGCCAGAGCCCCATAAAGCCAGATTGGTTGCAGCAGACACATTTCATCAGCTATTTACATTCAGCAGTTAGATGTGTCCAAGCAGTCACAATGTTCCATCCCACTGTATACTTTTAAAGATATTTCAGATATTTTTCAACCCCCTGCCTTTGCCACCCTTCCTTTCCCACGGCAAAAGTGGTCTGATATTGTGTGAAACAGCAAAACTGATTTTAGCCTCCATTGCTGTTCAGAGGTGGATCTGGGTTTCCACTCTGTCACACTGGTACTTCTTCCACTCTCATGGCATCAGAAATCTAGCAAATTGCAGCAAAGAAGGGTGACAGACACTCCAAATAAAGTCTTTTCTTCAAGCTTAATAGGCCTGAAACAATAGCTATTAATTTTCCCTGAAGACCTGAAGTTAAGCAGGAATAAAACTCCTTGCATATTGTTCAAGTGATTTTTTGTCATGTTCCAAATGAAGGAGGCTCTAGAAGAGAAGAATTTGTATCTACTGCAAACACTGAAGACCTGAAATCAGTTTCCAGCCTACAGAGTGTGACAGAGGCAGCTGCCAGCCTGATCAATTCAATTCAGACAAATATTGAAAGAAGTATTTCAGGACTACGTGGCATTCTCAGTTAAAAAACAGGAGTCACAATTAATTGATGATTCCAGAAATGTAGGTGTTAAATCATTTAGTCTTCTCTCTCAGTTTATCTTCTCATGCCTACATCTCTGACAACAGGAGAGTTTGGCACTCTGATTTTATTCATCTGGGTTGAATATAGCAGCTCAGCTTTCAGATGAAAACAAGTTAGCCCTGCAGATTAGTCATTTTATGCTTGATTTTATACTTTCATCTGAGAACTCAACCACTGTCTACAGGGGAAGAAGTACCCTTGTGGGATCTCCCTTTCTAAGGATCAGAGCATGAAAGATGCTTAGCTTGGCTGAAGACAGAAGTACAAGCTTGTTTTTTTCCGGGACACAAAATGCCTGTTTTCACTGTCTGTGGTATCTATTTCTTCTGTTTTTGTGGAACTGTTCAACTTTTCTTCCACAATTAGCAGGTATACAAAACTAGTCATTGCAAAAATTCATTATTTCAAGGGACGGCTGCAAGCATTAATGTTTATATTTATAATAATAGAAATTTATAAATCTCACTGAAAAACCTGATCCTGTTTCTATTTGAATAAAAAGTGCATAAAAGTCCTACACCTTTATGTTCTGAGAAAAGCAAGTAATACCATCCCCTTTCAACCATGGCTGTAGGTACCTGTGATGGTACCTCTGTTGCAGGCAGAAAGGATTTGTGCTGTATCCATTCCCTCCAGGAACAGAAGGCCTTTGGAGGATCTAACAATTGGGAACTAGCATTAAGTAAACTGAACTCTTAAAATTGGAAGGAGTGGGAAAGGAGGAAGAAAATGACATTAATCTGGGTAAACATCACACAATAGAATAATGACAAGCAGGCAGGCAACAGGCTGCAGCTGAAGCCCAGCCTCCAGATCCCTAACTCATCACATGCTGCTGGAAAACACCAGATGAACACAGGGGAAAGAGACTGAAGTTACTGTCCTATACAGATTTCAGCAGGAGCATTCAGGCAAAATCAGGTAGGCACTTTAAATGTTTAATGAGAAAACTTTCTGCAGAAAATCTGGAGCTGGAAAAATTGTCAGAAATACAGAAATATATTTGGCCTGCCTAACACTAGAAAGAAAATGTAAAAATGAACAAAAGTGCTAATACAAAGACTAAGAAGTAATCTTAGCATTAAGAGACATAAAATCTAGAGCAGCTGTAAGAACCTGAAATAATCATGCATAAACAGTAGATGCTAAAAGTCTCCTTCACACCTGTCTAATATCTAAAATGATAGTTGAAGTGCTATTCCTTCTAAAACATTTTGTCTTCTCAGTTTATACAAATAGAGAAAACATATGACCTTACCACAAAACACTACTGGAGCAGAAAAGTTCTAATATCACTCTGAGTCCGAGAGCAAGCCAGTGACATCCCTGAGGCAGGACTGATATAAAAACATATCTTGCATTAACTTGGCTTGACGTTTCCTGAATATCACAAACCTTTATGATATATGTACTTTGCTCCCTACAGCTTGAAGAAAAAGATGTGTTAAAGAGTTTATTCTCTTGACAGAGCTACAAGGTAAGTGGCTGAAAGAAATAGGCAGCACTGTGCAAAATACTGCAGAAAAAATCTCTTCAGACTGGCTTGTATTTCAACACTGAGATTAAAAGTTGGCAGGGGACTATTGAAATCATTCTGGTTTTCTACCGTGGCTTTGTGGGGGAGGGTGTGTTTAGTAAAATACAGCTGGGTCAGTGTCAGTTGATTTGCAGTTAACAGATAGTGCAAGAACTGCAAAGGACCAAAATGGCACAAAGGTATCTTTCTAAGAAGAAGAAATCTAGGTAGTCCCCTACACATGACTGTTTGTAAGCTCCAACTACGATACGTAGGCACCACCAACAAGAAGAGGTTTATCTCGGAAAAATGCAGAACACTGCAAAAAAGTGGCCCGGATTTGCAATAAGAGGGCTGAGAACAGAAGTACCAACAAAGAAATGACTCATCCTACTCATTCATATTTTGCCCCTGTTGCAAAGACATTTGCATTTAAATCAAAATAATGCTAAAGCATTTGGACTTTGCAGGTGGCGATTGGTTAAAGGGAAGTGACACTGTGTTGATTATGGAATCTCAGTGACGAGGAGTAACTCCGTGATCACTAGTAACTCATTCTCTTTGGACTCTGTATATTGACATGCAAGTTATAAAGAAAAATATATGAAATATGCCCTTTGGCTGGCAAACCAGCAGCAGCTCAGAGAAAAATGGTGACCATAAGGATAAGACACAAGGGTCTGAGGGGAGTTAAATTTTGTGCTCTGGTCTGTAAGGTGATAAGGGAGGGCCAGATTCTGCTGGGTTATGTTCTAGGAGCTCGGTGAACACCTGCTCCACACGGACACCCTGGGAATGGAGGGAGTGAGGCTGTGCAAGTGGGGCAAGCTGGTGTGTGCTGCTCCAAGGCAGTCTGCCATCACAAATAGCCTGCTGGTGTAGGTGCACCTCGTGGTGCTTACATGGTGTGCTGAATGTCACAGGGCTGTCTGCAGAGGTTTGATGTTCACGAGTGAAAAAACAATGGGGAATTGATTACAGCATTAGGGAGGTGAATAAACAATGAGGGAACAAGGGCTAAATATCAGGGAAGGAAATACACTGGGAAATGTGTGTAAGGTGACATAGGTTAGGATGGGTTTATTATAAGTAATTTTATTATTTGGTATGAATTCACAAGGATAAGTTTATCAGTATAAGCATGGAGTGCTTATACAGTAATATTTTCTCATAAATGTTAGAGGAAAAAAGCTACATTGGCATAAAACACCCTTATGGTGATACAGACTGTGTTCACTCCATCAATCATCATAGTTGCTGAAAAATCAGATGCCACTAAACTGAAAAAATAGGCTGATACAGAAGTGTGCCTAGAACAGGCCTTTAATTTCCACATCTTATTTTAGATTTTGCTGATTAGATGAGATTGTTCCATTTTTAGTGAACTAGTTCAGCTTCTACCATATCTAGTTTCCAAGGTTTCAATTTCAGTTTAAGTCTTCACTTTTCAATGAGCCAGGTTCATTTTACCAATCTGCTAATTACATATTTGTTAGCTATTTTTCCTGCTCTGAGTATACCCAATGTCTTATAAGGTCCTTTTCCCACCATTTGTCTAAAGGTCCAAAACTAGAATTAAGATTTCTGCATTGATAAGGTATGCCTCGGGATTGACCTGCTGACTATAAAAAGAACCAGTGAGGCAGAGACAAAGCACAATTCACTGCACTTTAAGGGCTATGGTTATGGTGTTGAACAGAGTAAGATATTTCTTTTCTCTCTTGAAGTAGTCTACTTCTGAAGAATGGCATTGAGTGACCTCCTTTACCCAGACAATCCCAGGAGAAAGCAAGAATTGATCCATCTGCATCAGGAATTGCTTGACTGCATGTCCGCAAATTTCCATGCAACAAATGAGCTGGTTGGAGTGCTGAATGAACACCTGGGCTGTACCATTAGTCACATTCAGATGAGAGAGAGCAGCACTGTCAAGGAAAACTGTGAGACTATCATTCAGGTGATGAGTGAGATTCAGCATCAGGTACAGAAGATTGATAGTGACATGAAGGAAAAACTCGAGCCAGTGCTGTACCAGAAGCTATATGACATCAAAGAGCCTGAGTTGGAGAAAATTGCAATAGCCCAGAAAGTTTTTTCCATTATTCTTGGAGAAGCAACTTCAACAGCTGGGATGGTAGCTATCAAACTTCTTGGCTCCAATCTTTTAACTCTCACTGTGAGCAAGCTCATCAGTCTCCTTGCACAGATTGGGGCATCTGTTCTTGGGGGAATTAGCATTACCATTATTGGGCTTGGCATTGAAATGATCCTCCATGCTATTCTGGGAGCTGTGGAGAGGAATCAGCTTCTGACAGCTGTAAAAAGCTATGAGAAGCATCTGACTGAGTTTAAAGCAGCCTCAGAAAAATACCAGCGTGCCATACATGAAGTGACTTCTTTGGTGAGACAGCAAGTTCAGTGAATGAAATCAGAATTCTTTCTTCTCCTGTGACAGTAGCTGCAGCAGCTATGCCTGAAGAAACCTTTTTGATTCATCATGGCAAATGAACTACTGATGGCTTCTTTTCTTATTAGTGGCAGCAGAGCAAGAGATGTGACAATTTGCAGAATTGGCAAAGAAATACATTAATGGGGAACTGGCTTATAGGTGTTCCTGGGAGGCTTCAAATACTTCGCACCTTTCCTTTGGCTATTTTCTGGAATGCATAGTAGATAACCTTGAACTATAATCCATACTAGTGACAATAATACTGCTGGAGCAGTGGTGGTGAGGAGGTGTGATTTTTCTCTATGTTTCTATATCAAAGATGATAACATAACGAAAGAAAACAATTTCAACACGGCAATCCATGTCAACATCTGGAGGCTTCATCAGGACAGCCGTGATTGCTAAACTCTTAGTGTGGATTAGTGCTAAATCTCATAGACTGAATTCCCTGTTCACTGAACTGCTTACAAGGACTAGCTGAAGCATATTTAACTGCTATTTCCTGTCCCATCCGTGCCTAAGGAGCCAGCCAGAGATGATCTTTAAATAACTCTAATCTCAGTAGATTAGAGAAGCCTGTGGCTACAGACACACACACAACCTTGCCCCATAACTGAGAGAAACCAGCTATCACGTCCCAGGCATGCCTGCCTGTGAATAACCTCTTATGCTTGGTAAAGCCCTGTTCCTGTAAACCCACAGGTAAAAATTTCTGTGCAAAGTTGCTCTTTTGTTCATTGAAATGGAATCATACACGTGTACAAGTGCCTGTAGGATTGCAGCCCTATTAATACACTGAAGTTATTTTCAAATGCCTCATCCAGTCCCACCGATGTGGGGAGTGCCAAGAGTGTTTTCAGATTCTGCATTTCACAATATGCTACCAAATGTCCTTATTTTTCGTATTTTAAAACCAAAGCTGGAAACAAGAACATGATTTGTAGCCTTTTGCTCTGATTTGCTGTGGATTGCTTTTTTTGTTCTTAGAAAGAAAGGTAATTTAAGAATTAATAAAAATGTACGTGAGTATTGTAAGACCTCTCTTTTCTCTACTTGTGTTGTTTTGGTTTTTTTTGTCTGAAAACCCAATCTTAAACCAAATAATGAAAAAGTATTAAAATCTTCATTATAGATGCAATTTATAAATTTTATATTTTTTTTATATCCATGAGAAACTCATGTAGTAGGATCTTTTAGTACCAGCTTCCTCCATACTAAAAACATGTCCAAATTCATACATGTTTGTTAATATTCACTATTAGCAATATTAATTTACTAATAACTAGATCGTGCCTATGAAAGTAAAAAAACGGGTGAGCTTACAAAAGGAAAGCTCTAAATAGGCTTCACAACCCTTCCATTATTGGGTCCTTGGGGGGTTTTTCTTTTTCTTTCCTTTCTGTCTCTCCCACTGTTCTCACTTTAATCATCCTTTCTAAAGACTCTGCTTTTTTGCTCAAAGGCCACTAGATGGCAACGAAACTGCTAGCACTCAACAGCTCTGTCAACTCCGTCAGTCATCAGGGAAAGCCCAGGGCTCAGGAGCATGGGTGGGTGCAAGGAACTGAGAAACTGAGACCAGCACAAGCTGCAGACTGGGCTACGTGCATCAAGAGAGGCAATTCAGAGGAGACAAAAATGGCCTACATGAAGTATTGTGGTGGATGACATGGTGACCTGACATTTCTCCACAATGTGACATTTCCTGTCTTCTGGCACAAGTGGCACTCAGTTTAGAGGTACTTGTGTGGAGGCAAGAGACTGTCAATCAGCGGAACAGCAATATTTGAGTTGTTGATGAGATAGGAATTCCTGGCTCCCGCTTTCGATGTGCAAATGTACATTCTAAACTAGGAACAAAACCCACCTGCTCTTTGTGAGATTGCCAATCACTGCTGTATGAGAATAGTGGAGCCAAATAAAAATGAATCTGTTGTACTTTTCAGGCAGTTTGTCCACATTTTCTGAGAAGCAAGTACTAAGCAGTGTCAGGGGAAGTGGGATACACAATGAAGAACACAGAGATACAATTTCTACTCACCCACCTCTATGTATATCCTTGTTCTAATGAATTTAAAGGAAAGCTGGCTTCTCCACAACAGAATTAATCCCTGCTCTCTCTAACCCTCTGGCCAGTCTGATACTTGGTGCTCCAAAGATGTCATAACCAGTCTGTTGATCTTTCTCCTCTACACTCCTTGGAGTTGCCTCTTGATATGACAGAGGTACCAAGTGAAAAATGTGAGAGAACTGTTGTCTTCCACGTCAACAGACACTTCTGGGAGAAAGCAGTGAGGGCTGAGGCAGTACCACTGATCTCAATGAGCCCAGTATTCCCACAATAGAAAACCCCAAGCCTCGTGAGGTGTGACTAATCCTCAAAGACTCAGTCGTCCCTCTCTCCAGTGACACGGTACATGACAAGGATGTGCATGACAGCAGCTTTCCATCATGTCCCCTCGAGCATTCTCCCTTTGCTCAGGCTGCTGTTCTTGACAAAGGATTAAGAATTGAAACTATGATATGTGTGTTCCAAGTAAGAACAGCCTCAAAGAAGAAAAGAAACTATAAACCACCCCAAACCAGTCTAAGCTGCTTTCAAACCTGTGTGGAAAAATGGTATGGTTGCAATCAAAATCTGCCCTGCAGAAAATTCTTTCTGGTAACAAGAATGATATAAAGGGGTACGAGGTGGGAATGACTCTGCTGTGTACGTGGTTAGCAAGACTCCCTAGGTCACCAAGAGCTCCTGAAGCCCTGGCTTTGAGGATGCTCCTTGACAAACTTGGATTTTGTGCACTTTCGGACTGATGCTGACATTACTGTGATGCACAGCTTATAGT
>WEIV01013384.1:24536-47545 GCA_013390005.1 Calyptomena viridis | reverse complement strand
AAAGAGAGGGCAAAACTGTGAGAGAAGAAACATCCCTGGCCGTAGTTTGGACACTTAACACATTCATTTGCGAGCTGAAGAAATGTCTAAAGACAGGAAATAATTTTTTCCAGAATAGCCCTATTCTCTGTTCATAACTCAGCTTGAAGTAATGCTGATGGAGGCAGAGAACACAGGTGGTCTCTGGGAAGGTGAAGGAAACATGGATGTGTCCAGCACATTTGTTGATGGATACAGTGGGTGCTGGAGACAGACATCAGCGGCAGCTGAGAAGTCTGAGGGAGGGAGGCAATTTGTGGGGAAACACTTGAAACTGATGAAGGTGAAAACTGGAGAGCTCTTTTTAGAGTAAATGAGAAGCTAAACTGATACACTGTTAGAAAAATAGAATGTGTGTTTGTCCCTCCACAGTGTAAGCACAAAGCTTCTTGGGCTGTCTTAGCATGAATAATAACAAACTTACCTATTAATTTAAAATTATTACTTAGTGAAGTACTAAGTAGGTACTTAGTTAAATAGTAGCACTTAGTTAGAGTAGGGTGGTTGTAATATGAGTGCCTGCACTCGTAGTTGGGTTTGAGGACCTTAGAAGTATTTGGGCTCTTCAGGGGAGAGGGGGGCAGCCTCTTGATACAGAGAAAAGAAATAAGTATACAAGCTACTGGTGCATAGGACTTGAAACCATGTCATCTTTTCCATGTCTCTCCCTATTTTTTAAGGTTTTCTTTTTTTGAGGCAGAAGAAAAAAGATCAAAATGGGGCGAAGATCTACATCATCCACCAAGAGTGGGAAGTTTATGAATCCCACGGATCAGGCCCGTAAGTATCCATAAAAGCTAAGCAGATAGGAATGAGGGATGCCTTTGAAAGGAGATAAAAATTCTTCTCTCAGGATAAGATCCTCACTTATGAATCAGAACTGAGTTTCCCTGACTTGAAAAACATCTCAGTTTGGGCTGAAAAGGCTTCTTGCTTTCATGCTGTTGCTTCTCTTCTCATGGTTATCAGTGTTCCAAGGCCTTTGTACTTAGCTGTTGGCTAAACTGGAAGCTGCTCCTGGGAGGGAGTTAATCTGCCTGAGGCAGGAATTTGAGGAATATGTAAAATGTTACTAGTGCTTTGGTTAGATGAGGGAGTTGTTTAACTGTATTTTTAATTTTGGTAATGTGCCAGATGTTATCAAGGCCAAGCACATAAAGAAACTCCAGACTTCCATGGTGGAAATGCTTTATTTCAGATGCATACTTCAAGCTTACGTATTTTTAAAGTGTGTTGTGTGTTGACTCTATTTCAGCTTCTGTGCAGCAATCTTTTCATGGCTGCACATATCACTATGACTTCTGTTGCCTATTGTCCTTTTGTTTTGGATGGAAAAAGCCCTGCTTCTGGACACATGAAGACTCTAGTATTTCCTTTTTTCTGCATGAAACATGTGAAATAGAAATGTATTTCATACTGTATATTTCTCTCACTGGGAAGCTGTGTTACAGTTACAGTCTTTGTAAAATGAGTGAGCTGTTGAGAAACAGCACTAGTTTTGATGAAGGAAAGGTTCTTGCATTTCATTGTGTGTATCAAGTTGTTATTTTCTTTTTCTTTTCTACTCTAGGGAAGGAAGCTCGGAAAAGGGAACTAAAGAAGGTAAATAAAGAGATTGGGAACATTTAGTCAACATTTCCTGTACTGTGTATCGTGTTTGTGATTGCAGTGGGCTGTGGCTGATGAACAGACTACAGATGTTTTGGTTGATATGCCAAGACTGACTTTGGAAAATACTATCCAAACAAGTAGTTTGGGAAAACAGACCTGCTGGTTTTTAACCTGTAGTTATTTTTGAAACATTACTGTAAGTACTTAGGCATAAAATACCCCACCCCGAGCAAACAAACAAGCAACAAACCCAATACAAAAAACCCCAGACAAAGAACAAATAAACCGCCCAAGACTGACACACTTTCTAGTGTGTTTTACTGTATTTTGTCAGTTGGTTATCATGTTAATTGTATGTCTTAGTTGGAGTGAATAAAGCATTTGTAATTATCAAAATAGTGGAATTAAAATTACCAGAAGTTTTAATCACCTTTGCTGCTGATTTGTGCCATAGTGAACATATGCAGGGCATTTTGAGATGTGTTTTTTTTCTCTAGACTGGAAATTTTGAGAGAAGGTAACAGATGTTCTTTGTCTTCCTTCTGTGACACTTTTCTGATATGTTTGATCTCTGATCTTAGAACAAAAAGCAACGAATGATGGTACGAGCAGCTGTACTGAAGATGAAAGATCCAAAGCAGATTATCCGGGACATGGAAAAATTGGATGAGATGGGTGAGTGAGAGGTACCAGGTGTTGGACTTAGGAAGTGGTTTATGTAGATGCATAGCATAGTTTTATGGGATGTCCAGAAGACTATTATAGACTAACATTTTTTCCTTTCATGTTAGAAGGGGGGATTCTGTGAATAGTTGAAGATTGATTAGGATTTAAGGTGATGTGGTGCCATCAAAGAGGATTGTTTTTCAAGACTGTTTTTCAAGAAGCTGGCTGTTAAAAAGGATGAGTAGTGTGTGTGATAGTAACTTAGAGTGGAAGGAGGGTACAGTCATAAGGCTGAAGACTTCCTGAAAATAGGGATTGGAAGATGTTTGCTTTGAAGTAGTTTCATTCATCACAGTTGAGCAGTAGAGTAATTTACAATTTTTTTTTGTCATTTATTTGCTGTCTTTGATCAGAGTTTAACCCGGTACAGCAGCCACAACTTAATGAGAAAGTGCTAAAGGATAAACGCAAAAAACTCCGTGAGACTTTTGAACGTATCTTGCGGCTCTATGAGAAAGAGAATCCTGACATCTATAAAGAACTGCGCAAGTTGGAAGTGGAGTACGAGCAGAAGAGATCACAGCTCAGCCAATATTTTGATGCTGTCAAGGTAATGCTTATTGTTTTTCAGTCTGGTAGTTGTGTTAGTGTCTTCTCTTTGTCTGCTCATTATATGTGACAGTTACAAAGGAAGGGAGCTTTATAAGAGACCAGTGTCATGTAGCTCATATGGAATGCGTACATTAATTTGCATAATACCTCAAACCAGAGCATTTCAGTGAGGACAGTGTGGCTGTTGTCGAAGCACTGTTTGTCTGTGATATACTGATCTCACTCAACGTGAAAGAAGGAATGGGAAATTTGTGTTGCAAATCAACAATATCAGCATTTTGTTTTCTGTATTAAAGAGAGAGCGAACCTATGAGTGTGCACTTGATATTTCTCTGAATTTCTGCTAAATCTAGCTGGAATTAATGAGAAGCCTTTGACATTCTTTTAAAGATGTTTCTCTAACATTCTTCCCTGCCGTATTGGAGAATATAGTTGTGTGAGTGCAAGGATCTGTAAGACTTCATTTTTTTTTTCCCTTTGGAATATGCATCACTCTGTGACTTGTACTTGCTGCACACCTGAAAAATACAGCCATGCTTGTCTGCAGCCTCTTGGTTTTGGAGACTGAAGGTGGAAAAAGAGATAGAAATCTGAATACTAAAGCCTTTTGTGGGTACATTGCATGTACTTTGTTTTTCATTGAAAGGTTTTACTGTTGACATTTTCCCAAATTTCTTTCGTGGACTGCTGCAAGATAACAGGCTCTAAGAACAGACACCTTTGACAAATTATGGCAAGTCCCACTAATGCTGTTGTGCAGTAGCTTCTTTGGGGAGTAACCCATTCTCTCTTTATTTTTTTTCCTCCCTTCCAGAATGCTCAACATGTTGAAGTGGAAAGCATCCCCTTACCAGATATGCCTCATGCTCCATCCAACATCCTCATCCAGGATATTCCCCTGCCAGGGGCCCAACCACCTTCTATCCTCAAGAAGACATCAGCCTATGGGTAAATGGAAAAAGAAACTTAGAGGGGAAATGAAAAGGAAGCACTGATATTACTGGGAGGAGCTAGGGGTAGAAGCAGAGGTAGTACTGACTTGCAGAAGTCGAGAATTCTGTGTAATTAAATTGTACTTTTTTTCACCAAATTGTACTTTTTTTACCCAGCCCATCCCAGCCAACCTTTCCCTACTATTACAGGTTTTTTGTTAAATTCCTTTGAGTAATACACTATGCCTTCTAGATTTTGTCTTTTCGCATATCAGTAAAACTTAAAACCCTGCCACTTTGAACATAATTACCCCTTAAATTGCCATATGGTGTGTTCTTTTGTCCTGTTGGTATATTCAGTTTATATGAATAATTTATATAAACTCCTAGTTTGCTTGTTTGGTACTAGTTTTTTCTTATTTCTTTCTGAATAGCCTTCTGTTTTCATCAACTCTGTGGTTACTTTATTCCTCTTCTGTGGTAGGATTCAATCCTTGCTTTTTTCAGTGTTCTCATCAGTTGCTTTCTGAGAAGCTTTTGTCTGATCTTCAGCAGTCATGTCTTTGTATGAGGTTGTAAACTCCTTGGGTCAAATCTCCACTGTATAAATGTTTGTGTTTAGAAGGCTACTGTGTAGGCAACGATGAGAGAAGGCTAAATAATTCTATTAAGGGCATGTTTGCTTTCGTTTGTGTTCCTACATTTCTCATTTCCTTTCTTACTTCCAGACCACCAGTTCGGTCCATTTCTGTACTTCCTCCTCCTGGGCTTGGTGTTCCACGTTTGCCTCCAGGCAGGAAGCCCCCTGGACCTCCACCAGGGCCACCCCCACCTCAAGTCCTACAGATGTATGGCCGTAAAGTGGGATTCACCTTGGACATGGCTCCTCGAAGGCGAGAGGAGGAGATTTCTTACAGTTCTGAAGCAGGTAGGGACTTTCCTATTACAGTCTAGAGCTTTCTTTGACCTGTTTTGTTATGATGGTACTGCTGTGAATGTAGTGTGCCTCAAACAAGGTATTCTCTGGGCAATATAGATGTTAGTACTGTTTGAAGGACTTTCCTTTAATGAGTGCACCCCTGAGGTGATCCTGATACATTCATAATGTCTCTGGTTTTGTTTACCAGGTATATTTTTAGATGTTGAAACTTTTAATTGCATTTTTCAGATACCTTTTTTTCTGTTAAGTTGCACAGATCAGATATGTTCCCATGTGGCCTTAACAGTTGTCATGGTTTGACTCTGGCTAAAAGCCGAGAGCCCACACATAGATCTAAAATTTTTCAGAGAAGAGGAAAAAAACCCCGACTTTTGTGATAAGGATTACAAGCAACTGTTTATTAACTACTTCACACAAGCAAAACAGGCTCTAACTTAGAATGTTAAGAATTTACTACTACTACAACTACTACTAAAATCAGAGCTTAAGAGTTTAAGGGTGAGCAGTTTGATAGTTGTTACAGACACCTTTCTCCCCCCACCCCTCCCTTTTAAGATCCTTCACCTTCCCCCAACAGCTCGGGAAGGCAGGTGTGTGTGTGTGTGGGGGGTTTACAGTCAGAGGTTTTCTTTGCTGCTGTCCAGAAGAGTGAGAGAGTCCCACCCCAGCTTTCCTCGTGGGGTCTTCTCCACGGAAACAGTCTGTTGCAAACTGCTTCTTAGTGGATTCGTTACTAACAACAGTTTTCCTGGTACTGTCGTCACGTAAATCACTTTACCATAGGTGCAGTCATTTCAGGTGCCGGCTGCTCAGCTGCCTCAGTGCTTCAGTGCTTCTCACAGGCCACCAATTGTCCCAAGAAATGCTGCTCTGCTGCTCCAGCATCTCTTCTTCTCACGGCCCACGGGGTTCCACCAGGCCCCTCTGCTCCAAACACAGGATCACAGCCTCTCTTTTCCGGCATGTCTCTGTTCCAGCGTGGAAAAATCTCCCAGTCTTTCCACGGGTTCACAGGCTGAAGAATCTTCGCCCCTATGATTCCTCACAGATTGCTGGGGCCCTATTCCAGTGTTTAAGGCATCTTTCTCTTTCTCCTCTCTCTGACCTTGGTGCTAATCAAGCTCCGCACCCTCCTGTCTCTTAAGCGGCCATGATGTTCTGCGCAGACTTTTTTTTCTCTACTCCTTCTTAAATATGTTATCACAGAGGCGTTGTTGCCTGACCTTGGCTAGCTTAGAGCAGAGAAAAACTCTAGCAGCTTCTTAAAGAAGCCTCTCTCCTAGCCCCCCCCAGCTAATAAAAAACTCTGGTTACTTAAAACCACAACAACAGTGCTGAAAGATTTTACATATTATTCCTTAAAAAACCCCAGACATTTTCAGAGAATTCTTCTTTTTAAAACATCTACCAAACAAACGAAAACCCCAAACCAACCCACTCCAAACCAAAACTACAACAACAAAACCCCCAACCAGCCCTGAAAGTGCATTTGCTAGGAGAAGCTAGGTCCTCCTTTTCACACAGTTGCTGTATAATCCCTAGAAACTTTTGTAAATGATGGATTAGCTTTATTTCACACCAGAAAGTATCAAAGTATTTCAATGGTGAGCCATTGCTGAATAGAAATTAATGAGTTGTAATAGCAGTTGCCAATTAACCAGCAGGTTAATAGGAAGTCTTATAAATATATTCTCCAAAATACTCATTAAGAATACGTGCTAAGCAGTAAAGGGATGAAAGTTTGTCTGTGGTGTTGCTAAGGGGAATTTTGTGACTGTAGACATAGAAAATATTCTTTCACACCAGTATGTTTGGATTTTGTGCCCTTCCTAATATTTTGCTTTCTGCAGGACAGCGAGGGCATGATGACGATATGTCCAGTACTAGTGAAGATGAAGGTTATCCTGAGGATATGGATCAAGATAAGCATGATGAGAGTAGTGATGACAGTGACAGTGATAGGTCAGATGCAGACAGTGAAGGTGAGGACTTCCTGCATCGTGATAATGACAAGGAGAGAGAAGGTGGTGAAGAAAAGAAATCAGGTATGAAGGGGAAATTAGATATGGGGGTTTGATTTTTTTGAGAGAAGAACACTACTTGATAGAGTTTGTCCATTCTCCTGACCAATGTGTGTGTTATTTATTTAGTCAGGTAACTCTGTTTAACTCACCTAAATTCCAGCTAAAGGATTTTCATTAATAAATGATCCTTGCGGCAGTACTTCTAGAATGGCCTAGAAGTGAAGCAACTTTCAGACAAACCTGTTTTCTTAAAAGTTGAGTTAGCTTGTAGCCCGCAAGCCATTTTTCACCTGAAGCATTGCACTGGTGATTACAAAAGTAAACTTCAGTATAAAATATGCTCACTTGCTTGGGGGAGACCAACTGATAGAGAATACTAAGCTAGCAAAACCTCAAATAATCAGTGACACCAATGTTAACTCATTATGTAAGGGACATCATTATGTTAGAACGATGTGTTATCCATACCAGGTGTAGACATGATTCTGCCTGATTTTTATTATTTTTGTCCTACACTTGTCCGTATTTTGCTTTCCTCAGGTCATAGTGTCCGGTTTGCAGACATGCCTGGGAAGTCACGAAAAAAGAAAAAGAACATGAAAGAACTGACTCCACTCCAGGCCATGATGTTACGAATGGCAGGTAAGATGGATATGATATGTGGTGATACACCATTAGGCTTCCAGTTAAGGTTCTTCTGGTAAGTTTACTTTGTTCGCAGTTTTCATTTTATAGAGCAAATATTTTACTGTCTGATCTGCTAAGGGTATCAGCTGTGGTTAGGTATTTGTTTTTTGGGGTGGGGGTTGTTTGTGTTGTTTTTGTTTTTAATTTGTTTTTGGTAGCAGTAGCAGTGTACTGTGGTTTTCCTTCTAAACTTTTTGTTTGTTTTAGAAAGAAACCCCAGTATCTTTCAGAGGTGCAGGAGTCTCTTGGACATGGGGACTATGTTATTTTGAGGTTGTGTCACCAGTCCCCTGTCCCTATTACCCCACTTCCACACAAACTCCCATGAACCATAGCTCAAATAGCTACAGTTTGGGTTGGTAGTAGAAGTTTCAGATCTCAAAGGAACACATAGCTCTTGTTGTCAAAGCTCTGTCTAGAACAGTGATGAATCTTCTATTATTATTTTTTGTTTATTTTCATTTTCTGTTTAACAATAAAACGTGGTCAGAGTTCTTCCCTTTGAAGTAAAGTTTATCTTTCTTTTTCTTCTTTTTACTTTATTTTGTGTGCTCAGGTTTCTCTGATATTCACAAAGATGTTATGCATAGACCGATTTTATAAATATATCTCCATACCTAGGTCAGGAAATTCCAGAAGAAGGGAGAGAAGTGGAAGAATATTCAGAAGAGGAAGAGGAGGAGGAAGAGGACTCAGAGCCTGAAGAGACATCGCAACAACAGCAGCAGCAACAACTCAGTGAGGAAGCTCTTGCAGAGACCGGATCATCTACCACAACTTCCCAGGCACAACAGCAGCAACAGACTGCACAGCCTGTTCCTCCAACTCAGATACAGGCACCTCCTATGCCTGGGCCTCCTCCGCTAGGACCACCTCCAGCCCCTCCACTGAGGCCCCCAGGCCCACCCACCGGCCTTCCTCCTGGCCCTCCACCAGGTGAATACTTGATTTACTGTGGTTTGAAGGATGCAGGCTCTTGGTACTACAGACAGTGGTATCAGGTTGAGAAGTTTGAAGCTGCAGAATGTGTTGCAGATGGAGTACCTGTGCCCAGTGTGGTAATTACTGAGATCTGTATGATCTGTTTTGTCATCTGTTGTCTGTTGATGCTGTGCCTTGCTTTTGAGGCATCCAGCTCCTGTAGCTGTAGTCTACCTGATGGGCATTGTCTTCGTTAGAGCCACACAAGCAGCAGCAGAGAGCCAGTCTGTAAAGTGGAGTAAAAGAGCAAAAGTACTTATTTTTAGGCCAGAAGAACAATCAAATGCCACAGAGAAAACTTTCTTAGCTGTTTAAATTCTCAGCTCAGTAGCTGTTATTTCATTACATGGGGAGGAGCCTTTTTTCCAGGTAGGAGAAGATATTTATACTTGGCTATTATGAAGAAGCTTTAACTCCATAACTGCTGTCTCTTTTTGAGGTTTTTAGAAATTCTGTTTATATGGCAGCTGGCTAATATAGCTTTCAAGTTGCTGTTGAAGAGCTTTAATATTAGCTGATGAGATGGTTGCTCGGGTATTTTTTTAGCTATGAATTAAATTTCTCTTTTGTTGTACACATGCTTTCAGGAGCTCCTCCGTTCCTGAGACCTCCCGGATTACCAGGGTTGCGTGGGCCTTTGCCCCGACTGCTGCCACCGGGCCCTCCACCTGGACGACCACCTGGTCCTCCCCCAGGACCCCCACCAGGTCTGCCCCCAGGTCCTCCTCCACGTGGTCCTCCTCCTCGTCTGCCCCCTCCTGCTCCACCAGGTAAAGTGCTCTGTTTGTTTCAATGCCAGGTCTCTTCTTGCTTTATTTTCCCCGTTTCTTCTCTGGTGATCAAGCCATTGAGTATAACTGGTTGCCAGTTTGCCTTTGTTCCTGTCTGTGTGGCTGCTATGTGCTATTACACTTCTCTGTAATAACAAGTGCGTGCTGTATATAGTTTGTTAGCAAGAAATCTGCCTTCAAAAAGGGAATTTCAGGGTTTAAACTGTTGCTCTGCTGGACTCTTTCTTAATCACCGCTGCCTGCTATAATAGTGCTTCCCTAAAAGAGTTGAAGATTGGGATATTTGTTTTGTCTGCCTGAGTCAGACATTTCTGATGACTCTGAAATTCCAGTGGGATGGATTGTCAAGAAACTCTTATTTTCAGATTATAACTTTAAAATTTGAAAGGGAGCAATATACAAGCTCCTGTGGTTTTTAGAGTCTGAAGATCAGCATTTTCAACCCAGCATGTGGTGCAGAGTTCAAAACTATTTTTTTTTCCAAAAGTCAGTGCTATTGCATCTTATTGGGGGTTGTTTTGTTTTTTGTTCTTGGCATTCTAAGCCTGTGCAGTTTTTTGATCAAATACTTTAAAATTTCCAGGTATGAAGACACCTCATGCTTTCCTTTTCTTCTTACAGGTATCCCTCCTCCTCGCCCAGGCATGTTACGGCCACCTCTGGTGCCCCCATTAGGACCTGCCCCACCTGGGCTCTTTCCACCAGCTCCCATTCCAAATCCCGGGGTACTGAGTGCCCCACCCAGCTTGATTCAGCGCCCCAAGGCGGATGACACCAGTGCAGCCACCATTGAGAAGAAAGCCACGGCCACTATCAGTGCCAAGCCACAGATCACCAACCCCAAGGCAGAGATCACTCGCTTTGTGCCCACTGCCTTGCGAGTGCGCCGGGAGAATAAAGGAGCTTCAGCTGCCTCCCAGAGAAAACAAGAGGATGAGCCTGCCCTCCCGTTAACCAAAGCTGCCCCCAAGGCTGGATCATCTGCCCCTATCTCTGTACAGACAAAGGATGATGTGTATGAAGCCTTCATGAAAGAAATGGAAGGTCTCCTGTGACCTGTCCTAGTCAGCTTTCCTGCCCCTCTGAACACAGATCAGATCGCTCTGGAGGGAGGAGAAGGGAAAGTCCTCCTGCAAGCAACAAAAGGGCTTGTGTAACAGGGAATAGTTCCCTACCCCCAGGTTAATTTGCCAGTGTGCTGTGAATAGAGACCACTGCAGATGAGGTGTGGCTGGGGACCTCCTTTCAGAGCTAGCATGTCCACTTGGTGAAAGGAAATTACGGTAAACAAGGTGATGCTGCTCCCCTCAAGTCCTTCCCCTTCCTTGGTGGGAGATAATGATACTCTGGGGAGGGAGGCATGAGATGGGAGGGTGACTATGCTCTGCTCGAATCCTTACACACCCTGAATGCTCTGGTGAGGGTAGTGGAACAGGTTTTTAAAGAGCCAGAAAAAAATGTTAGCAGGATTTCATACACAAATGGTTGTCCAGTTTTTATTTTCTGTACTTTTTTTTTTTCTGTAAATATTTTATAATCATGTTTTTTAGTTGCAGTGAGGTTGATCAATCATCTTTCTTGCAGGGTAGTCAGGGAGGTTATTTGTTGCTTATACTGTACACTGGAATTTTGCATCCTCTCCCCTTTATGGTCATCTTACTGGATTGTCATCGGCTGGGGAAACTTCATTTTGTCTTGTGAAAGACAATAAATGTTCAGTGTATCAAAATACTGTTGTTTATGTGATTTGTGTAAAACTAGCAGGGAGGTGGAAAGGGGGGACGGTTCTTTGCTGGCCTTGGAGGGTGATAGAGCCATTCAGAACCTCAGAAAAGAAAAACTAACTGCATTGTAAATAATACTTTTTTTTTTTGCTCACTGAGCTGCTTCTATATTCTTGTTTTTAAGATCCTAAACATCCTTTTCAACCTTTATTAGTAGCTAGTAGAAACTAGTCCTGAAGTACTACTGATAATTGCAAAATTATTTCTTTTATATGCTCTTACTGGAGGGTTTATTTCATGTCAAGCCTCAGATAAACACTGGATGGCTACCATAAATAAAAATTGGTTACAATTAACAATTTTAATGGTAAGAGACTGACAGACAATTTTACTTGTGGATAATACCAATATTAAGATACCAGACTAACAGATACCTCAATATGTTTAGTTGGCTGTAAGTCTCAGACTTAACTGAATACACCATGTTTTGAGGCTAAATCTGTTTTAAAGAGACAAAGTTACTAGCTAAGCAAACGTAACCTGAAAACCTTAATTCTGTTTTCAAAAATTCTGAACACTGCAAAACAGTTCTCTTCCTGATTCAGGAGTTGGTTGCAGTCATGTCAGTTGTATCTTAAATACTGGGGGGTTTTTGTTGTATTTTTTAAATATTTAAAAATGAATTTTTTATATTTATTCTTTAGTAAGTGAAATGTGTGGATGGTGGGTTGTTTTTTTTATTTTTTGGGGGAGGAAATTATGTTCCATTTGCCGTATTCTTATGTAGGCGAGCCCTTTTCTGTTGGGGTAGAATCAACACTAACCTGTTGCCATACCCATCCTCTTCTGGCTGAGGCAAAAGAGTTTGAATTTGCACATGTTAAATGGGCTCAAAGAGGAGGTTAAACAAGGTAGGTAATTTCCCTCAAGTAATAGACTTCTAAGAGGAGGTGAGGTGGGAGTATTTAGTTTATAATGGCACTGATCACAGACTTAATGATGTAATGCCATCTTTACTGCTTCAAAACATATGTTCTCAGCTCTGGACTAGTGGTAACATAAGCCCAGGCCACCTCTCCTTTTTTTTGTTGTGGTCATACAGAGTCTGAGATTCTCCTCTGTAATACCACTTCCATCTTATGCTCACATTTTTCATCTGTAGTTCTGAGTAGTGTTCACAGAATGAAAAATGATCATTGGGAGGAAATGGGCTGGGAAGGCACTGGGACACAGAGGAATGTTGTGGCTTGCCCAATGCATCATTGAAGATTATGATTGCATAAAGATGGAAAGAGAAAATAACTACTGAGGTGAGTTAATTCATCCTAATCCATTGAATCATATAGGCAGAGGTTCATCTGAAATGTTACTGAAACTTCAGAACAGGGACCTGGTCTTAGTTACCCAGAAATAAACAAATAGTGACAGTACTTCGTGTGTGCTATGAAGTTCTTTTTATTTTGCTTTGTTTGTAATCCTTCTGCAACTGGCATACCCTGTACAGTTTAGATCAGAATTCCTGTTATTGTACCCTTCTGGAAAGAAAGGTGTGCTGGTCTCTTGGTCTGTGAGTTGCAGAGTTTAGATGAAATGTCATCTTTGGGAGGTTTAGTGCTTTTGTTCGTTTGTTTTTATTGTTGTGGGGTTTTGGGCTTTGTTTTGTGTTTTTTGTGGGTTTTTTTTGTTTTTCGGTTTTGGGTTTTTTTTGTGTGTGTGTGTTTTGTGTTTTTTTGGTTTTTTTTTTTTTTTTTTTTGTGTGTGTTTTTGTTGTGGTTTGGTTTTTTTTCTTTCTTGAAGGCTATCGTGGATGGCCTGGTGGGAGTCATGTCTTTGTCCTTCCCTGAACAATCACAATGGTAGCACCCAGGGTAAGTAGCATAGTCGTGTACACACTACTGCACTGTAGTTTTATGATACCCATATCAGGATTTGTGGTGCATTAAAGAGAAAAACCATGATTTACAGTAGAAAAGCATCAGGGAATGAAGATGGGAACAACAACAACAAAAAAGATCACAAATAACTGGAATTTATGGAAACAATAAAGCATCCCATGCTACGGGGAAAATGGAGGGAAGAGCCTGTTGTACGACATCAGTGTGACTAAGTCCAGTGTACAGGCTGCTTCACTGTCTGCCCTTGCTGAAAGTGTATGGAAGAAAGAGAAAAATAGGCCAGGAACTAAAGAGAAACCATGGGTTGCTGCTAAGTGAACAGCAATCTCTTTCTAAGACAGGGCCGCGTCTTTCCAGACAAACATCCTGAATATTCGGGAAACCACTTCAGCTTGCTGGTGCAGGGAGTTCTCCGGTTTGAGTAACTGTGACAGCCTGACTCCTAAGGCTCTTCAGAAAAGCCTTGTAACTTTTATTGTGGCCGATTTTAGGAGCTTTCTAAACACAAAGAGTCTAGTTTAGAAAGGAGACATTGTTTCTTCTGCTCAGGGCACAAGGTGGAGGCTTTGACAACTTCAGCACACTAAGTGGTACAAAGTTACATTTTGCTGTATAATGTACATGTACATGAACCCGCCCATCGAATACATATTCTCCGCCTGCCTAATGCATATTTATTTGGGTGATGTCATCTTAAGCAATGCTAGAAATACAAGGTTCTTTTCTTTATTAAGGAACTTCTATTGTAGAAGTTCTGATGACATCAGTTATGTTTACAAAAGGTAAGAAGACAGCCTGGAGACATCAATACCAGTTTGATTACAGCAATATTGGAGTAATCTGTCTCTAGAATCGTAGAAACCTCTATTACATGTCTCTGCCAAGTTTCTACACATATCAGTAGCGACAGGTTGCAGATGTTCCTACTGGAAGGGAAGTTTCTTTTATAGTAACAATAACAAATTTTTAAAGTAGTGCTGTAGTGACATTTCTGAGGTTTAAAGTAGAGGATGATTTCTAAAACGCCAGCGGTTCCCCCGTTCCCGCGCGGCAGCCGCGCGGCCCCGGCTCTCCCGGGGCGGGCGGGGACACGTTTCCCTGCGCGGAGGCTCGCGGAGCGCTCGGGGTCAGCGGAGCGGAGGCGGGGATTGGCCCGGCCCGGCCNGCCTGCTGCGCAAGGGCAACTACGCGGAGCGCGTGGGCGCCGGCGCGCCCGTGTACCTGGCGGCCGTGCTGGAGTACCTGACGGCCGAGATCCTGGAGCT
Source organism: Calyptomena viridis (assembly GCA_013390005.1). Taxonomy (NCBI): domain Eukaryota; kingdom Metazoa; phylum Chordata; class Aves; order Passeriformes; family Eurylaimidae; genus Calyptomena; species Calyptomena viridis. The sequence continues at coordinate 33,378 of WEIV01013384.1, read as the reverse complement.
GGCGGGCAACGCGGCCCGCGACAACAAGAAGACGCGCATCATCCCCCGCCACCTGCAGCTCGCCATCCGCAACGACGAGGAGCTCAACAAGCTGCTGGGCAAGGTGACGATCGCGCAGGGCGGCGTGCTGCCCAACATCCAGGCCGTGCTGCTGCCCAAGAAGACCGACAGCCACAAGGCAAAAAGCAAGTGAAACAAACCTGAGGAGCAATCCCACCTCAAAAGTAACCCAAAGGCTCTTTTCAGAGCCACCCACTTCCTCATAAAAGGAGCTGTACATCCAAGCAAAAAAAAAAAAAAAACAAAAACCCAAAACTAAAACACGACCCCTCCCAGAAAATCAAAACTGTCCGCTCTCAAAAACACGAACCAAACAAAACCCCCTCCCAAACCACCCCCCACCCTAAACTATATCTTAACTCTTGAAAACGAGAGTAGCTTTATATATATACATTACAAAGTAACATGTTAACTGCTGCTAAACACTAAAAATAACGAGATATGTTTCATATGAAAGAAATTACTTCGTTCTTGGGAGGGTTACAAAGACAAAGTAGACTAAATAATGTAAAAAGAACCCACAGCCCCATCGGGCCTCTTTTTCAGCTCAGCATCATGTGAGTTCAGCTAAGTCACTGATGTCTTGAAAAACAACCCTGCCCCTCTAAACAATCTTCAGACCTACAGATTCAAGGTTGTTTGTTTTTTTTTTTAACAGTAGGCATTCTGAATTACCAATATTCAAATATTGTTTTTTAAAAGTCTTTGGTCTGCTGAGGCTATTGTGCCTCATCTGAATGAGTTTGAAAAGAATTGGTAATCACACGTACTAGACAGGCAATGTGACAGTTTTGATTCTGCCTTATACATGGTGCTGAACATTGCCATAAACATGTTAAAATAGAAACAAAATATCTTTTATCGGTCAATAAGCATTTTAATAATTATCCATTTTAAAACATAAATTACTTGAATCATAACATTGTACAAAATTCTAGTATCACCAACATACAATAGGAAGAGGCAACAAGGAGTTCACAGGCCTTTGGTATAGCAAAGGATTGTAGGCACTAATAAACTTATTAGAGAATACTTCTTTTAATTCCCTGTACTCTGAAAAACAATGTGGGTTTATTTTTAATTGAAGCACAGTCTTGGCAAAGCGCAGCTGAAGACTGTCCCACTCTTGCTGACAGCCAGTTATTCAGTACAGCAGATACATCAGTTGGATATGCTATCTTTAATATTACTTCCAATGCAGGGATCAGTCACAGCACAGTAAGAAAACGGAATATTTAGGAATCTGCTGTGAAAGAGGAGTCCTACTGGATCACTTGAGCAAGTTTTATTGTGTAGAAGTAGGAAAAAATCAGCTGCAGCAGTGTCTCCTTAGACAACAATGACTCAGATTTTCACCAATCAAGCTGTATCAAAATAAAAACACTGATGAATAATCTAGTGATAGGGCACTGATTATAATTACTAACAAAAACTGGCTGTGTTAAATTCTTGTGTCACCTAATTTATTAAGAAAGTAAGCATTTTTTTAGCAAAGCATGAGGGAACCATGTCTGTATTGTGTGCACTGAGCAAAAGAGTACAAGCTGCTCTGCTGTAAAAAGTCATCTCCTTCTGGAGCACAAACAGCCCTTCAAAGGACTTCAATCTGCTTCTTGCCTTGCTGCATAATGGACTAGTTTAATTTATTTTAATTATTTTGAAAGAAGTTAAGTATTTTGGACAAAGGAGCTAATTTCTAATCCATATTCAGTGCTCAAGATGAGCCTGTGTTACTTCCTCCTCTTTGAAATCAATTTGCGACTAAAATATTGATTCAAACTCCTGGTTTTCAGTTCAGATTAAGAGAAGACCCTTTAAAGAATATTAATTAATTACTTTGGAAATTTAGTTCCCCACGTCGCAGATTTTATTTAGAAGGAAAAACAAAAGTTTCTGTCTCCCGAGGTCTGTCCAGGTCCAGGACTCGGGGTTTATCGGCTCTTTTTTAGCTCACCCGTTGCCTCTTCGAAAGGAAACTTTGCCGAGGGGAACAAGAGTCTTTCTTTTCCTTGGCGCTGCGAACTGGGGGGGGTCGGTGGCAGAAATTCTGATAAAAACAGGCTTTTTTAGCTCCTAAGAAACACAAAATGAGCGGGGAGAAGGGACCTTTCTGCCGTGCAGCGGGGCGGGCTCTGCAAAGCACCAATCACCGCGCGGCTCCGCTCTATAAATACGAGGCCGCCGAGTTGCTCCAGGCCCAGTGGTTTCCCCTGGTTCGTGGACGACGTCTGACGCGATGTCGGAGACCGCGCCTGTTGCAGCTCCTGCTGTTTCAGCTCCCGGCGCCAAGGCCGCCGCCAAGAAGCCGAAGAAAGCTGCGGGCGGCTCCAAAGCCCGCAAGCCCGCGGGGCCCAGCGTCACCGAGCTCATCACCAAGGCCGTGTCCGCCTCCAAGGAGCGCAAGGGGCTCTCCCTCGCCGCGCTCAAGAAGGCGCTGGCCGCCGGCGGCTACGATGTGGAGAAGAACAACAGCCGCATCAAGCTGGGGCTCAAGAGCCTCGTCAGCAAGGGCACCCTGGTGCAGACCAAGGGCACCGGCGCCTCTGGATCTTTTAAGCTGAATAAGAAACCGGGTGAAACAAAAGAGAAGGCAACCAAGAAAAAGCCGGCAGCCAAGCCCAAAAAGCCGGCGGCCAAGAAGCCCGCTAGCGCCGCCAAGAAGCCCAAGAAAGCGGCGGCGGTGAAGAAGAGCCCCAAGAAAGCCAAGAAGCCGGCGGCTGCAGCAGCCAAGAAAGCGGCGAAGAGCCCCAAGAAAGCCGCAAAGGCAGGCCGCCCCAAGAAGGCAGCAAAGAGCCCGGCCAAGGCGAAGGCGGTGAAGCCCAAAGCAGCCAAGCCTAAGGCAGCCAAGCCTAAAGCGGCCAAGGCGAAAAAGGCAGCGCCCAAAAAGAAGTAAGACGACTAAGAAGAAAGTCTACTCACATAAATAAACCCAAAGGCTCTTTTAAGAGCCACCCACTTACTCTCAAAAAGAGCTGAAACACTACGGTAATCACAGCAAAATCTAGACGTGTGTCCCTACAATTGGGAGCCTTGCGATAACAGCGGCGCTTGCTCCGCCCTCTTAATCGGCCGGCGCAGCCCAGAGCGGCAGGAGGCGGCGGCCCCGCGAGCGCCCTTCGCTCCGGTGCCGGGGGGAGTTTAAAAGTGCCGCGTTGGGCCGTGATTGGCCCCGCACGGCCCAGCCAACCCCGCACCGCCTTCCCGCCGGCCCCGCCCTCCGGGGCGGTGACCCCCCGCTCCTCCGCGGCTCTTCCCGGGGACGTCCCCGCATCGGGAGCGAGCTCTGGTCGCTCGGTGACGCGCGGCACCCCATCGGGTCTCTCACGGGCTTCGGGGCCGGGTAGGGCCGGGGGAGATGAGGGGAACGGACCAGGGATAGGGGGAAACGTGTGTCCGACGGCAGCTTTTGCGAAGGTCCGCTCTCCCAGCGGCGCGGCGGGGCAGGAAGAGCGGCGGCCCCACACTCCCGGTACCGTGCACATCACTTGATAAGTTTTGATATTTGTGTTTTAAACCGGAAACTCCATTGTCAAGAAAAATCTTTCGCTCTTAAGAACAAGCTACTTGAAGAAATCTGCCAGCACTGGCGGGGGCAAGGAGAGTTTAAGGGTATATGCGAGGAAGAAAGAAATATAACACCTCTGAAAAACTGGCCACCGAGACACGAATTAGATTTAAAAGTAAAAGGAACTCAAACCCTTAGAAAATTTAAGACTTTTACCTATGTTCCCCTGCGGGACTTGGACGACGAAAGTGAATTACGTTTGCTAAATTTTAAACAAGGAAGTCTACATGCCGAGATTAGGCTGCTCAAACTCGGCTTCCCCTTCCCTTAAAAATTTAATGGGTACATTTAAACTTGAAACGAGTACCTGATTTACCACTTCGATGCAAATGAAAAAGTTGCATTTACGTACCTCCCACTACTAGCAGTGATTCAGCCCTTTTACTTGAAAAAATTGGTGGCTCTTAAAAGAGCCTTTGGGTTAAAAGTGACGGTCCGAGACGCCCTACTTGGAGCTGGTGTACTTGGTGACAGCCTTGGTGCCCTCGGAGACAGCGTGCTTGGCCAGCTCGCCGGGCAGCAGGAGCCGCACGGCCGTCTGGATCTCCCGCGAGGTGATGGTGGAGCGCTTGTTGTAGTGCGCCAGGCGCGAGGCCTCGCCGGCGATGCGCTCGAAGATGTCGTTGACGAAGGAGTTCATGATGCCCATGGCCTTGGAGGAGATGCCCGTGTCGGGGTGCACCTGCTTCAGCACCTTGTACACGTAGATCGAGTAGCTCTCCTTGCGGCTCTTCTTGCGCTTCTTGTCGCCCTTCTTTTGGGTCTTGGTGACCGCCTTCTTGGAGCCCTTCTTGGGCGCGGGGGCGGACTTGGCCGGCTCAGGCATGGCGAGATGTCCCCGACTGCTCTGTCGCACCGGAGTGTCCGCTAAGGCGGTTGCTCCCCTATTTATAGGGGCCTTATGCAAATCTACGGTATCAGAAATCAGCGCTTCCATTGGACAACGGGCAGAGCGACGTCACCCCTCTCATGAACCGCTTTGCTATTGGTCCTTTTTAAACACCACGCTGCTATTGGTCAATTGTTGAAATCCTTTCAGCCAATCAGCATGAGCTCTTTCAATCCCACTGTTCTGTAGCGAAGCTCAGCCTCGTCCCTCCCGCGGGGTCACCCGGGAGCGCCGGGATCGTGTGTCCCCCGCCGCTGCCAGCGCGCGGCTTTGTGCCCGCAAAATGTGGTTATCGGCAATTTCTCCAGGGGGAAAAAACCCCCATACACCCAAAACTACAGAAGGTTGTAAGGGGGTTTGCCACTCTCTTCGTTTTTTCCTTCTAGAAGCAGCATACCTGCATGCTTCGTGTAAGGATCTGCATTTGTAACAGCCACAATATAAATGTAAAAGGGGAAAAATTGCAACCAGGAAAGATATAAAGACTCTGGAACACAAACACTGTTAATGGTGCCTGAAATTAATTCTTTTGGCACACAGAACATGGTCTCTTTTTCAACACTGAGAGGGAAATTCTGACTTAACTTGTAATGTGAAATAATGGGGATTTCTTTTGAGGTGCAATATTGGATGTGTTTAAGTTAAAACCCAGATAAACCTAGAAATGTGTATTTTATTCTTCAGTCTCAATGTATTGTGAACCAGAAACTCAAGCTGTTTTCTTGTTAATATGATTTCATTGTGTAAGAAGGAAACTTTTTTTTTCTTTCAATAGACTAAAATGATTTAATGGCATTAGTAATTCTGATGTGCTAGGGTTTGAGCTTTTTTTAGTTAAAAGTGTGTCAACTTTGTAAATTACAATTACAAAATAATTCACTAAATTAGAGCAATACAATCCACTTTTAAAGGAATCAAGTTAACCTGATGTTGAACTGGAAAACTGGTATCAAATAACTAGTGCTATAGTGATTCCTTTTGGAAATCTTAAGGACTGTTCAAAGTCTGTAGTTTCTTGGTATCAAAGGAGATGGGTGGCATAGGCCTATACAAGAAACCTATCTGGCACAGATGAAAAAAAGATCTCTCACCTTACCAAGTTGGTCTTGTTTCTGCTTTATTTTCCTTTTTACCCTGCTGGGCAGAGTTATGGATCCAGAAAAATTTCCAACCTATGTCCAAAATAGTGCTGTCTGAAGAAAGGGAAGCAAGCAAAGAAAGAGTGGGATCTTTCTCCTTCCTGGTGAGGGAGGCTTGCTTAAATGTGCTTCTGCTGTACTTACCACCTAAACTGGGGAGACAAAAGCAGTGTTGAAAAGAGCATTTTCATGTTACCTCAGTGATCCTGTGGCTCTGCTAAAATGTCTGCCCTCCCTCCCTAGCCCTCCTCACCCTCATCCATAACAGGAAGGGACAGACATTCATCCATCTCCATTTGCTCTGCTTCCCCTCCCCAGCAGTGTTTAGCAGCTTGATGAGCTCAGAGAAAATCTAGTAAGGTAGAAGGGAGTTGTAGCTGATTTTTCAAGAGAAGAAAAGAACTTATTTCTTTCTATGACAAAGCAAAAAGAGAAGCTCATCTTCAAACATTTAACTCTCGCACATGCTGTGAACCTGATGACTTTTCTTCAACATGAACATTTTACATTTTCTGGAAAGCTAGTTCACTGAGAACGTCTCTGCCTGGGAATGGGAATGTTCTCATGAACATCTGTGAAAAGTCCATGACTTGGATAAACCACACTGGGACAATGTGGTGCAGGATCAGCAGTCTTGGTTCCACCACATTGCTCTGTTTGCACTGCTCTGAAAGACTAAATGCAGAATAACAGAGGGCAATTCAGCAAAGTAAAATCCATAGGTCCAGAAAGCAGAGGCATTAAAATGAAAGCAACCTCCTCTCTCCTTCCCCCCAAAAATCAACCACTCAGCTTTTGCAAACACGCCCATACCTATGTTAATTCCTTTAATTATATTGATCAGTTCCAACAAAAATGACAGTTGATCCAGGTCTCAGAGATTTTCATATTTAACAAGTTTTCTAAAGATTACACCATATAAAGAAATCAAGGTTAAAGCCTCCATCGTGGGAAGGTGGGTACTGTGAACTGAGAAACTACTGCTTTATTTTATCCTTCCATTTAAAATATCTTCAAACAAATAAAAACACCCCAAGTCCCCAAACCAACAGCTTAATAGTAACCAAAAGCCAGTCATTCATGGTGTAGTGTAGCTGTGTGCTGTCCCTTCATAGATAAAACTGAAGACTGCTGAAAGAAAAATAATTTGGGAGGGGAGTAGAAAGAAGCTTAGAAGTTATTTATAGAGGGAACTTAAGTTTTTGGAAAGAACTGATTGTGGAAATCTTACCAATTCTGGCAGGAGATCAGAGTTTATTGCAATATTTAGACAGAATATATGGAAAATTAATCTAGACAGTAATTTCTCTCAACTTTCTAAAAAACCAGGAACAGTTTGGTACTTGTTAACATCCCATCACCCATTATCCATTTGACTTCACTAAGAATGGAGTTTTCAGGGGTGGATTAAAAGTTTGAAGCATTCAAAAGAAATAATCATGTGGAATCCAGAAACCTAAATCTGAAGGGAGAGAACTGAGAAAAGTCCAGCTCTAGAACAACTCAAGGATGTCAGAACTTGATGGACTCACCAGCCCATCTCATGTTACTAAACAGGGTGAACTGTAGTACTCTGCCTTATTCCCCTGGATGGTGTCTCTCCTCCAGTTGAACATGTGCTACAGGCTGACAGTTTTCTCCAGTCCAGCTGGTTCCTGCTACAGCTGGAAGTGTCTAGGAGGCAATAGAATGTCATCAAGGCAAAGCTGCTGTTAATGTTTTGCCACTGCAGCTCCTGGGTGAGCCCTACACAAGATTTCTCTGGAAAAAGCTCTTTCTAATCCAGAAATTTCGTGTCAGAAAGACATTTTTTTTCTGTCTGTGATTATTGCTTCAGTAAAAAAAATGGAAGTTTTGAGTAGTATCTTGACCCTAATTATCCCACTTTCTGCAATCTCTTCAGCCAGACATGCTGAAGGACAAATCATGTGATGAAGAAAAGTCAGAAAATTGTGTTTTATCTCGTGTTTACAGAGTACACCTATGAAAAACAGAGTACCCGTCCTGAAAAGCAAAACCAACAGAGAATATTAACCAAAATAAAACAGCGGAGGAAAAATGTAGACTTTTAATCATGTTGGATATTTAGATTGGCTTCTGAACATAATTTTATTTTAGTCTGGTGTATCCTTCTGTGTGGAATACAGAGAAAAGAACCAAGAACTACCAGAAGATAAACAACTATACCATCAACAGAAGACACTTGGCACACAGCATTAGGGATAATTCCAAATATATTGATGATGAGGCACAGCTGTCTAGCAGTTGTGATTATTTGGGAAGATGTCTAAAGTCCATGATGAACCTTAGAATCACATTTGATAAACTAGGTTGCAAGGCTGTGGGTAGCTACTGTAGATATTTTAGTTGTTGAGATTGAAATATCATGCATAATTGTCTTATATGCTCCGTATCTTGCCATCTATAACCACAAGTTTTCTAGTTCTATAAATTGTTGAGTGTTGCTGTCATCTGAAGACCTTATAATTCCTTGGAGAAAGATTAAATATATAGGTCATATTTCTACAGAGTAAAATAACTGTACTGAAAAAAAAGACAAGATGGAAGAAAAGAATAAAGAAGGGGAGGAAGTCAACATGCATTTTCAAAAATAAAAATGTAGCATCTGGATACTCGAAACTACTAAAGACGATTAAGATGATGCAATTCATTAAAACGATGTGTCCTTCCTTTCTTCCCTGTGAATACAGCTGTAGAACTACAGTAAATGAAAAATACTGGTTCGTGTTCAAAAAGTAACATTAAGTGAAGAATAAAAAAAGGCAAATGAAATAGTTCAATATGTATTAATAAAGAGTACGGCCATGAAAATTATCCAATGCATGCCGCACCGCACCTTTAAAAACACATAGAACAATGCAGATTTTTTCATGGGTGCATCAGGAAGAGAAACAAATCAATTACATCAGCATGTCAGTCTCGTAACCACAATAAAGCCGCGTGATCATTAAGATGGAGACGAGGGGCACGCACAACTTTCCACCATGCAAAAAAAAGGTGAAGCTGTCGCCCTCACGGAAATAAATCCCGAAAAACAAACCCCGCCCCCCCCCCCGGCCTTACTATCTTTTCCCAGCTCTCCGTAGAAAAGGGCGAATTTCCTGCAGTACCGGGCCCCCCGCGCCCGCCCCTCTCCGCTCCCCGGCCGGGCCCTTCGCTGGGGCGCAG
>WEIV01013384.1:10439-24466 GCA_013390005.1 Calyptomena viridis | reverse complement strand
CCACCATTGACCGGATTTTGTTGGACACCCGAGTCGGTGGCGCGCGACCGCCGGAGCGCTGTGCGGGAGCGATGGCGCGAACGGCGCTGCTCGCGGGGGGAAGGGCGGGGGAAGAGCCCGCCCGGGCCCTGCCCCGCCGCAGTCCTCAACCAGGTCGGATTGATTGCAATATATGGGGGCGGTAGCGCTCGTTTTTGGCACACAGTAGTTGGTGCTGTTACACCGAGAACATGTCTGGAAGAGGGAAGGGTGGCAAAGGGCTCGGCAAGGGCGGCGCTAAGCGCCACCGCAAGGTGCTGCGCGACAACATCCAGGGCATCACCAAGCCGGCCATCCGCCGCCTGGCTCGGCGCGGCGGCGTCAAGCGCATCTCGGGGCTCATCTACGAGGAGACGCGCGGCGTGCTCAAGGTCTTCCTGGAGAACGTGATTCGCGACGCCGTCACCTACACCGAGCACGCCAAGAGGAAGACGGTCACGGCCATGGACGTGGTGTACGCCCTCAAGCGCCAGGGACGNCGCCGGAGCGCTGTGCGGGAGCGATGGCGCGAACGGCGCTGCTCGCGGGGGGAAGGGCGGGGGAAGAGCCCGCCCGGGCCCTGCCCCGCCGCAGTCCTCAACCAGGTCGGACCGCTCGAAATATAAGGAGGCGCGGGGGGCCTCTTTTTCGCTCAGAGTGCTTGGTATTGCTGAAGTGAGGCGATGTCAGGGAGAGGGAAGGGTGGCAAAGGGCTCGGCAAGGGCGGCGCTAAGCGCCACCGCAAGGTGCTGCGCGACAACATCCAGGGCATCACCAAGCCGGCCATCCGCCGCCTGGCTCGGCGCGGCGGCGTCAAGCGCATCTCGGGGCTCATCTACGAGGAGACGCGCGGCGTGCTCAAGGTCTTCCTGGAGAACGTGATTCGCGACGCCGTCACCTACACCGAGCACGCCAAGAGGAAGACGGTCACGGCCATGGACGTGGTGTACGCCCTCAAGCGCCAGGGACGCACCCTCTACGGCTTCGGCGGCTAAACCGTATAATCACAAAAATCACATTATCAGAACCACCAAAGGCTCTTTTCAGAGCCACCCACGTATTTCACAACGAGAGCTGTTTATTACTGCGTTATTGATGCGATCAATAAGTCAAAAGTTCAGTATTCTTTATTAGCATGTATTTTACGATTCGTAAGAAAAAAACTCATGGTGCATTTGTAACTACAGCTCTGTTTAGGAAAATGTGGTGGCTCTTAGAAGAGCCGTTTGGGTTGTAATTATAAAGCTCTTTACTTGGAGCTGGTGTACTTGGTGACAGCCTTGGTGCCCTCGGAGACGGCGTGCTTGGCCAGCTCGCCGGGCAGCAGGAGCCGCACGGCCGTCTGGATCTCCCGCGAGGTGATGGTGGAGCGCTTGTTGTAGTGCGCCAGGCGCGAGGCCTCGCCGGCGATGCGCTCGAAGATGTCGTTGACGAAGGAGTTCATGATGCTCATGGCCTTGGAAGAGATGCCCGTGTCGGGGTGCACCTGCTTCAGCACCTTGTACACGTAGATAGAGTAGCTCTCCTTCCTTGCTCTCTTTCTTTTCTTGTCACCTTTCTTTTGGGTCTTGGTGACCGCCTTCTTGGAGCCCTTCTTGGGCGCGGGGGCGGACTTGGCCGGCTCGGGCATCCTTAGTGTTCCCTCTCCAATCTGATCACTGTAGCTCAACAACATCGAAAATGGCGCCTGCCCCCCCCTATTTATAACGGCGTTATGCAAATTAGAGGATTGTAATCGTTCCATTCCTATTGGAGTAAAAAATACCAACGTAATTACAGGGACTTCCGTCCTGTAACCGTCACATCTCAGGCACTGCACCATCGTTTTGCTCTGCGGTTAAGGTGAAGGCAGTGATGCTTTGAATAGCAAAAAAATTACGTACTAGCCAATAAACGCGGCATGAAGTTTACACTTGTAAATGAAACTATGTAACTTTTCTAGTTGTGATGTTGTTTTTTCCGGACCTTTATAAGTTCTATTTTGTCCTAGAACTCAAATTCTAAAAGTGAGTGACTGCAGCGTTGTAGTATAAAGATTTATCTCAAACTTCAATGGCTTAAAAGATGAGTAATAAACAGCTCTCGTTANTCTGGCTCGGGGCTGCGCGTGGCCGCTCCGCCTCTCCCGAGATGGGCCGTGCCCCGCACTGCGCTTCCCGCAGTCAGGCCGCTCTGCGCTGCCCCCGCCGCTGTCAGCCCGCCCGTCCCTTTGCTGGTTTCCTCTCCCGCCTCGGCCCTGCCCCCCTGCGCCGGTGACAATTCCGCGGCAGCTTCGGGTCTCCGCCGGCAGCAGAGCGGGGGCTGCAGCACCCCCTTTCCCGTCCCTCCCCGTAGTTCTGCGGCAAAATCCGACCAATGCGGGGCCGCGCTCGGCCCTTCCGCCCCGCCGCTGCTCCGCGCCCGCCCATCCCGGCTCGTGGTTGTGCTTTGGGCGCTTCAAGTTTTGGTTTTTAATGTTTTGGTTATTAATTTTTTTCCTGCATGGAGATCTTCCCGGGTGTATTTATATAATCTTTGTCAGCCTTGTCCTCTTCAATCTACAGCTTCCTTCTACTAAGTTAATGTTACTAAGATAATTACAATAAAGAAGTTAAGTAAGTGTTACTAAGTCCCACTTGAAAGGGGAGGGGAAGGAAACGCTTAAGCCGCGTGATAAGAGCAGATGGTTCCCCTTCCTCCCCCCGCTTTTTTTTTTTTTTTTAATCTAATGTAGAATTTTCTTCCCGTGGATTGAAACGTGAAAAATTCTGTGTTCTTCTCTCACTTTTTTTATTGGGATTTGTTTGGTTGGGTTTTTTTCCCCCTTGCAACACTTGCACACACGCATGCAAACAGATACATATTTATATTTATACATATTTACATATGTACATATTTATACATATTTATCTGTCGTATCCTTTACCCATCAAGCATATTTTTGGCCATTTCGGGGACAGCTGTCAGCCTAGAGAACTTTTGTAGAAGGACAGACTGTAAGAGAGGAGCCACAGGTTACCATCTCATTTTCTGGGAATGTTCCTTCTGGGGAAGTAAGAGACTCCACACCTGAATGGAAATAAAAGACTGTTGCAATTCTCTCGCACTAATATTTGGGTTATCTCCTTGCTTAATACTTGTCATTTAAAATAGGAATGTTATTCAAATTTTTAACTGTCAACAGTAAAATACAGCTCAGTGTTCTAATATTACTAATTTGCCTGTATTAAGACAGATATGCTCAAACCAAAAAACTTTACTTCTGGACACAGATAATATTAAAGTAATTTATACTAGGATTAAATACAATTCCACAATTAAAAAAAAAAATTGGGTGTATTCCCATTCTTCTTTTTAACAGTACAAATTTTCACAAATTTCTATTGATTTTGGTAATAATAAATAATCTTTATATTTAATAGAGCAATATTGAAATAAACATTAATAAGTCTTCAAAAAGTGTGAAAATGATACATTCCTAAAGAACCTTTTAGGGATTTTGTTTTGATGTGATTTCTGTTTCAATTTGCATTTTGTCTTCATATTCTGAGAACTCATAACATTATAAAACCTTTCCACTGGCATAATTTTGTGTAACTTTTTTGAAAAAGAGAAAGAAAAAAAAGAAATGTACTTTCTTTTATGAAACTGTGTAAATCTACTGATACAATCTATTTTAAAACTCACACAACTGTCTATTTTGGAATTGTGATTCCAGCATTTAGGAGTATGTCATAGTTCAATTGATTTTTATTTTCCTTAACATTGGGTCCTCTTGGCTTTTGTGCTTAGTCACATTCTTATAAACTCCATTAGTCAACCTTCTATTTGACTCCTACATCTAAACTGGAGTCTTCTAAAATAAAGTGATTGATCTATTAGTATGTGTGTGTCATCCTTCAGACAGATAAGCCTCTCACACCTAGAAAGCAAAAGCAATTATCCAAAACACAAATCAGAATGTCAATTAGAGACATCATTAGGACTGATGGATAAAAGAAAAAGTTACTGAAAGATATTTGAGATGAGAAGGAACACAATATCATCCTTTTTGCAACACCAAACATCAGCCGGAGCCTTGTGGAGGGTGTCAGGGAGGCTTTGAGAGCTTTACTCTGCATTTCTGGGGGACATGGATGAGAGTGTCTGTCCTATGTAGTGTAGTAGTTGAATTCTGTATCCATACTGGGACACTTGGGTGAATTAGTGGGAGCTTTAAACTGTACTTTTAGTTAAATAGCTGATAAAAAGTAAGTCTTAAACATTACTTATAATGTGTTAGAAAAAAAAAAATGAAGCCACCTCCACTCCTAAAAGGATGAAAAGTACTAATGTTTGAAAACGTTCTTAAAATACAACATATGCAAGAGCTTGTAAAATATTATGTAGTTTGAAATACCTTTAATGTAGTCATAGAGCCATCTATTTCAGGACCATTAAGGCAGATAAATCTTATATTTTAAGAACTCTCTATTCTTCCTGTTTAAAGATTCCAAAGTCACAGTTCTCTGAAAATGTGTACTGACTGCAAATACACACACACGCATATATATAACAATTACAATTCAGTCCTCACAGCATGTAATCACTATCGACTACTTCACATTAGACCATCAGTCCATTTTATTTCTGTGTAGACTGTACTTGTGCTGCTGCAATGTGAACTCAAAGTGCCACACATGCCTAAACAACCAGCAACAGCTGGCAATGCAGTTAGCATTGTTTATTGCTTAGAAGTCCTTTAATCTCAGTGTGACAATGATTTTGACAATAAGTTGGTTGACTACAGCAAAGCATACAGAAATACTCATATACTACTTATCATTGCATTGGTGCAGTGGGGATCTTACCTGCTTTTCGTGAGCTATCAGTAGTCCGAATCAGTTTGGGAAATGTTCAGACCTCAGCACATTGAATTGGCATCTGACACACACAAAGATTCACATTTGACTTTTGGCTGCTCCTGAAAGGCTGCGTCCCAGAAATTATTTTTTTTTTCCTATGGTGCTTCTTACATCATGCATTAAGCTCTACATCCTCACATTCATTACAACATTGACATACTGCACTAAAATCCATGGGATCATATGGAACTCTTATGGAAAATTAGATTGTGGGCCCTCTGGATCAATTATTTAACTATTAATAACATCACAGGTTAAAGCTCTTACAGGTCAGAATTTTGTATAGCTTTACTGGTTCATCCTGATGGATCAGTTCTGTGCTTGGAATAACGTAAAAATCAAAAATCCGGGTGCAGAGAGAGAGAGGGTGGTCATAAATATATCAAATATTCATGGTATGGGGAAGGCATGTAATGAAATGTTGGGAAATCTTCAGAAATATACTGTGATGGATAAGAGAAAATGTAGAGAGAGAAGTAATAGGGATGCAGAGGATATTTGATCAGGGTTTTTAGCATCTTGACTACACCTAACTTCACATGAGCAAGAGAACAGATGACAAAGCACAGCAGAGTACAGACTGATGAAGATGGAGTTTTCAAGCCTGGGAAAAAAGTATCCTCACATTACTGCACTAGCAAAATCTCACAGTGTTTAGGGGTAAAAAAGCATGAAAGACAGATATGAAAATGAAGCCATACATTGTTGACACATGTAAACTTGAGAAAGCACCATGGGTGGCCCAGATGAGAAAGATGTGGAGAGAACAGTGTTGAGACAGTGCTGTGTTCCCCTTGGTGTTCCTCTTTGTAGCCCTGTGTCCCTGCAGGTCTATGCTCTGTGACTCTGGAATCTTACCCTAACTGTACTGGCAGTCTTGGGCGAGGTGCCCAGCACCACAGATGGCCTAGATGAGAAAGGTGTGGAAGAAGTTGTTCTGGGACAGTCATGCTCACCTTGTCATGCCTTTTGTGGCCCCACTACCCCTGAAGCTGTAGGCTTTGTAGCACTCTGAATCCTGATCCTGACTCAAAGCATAATGGGTGGTCCAGATGAGAAAGGTGAGGAGAGAGCAATGTCGGGCCAGTGCCATACTCCCCTTGTCATGCCTTTTGCAAGCACCAGTGTCCATGGAGCTTCAGGTTTTGTGGCTCTTTGAACCTGAAGCAAACCTAAAAGCAGCTTTAGGCTGAGCTGCAGGCCTCTGTGGGTGGCAGATGAGAACCATGTGGAGGGAGCAGTGTTGGGGCATGTCTTTTGCAGCCCCACTGTCCCTGGAGCTGTAGGATTTGTTTCTCTGAACTCTGTAATTGCAGCTAAGGGCTGAGGCCCCCAGTCAGTTGGGCTTACATTT
Organism: Calyptomena viridis; assembly: GCA_013390005.1. Lineage (NCBI taxonomy): Eukaryota > Metazoa > Chordata > Aves > Passeriformes > Eurylaimidae > Calyptomena > Calyptomena viridis. The sequence continues at coordinate 18,211 of WEIV01013384.1, read as the reverse complement.
TTTATGTATAAATGGTTTTAATTCAAATTTGGTTTGCATTGGTTTTATATGTTATGTTCCCCTAGTTTGCTGCCTTTTTATTACTTGTCCTTTTTACTGCTCTAACAAGCTTTACTGAGAACAGAGCTTTCCATTTTCTGTTGCTTTGTAGTCTTACAGAGGAAATTTTAACTGTATTCTTCTTTCTCCGTGGTCTCATGAAATACTAGTAGCTTAGCACAAGTAGCTGAAATGGTTCTTGCATTAGGCCACAAGAGCTGGCAAAAAGAATTTTTTTGTTAAAAACCTAATGTTGCTTACATAAAACTAGCTAAAAGCAGAATGGAAAAGGGTAAGGAAGGACCAAGGAAACAATTTGAAAGACTGAGGTAATTTCAGACAAAGGCTGTCTACATGGCAGTTAAAATCCCCCCCAAACAAACAAACACACACAAAAAAATCAAGAGAAAACTGACCAGAAGCAAGTGATGGATTTGGGGATTGAGTGCTGGGTGGTACATGTGTGATTGAGGGTTAATTTCTGAGGTTGTGGTTACTCTCCAGATCCACCCAGCTTAACCTGTAAGATGAGAACTAATAAAAGACAAATTGGAAACCCTCATTTAGAAAAGTGCATTGATCAACAGAATCCCAGGGTCAGACCCCATTATTGCAGCCACTGTAACTAATCAGTAACAACAGTAGCTTTCTAATACATAATACAAAATCTTAGCAAATGTTCATTCTGTTGTGACAATGTTGTTTGAACACCTACAATCTGAAACATGCTGATGTCTAGCTTGAAAATACAACATGATTTGAAAGTGGGAGAGAAGAGAGAGGCAATGGTGCAGCAGAGCAGAACTGGCCAGGCTTGTAGGAGGCCCAAGGCCAAGGCCAGCTAAGTACAGACTTCACTGCTTGTGATTACTGAAGACTGTAATCAACAGGTGATTCACTAGTGAAGCTGTTTGGAAGAGGGGTTCATAAATGAAAGCATGTTAAGGAGTTATCTTTGCATACTGGCTTGTATGGAAACCATATCACCTTTACAAAATAGTTACATTATAATGGTTAATTGAAATTAAAACCTCACCTCCTTTTCATATGAATATATATGTTCAGATTTTTTCAGAAACTAATAAGTTCCAGGCAAGACTGATTTAAAAATTTTTGTTCTAGAAATGCTTTCATCAGACCTTCTCTTATGTATTTCTGATGAAATGAAGTATTTCACCAGAACCTCAGTAGCTATGCTCTATCTTACCCATTGAAATGATAGGAAGAACATTTTTCCAAGTAGTGATTCGAATTTGGGTCAGTTCCATGGAGGATGGCTAAAGACCCAGGAACAGCCTTAGCCAAATATCTTGCTGAGCATTTAAGATCACCTGCAAAAGCACCTGACGTTATTACCAACAGGAATTACCAAGTCAATGTTCAACTGGTCTGCACACTGCTCTTCCACACATCCAGCTTCTTGGCAGCATCCATTTATTTATCTCAGGCTCCTGCAAAAAGCACAGAAATGCAGTTGAACCTCACTGGCACAAGAGGAACCTCCACTTTTAGTCTCACTTTTTGTTGGGACATCTTGCACAAGGTCACCTGTGCATACATTACACCTTTTATAATGTATTACACCCCAAAACTACTTCAGACGTAGGCATTACAATCTAGAGTTTATATGAGCTCACTCACCCTTCCTGAAAAAAAAAAAATAATCATTGCACATCTGTTTCTTTCTAATGGAATATAAGTGTTTTTTACAATTCAAGCATGAGACTCTCTGAATGAGTCACAATAATACTTTTATTAAAACAGTCCAAGGTCTCTAAAAGACTAGAAGAAAAACGACAGAATTGAGGTGAATAAAACCTGTTTCCTGTCTCACTACTCAAAAATAATTTCTCTTGAACATGCAAAACCCCCCCCAAACATGGTTTTTTATCCAAATATCTGCTGAAATGTAAATATTCTGATCATTGGCTTACATAAGATATCAAATATCTGCTATATAGTTTTTAGAAAAAGCTATTTTATTTGATTTATTTGATTTTTTTATAATAAGCATATATATAGGTTATATATATATGTACAGGTTCAGACATAAATAGCTTTTTGGCTATGACAGACAGTAACAGGAAATGAGTTTGTTTTCACTAACACTCATTTCTGCAATGCCACTGGTATTCCACTGGAAGGAAACAAAAATCTGTTCTGAAAAACACAAGTGCTATGTCAATGCACAAATCTCGTGGGATGAATAAATCAGTGCAGAGACTTCTTAATTCCTCAAGCACTATTCCCGATACCTTCCCCCCTCCCTTTTTTCCCTCCGAGGTAAAATAACAGAAAATGGCTGAAAGCGAGAAAAACAAGAGGAAAGAAAATGGTGTGTCGCGGCACTTGATTGGTCAGATTTTGCTGCAGAGTCCAAATTCTTGACACAGAGAAAGGAAGATTAATAAAATGAAACGTATCAGTAGTTAAAAGGAAACTAAGTCTTGCAGTTTTAGGCTAAGAGAAATATTTCTTCTAAGCAATTCTCAGAGTCCTTGTTTCCTAGGTAAAATGATGGCCGTGTTTAATTCAATCCGACCGCTTCTTAAAGGCACAGGTACTAATGTGGAGCATCGAAAAACCAAAAAGACATTATTTCCGACAATTCAATGAAAAAGCAAGCTCCCCAAATTACGTATATCTCCCCGCAGTATTAAAACAAAATAATAAAAAAAAGAGACAAAGTCAAATTGTTTTGGAAATGTAATTTTTTGGGGCACCAACTACAGATCTATCGAGTAGGAGAGCAAGGGGATATGCAACTGAATTTGCATTCAGGCAAAAATCATTTTTCCGGGAAGGCTCACAAAAATCACTTAAGATAGAGAGGGTGGTCACCATTTAAAAATAATTCTAGACTTCATGACAAGTTTTTAGTCACAGATACTCCTCGGAAAACACTTCTTTTGTGGTAAATTCAGCACAACTTTTCGGGAGCCACAACGATGACGGAGAAAATTGATCCAAAGTGACATCTCTAAATTTCATACAAGATACTCAGAACCATTAAGGATGCCACGAGTGTGTCCTGCAGAAGACAGTAGCAAGAAGCAGAACGGTTTTGAAAACATGATTCGCAGAAAATACCCTTTCCTGCACCCTACCCTCCCCAGCTCTCATTTGAAATACATTTAACTCGGGATAAATGCGAGGGCTGAAAATGCCCGTGGGACTTCTCTTACGAAAACCAGAATTAGACTACGAGTGATAAAACACTGGGAAAACTACTGTCTGAGCGCCCTTTCAGGAAAGGCGGGAAAGAATTTCTCACACCTTAAGAAAACAAGACCCTCGCGTTCTTTTTTCAAAATAATAAAAAAAAAAAAAAGGCAAGCAAAAAAAAAAAAAAGCGTTTGTAAAGGAAAACTATGGCTATTCGGAGAATAAACCGGTAAATTGACGAAATGTAACGTTCCTGTACAAAGTTACCGCAACACAGCAGAAGGCATTTACAATACACTTAAATTCACTGATCATGATCACAGAATATTGTAAAGGTCCACCCCTTTACGAAGTCAAGCAATTTGTACGAATGCTTTTAGGCTACACGGTCAACCAGATTAAAAAAACTGGACATCTTCAGTAAAGGAAAGGTCATTATTATAAAATTTTAAAAACCAGTAAAGTAATCAGGAAAAATGCGTAGGAAGCAATTTTTATCCTGAATAAAAATTTGTCCTAGCACGGTCACCTCAACTGGACCTGATCACACTGTACAGCTTCGCTACAGTCATGAGCACTGAAACTTGGTTAATACATTGTTTGGTACTCACCCGAGCTGCAAGATCTTGCTCACTGAAAAGTCACCCGAAAAACAAGGGGAATCATCACTTTCAACGCATGACTGGGAATTCACAGCTCTCTTTAGTGGCCGTGTGGTGGCTCTTAAAAGAGCCTTTGGGTTTTCGATGGTCTGAAAGATCCGTTAGCTCAAGTTCACGCGCGCTCGCCGCGGATGCGCCGGGCGAGCTGGATGTCCTTGGGCATGATGGTGACGCGCTTGGCGTGGATGGCGCACAGGTTGGTGTCCTCGAAGAGCCCCACCAGGTAGGCCTCGCTGGCCTCCTGCAGCGCCATGACGGCCGAGCTCTGGAAGCGCAGGTCGGTCTTGAAGTCCTGCGCGATCTCGCGCACCAGGCGCTGGAACGGCAGCTTGCGGATCAGCAGCTCCGTCGACTTCTGGTAGCGCCGGATCTCGCGCAGCGCCACCGTGCCGGGCCGGTAGCGGTGCGGCTTCTTCACGCCGCCCGTGGCCGGCGCGCTCTTGCGGGCAGCCTTGGTGGCCAGCTGCTTGCGGGGCGCCTTCCCGCCCGTCGACTTACGCGCCGTCTGCTTCGTGCGCGCCATCGCTCCGCAGAAAAGCCCCGACCACCGACTAAAGACCACTTGTGCAGACGGCAGTGGCGGGGGCCGCTACTTATAGCCGTCACCGCCCTGTGATTGGCCAGTGGGAAGACCTGGCTGCCATTGGACGAGAGGAGGGATTTGAAAAGCCCGCGCTGAGGAGGATGAAGGACGGGGAACGGGAGGGCGAGAGGGAGGGTCTGTCGCCCGCCCGCCGCTTCCCTGCTCCGCAGTTCCCTCCCCCGATGGAAGCGGCCGCGCTCCCTCTTCTCGTATCCCCGAGCTGCGTCCAGCGGAGCGGGGCCGGCGGCGGACTTGCGCTCTGTCACAGCCGTAACCTGGCAGCGGACGTGTTTACCCCGCAGCTAACGCTTTTATCACGTCCTCTGCTCGGGAAAACCACAATTTAAGTCCCCCTCTTTCTTAAAAAGAGCCTTCCCTGCGCATCCTGTGCAACCTCTGTGTGATAAAGCTCACCCTCTCCTTTTTTTTTGTCCCTTATTTTAACTTGTAATTTCCTACGATGTTGTCACTTTGGAAACTCCTAATTCTGCCGTGCTTAATGTCCATTAGAGACCAAAAAAAAAAAAAGTACACCACTTCCTTATGAAATCTCTAAAACTAAGGAAATTATACTGTTCTCTATACCATTACACTTCTACTGTGCTTGGTGTTACAGATTTTAATAAACATTGCCTTCCAAATATCACAGAGACTAATCCCTACAGAATTTCCTGAGTAAACAAGCCGCTTTGGCTTGCAGCCAAGTCACTTGAGAATGACATCTAATATTTAAAGGGGACGATATTTTTATTGAGGGAAAAAAGTATAAACTGCATTGAAACAACACAGTAATTCTAAATAAGTATAACAGATAATTACTCTAAAACGAGGAAGGAAAACTTTATTAGCTTTAAAACTCGATTAGGCGCTTAACATTCTTTTTATAGACCTGCTGGACGACAGGCTGTCAGAATAGGACACAGTAAGACGACCCAAATCTTTCCCGATGCTTAAACAGGATAAACATTTTTCCCTCTCTATTTTTTTAAACACCATGTCCTGACGTGGGAACTAATACAGTACCAAACACAAATACCACTCACCGAAAGTAATCAGTGCGACAGACTCTTTTACTGAATATATGGGTGGCTCTTAAAAGAGCCTTTGGGGTGAAAGTGACGGTCCGAGACGCCCTACTTGGAGCTGGTGTACTTGGTGACAGCCTTGGTGCCCTCGGAGACGGCGTGCTTGGCCAGCTCGCCGGGCAGCAGGAGCCGCACGGCCGTCTGGATCTCCCGCGAGGTGATGGTGGAGCGCTTGTTGTAGTGCGCCAGGCGCGAGGCCTCGCCGGCGATGCGCTCGAAGATGTCGTTGACGAAGGAGTTCATGATGCCCATGGCCTTGGAGGAGATGCCCGTGTCGGGGTGCACCTGCTTCAGCACCTTGTACACGTAGATCGAGTAGCTCTCCTTCCTAGTCTTTCTACGCTTCTTGTCACCTTTCTTTTGGGTCTTGGTGACGGCTTTCTTGGAGCCCTTCTTAGGAGCAGGAGCGGATTTAGCTGGCTCCGGCATTCTACCGGTCTGTCACTACCTGTGTACCGCAGGAACGACGTAAATACAAAGGCGGCGACCCCCATATTTATAGGGACGGTATGCAAATGAGATGACTCAACAGTGTTCTTGCCTATTGGACAATCCGAGTCCGTGATGTCAAACCATCTGGCTTCTTCAATTGGTCGCTGTTTAATCTGCATTTCCATTGGTTAACTTTCCAATCCCAGCCTCCGCCAATCAGAAGTCCCACTGAGCCCCAGAAGGAAGGGATAAAAAGGCAGAGTAGGCGCTTTTGCCGCACTTACTCTTTTTCTTGTGCTTCTCAACCGCATTGAGTGGGGTTTTATTTTTTTTTGGATTTCTTTGTTGTTTTGTTTTTTTCACTTTTTATTCTGAGACATGTCCGGGCGCGGGAAGCAGGGCGGGAAGGCGCGGGCCAAGGCCAAGTCACGCTCGTCGCGGGCCGGGCTGCAGTTCCCCGTGGGNCAAGTAAAACTCTTTCAGACAAACAACCCAAAGGCTCTTTTCAGAGCCACCCACATCTTTCTAGAAAGAGCAGGAACGCTTAACCCTATAAATATGTGCTATTTGGTATATGTGAAAACCTCAGATGTTGAAGGGGGCTTTCTAACCTATAAAATTTCTACGTACTTTCAGCTTTTAATAATTTCTGTCGTTCCCCGCATTTTTCCTTAAGACATCAATGTACAAGTGTAAACGTGCCTCAGTTTCCCTTTTTGTGGAAAAAAAAATTAGCGTTTGCAATTGATGGAAGTTGGTCACAGCAGCATGGTTTAAGAGAGGTGAACTCGGCAGGGGTGTGTTCGCGGCGTCCCTCCCTGTGGGTTCAGTGTGGGAAGCACTGCTGATCTCAGTTGAGGTTGGATGGGGCGGTGACGGGGCCACCGCCGGCCAATGCGACTGGAGCGCGCGGTTTTCAAACCGGAGAGGGACTGGGCCCCTTCTCCCCCCGTTGAGCCGCTGCTGTCCCTGTGTTTGGGGTGGAAGAGGGGTCCGAGTGCCTTGTGCGTAGTGTTTGGTGTGGCTTTCTGCTTACTGAGGGTTTGGTTTTGGTGTGTGGTGGGTTTTGTTTTTTTTTTGTTTGTTTGTTTACAATACAGTGCTTTGAGGCGTTAGTGAGAGAATTGTAAGTACTTCCCTGGGATGCCGTCCAAGAGAGTTTCCATGGGGCAGCGTGAGGCATTTTGTCCAAGTGATGGGTGATGGCGGTGGCTATTGTAAGGGTGTTAAAGCAAAATATGTTCGAGTGCGAGTTCATATAGAATCACTACAGAAAGTCACACACGGGCAGGGGGTCATCATGTACCAGTCTAGGCTTGAACTGATGCTTCGGCTCTTTCTCTTTCATCCTGTCAAGTGTGGGCGGTATTTAAAAGTGCTCTTGGCGTTTTTCTGCCAAAGCTTCCTTTAGTTTCACGTCACGGTCTCCTATGTACTGCCGCCTTCTGCTTGGCCGAGATCTTCAGTACCCCGTTTTTGTGTCCGGTATCGTTAGTCCCCTTTCCGGGGCCTTTGTCCTGCTTGGCTCCGGGGGAGTCTTGCGCTCCACGGAGTAGGACACGGACACAGCCTTGATGACGAGGGGGTCGTGGGCTTTGAATCCGCTCGGCTCCTGGATCCCGGGATGTCAGGGGCCTATAAATCAAGACAGTAGGCGAGAGATCGGTATTTACAGGGAGGAGCCTGTCCGCCATTGGTGTCTCAGGGAGTCCGCCGTGCTGGGAGACAGCGACAGCTCCTCTCCCCTCTGTTTCTTCTGACCAGGTTTAATTTTTTCTTTTTCTTTTTTTTTTTTTTTTGCTTGTC
>WEIV01013384.1:0-10397 GCA_013390005.1 Calyptomena viridis | reverse complement strand
TGTTAGGCAGATGTAGATGAAAGAGGTTTTTATTTCTTTTTCATTCAGTAATGTTTTATCCGGAAGAAAAAAACTGCCCGAAGGGGAAGCAGGAATGCAACGCCGAGAGCTGGGAGCCTCCGAATGAGTCTGCCCGAGAGCTGGGGAGGGTATTTTCTTTGCTCTTTAATGCTGCCCTTGAGAACTAAGGTGAGGAAAACTCTGCAGACATTTTGTTTGTTTTGTTGTTGGTGGTTTTTATGTGGTGTGGGTTTTCTTTTTTAGTGTAATGCCTCCGGAGGTACAGGAGTGAATCATTGTATTAATGGAAAATGTTTTTCTACGGAGCGAGNCGGGGAGAGAGACAGCGCCTCTCCCCTCTGTTCCTTTTCTCCCGGTTTTTTTTTTTTTTTTTTTTTTTTTTTTGCTTATCTTCATTGTAAAGAACACCGCATTCCCTCCTTTGTTAGGCAGATGTAGATGAAAGAGGTTTTTATTTCTTTTTCATTCAGTAATGTTTTATCCGGAAGAAAAAAACTGCCCGAAGGGGAAGCAGGAATGCAACGCCGAGAGCTGGGAGCCTCCGAATGAGTCTGCCCGAGAGCTGGGGAGGGTATTTTCTTTGCTCTTTAATGCTGCCCTTGAGAACTAAGGTGAGGAAAACTCTGCAGACATTTTGTTTGTTTTGTTGTTGTTGGTTTTTATGTTTTTGTTTATTTTTTTTTTTTTTTTAGTGTAATGCCTCCGGAGGTACAGGAGTGAATCATTGTATTAATGGAAAATGTTTTTCTACGGAGCGAGATAACGCGGGAGGTGCCGGGCTGAAGTCTTGCTTGGAAACAAGATGAGAATCTCAGGACTTCTGTTAAACGGTAGATGGTTCTTTGCCTTGTTTGTTGGCTTTGTTTTTGTATGTGTCGTGTTTTTTCTTTATTGGTTTATATTTTCTTTTTCTTTCCCGAAATAGCCAGAGGACTTACTTTTTCCTCTTTTTTTATCATCTCTGTCTTGTTGAAAGAAATTGCGTTAGGTATTAATGACCTACCATTCGGAGCTGGACTTTGAAACAATGTTAACTGAGGGATTTTATTAGTAAACATGCTGAAATTTGAGTCTGAATCCATGTTTAAAACAGTTAAGGATTTTTTTATTTCTTTGTTTAATAACCTCAAATTTTCTGTATTTAGTATGTATGGCAAAATAACTTTTTATTGGTGTACATTTAATATGGGAGGAAGAGATTACATGGGTCTAAAGCAGAGAATTGATTTGTACAACATTTCCATTGGACTATTTGAAAATCCTGAAACAGAGGCCTCTCAAGTTTCATTTTTGACCTTGAAGACAGTACGAGGCAGAAGCATTTCTTTTCAAGAATAATGCTCGTACTTCCTTCTCAGGCACTTCAGTACATCTGTTCTTCTTGTCTTGGAAATTGGAAAAGAAGTGGTTGTTTTGTTTTGGTTTTTTTTTTGGTTGTTGTTGTTTTTGTTTGTTTGTTTTGTTTCTTGGGTGTGTTTTTTTTCCCCCCACTGACGTTTGAAAAATCATTTGAAAACACAAGTATTCTATCAGTTTTCAAATTGGATATGGGTAGATTGAAATCTAGTCCAAAGTGTTTTGTTTTTCTATTATGTTTCTCACTGGAAGCTGGTTAAACTCAGTATTGTAACTTGTGAAGTTCACCATTTCCTTCTCTTTTTAGCCATATTTCCCCCTTGAGATGGTGCATATGAGCTCAGTTTCCTTATGTAAGAATTTATAAATAATGTTCTGTTCTTTATGCCACCAACAGGATTTTCATGATAGGTTTAAGTATGTTTTTATTAGTAGAGGAAAACTGATGAGTTCTGTATACTCAATCCTCTTTTTTTTTCCAGCTAAATTATGCCTGGAACGTTTTCCTACAATTACTGCAGGTCTGTATTTCTCCTGACCAGTCATTCATATTTAATGTAGAAAGGCAATCTGTTCTTTTACCTTAGGTAACTAGGCTTGTTAGAAATTAATACATTCTCTGTCTGCATATCGCAGTGAAATAAAATATTTGCATATACTGAAATAAAAAGAGAAATTTATTATATTACTTATTTACTTATGTGACAGATGAGAGTTAAAAGTGTTTTCTTGAAAAGCACAATATTTTATTTCATTGCAGATGTGGAATTTCCCTTCCCAAATTTCATTTCAACTATTCAGTCAAACTGAATTCTCAAAAAGGATGAAGACTTTAGGTTTAACAACAGGGCATGACAGATGCTGGTGGTCATGAAATAAATGTTTAGTGTCATACATGACCCTAATTTACTTTTGAACTTTAAGTCCATAGAAAATATATCCTTATGCTTCATAGTGCCAGCTGTAGCACAGGTAGTGCAATCTCTCAGATTGCTTTCTCCAAAGAATGTTATGCAACTTGTAGTTACTTAATAGCTCTCTGTTTTTCCATAGAGTGCTAAAAGATAATATGCATGACAATGTTAACAAGAAGGAATAAAAAATCAACTATGCTCAGTTGCAGAAACATTCCCAAGTATGCTGAGAAACTGGTTTAAAAAAGTATTACAAGAACATTCACTTTTAGGCTTTGTCATAGTAGCAATAGAATGTGAAAAAACCTCCTTAGATTTCCTTTTCCTTCAAAAAGTCTTATTCACGTTGTTTTAGTTTTGTTAAAATGGTTTTGGGTTTTTGTTTGTTTGTTTATTTTTCAAAAGGACTACCTATCCTTAGTTTTCCTCTAGTGGCCCAATTGAGGACAAGACAGAAACTACCAAGCTCCCTTGGTAGTAAGCAGTCTTCCAAAGTCTTGGAGGAGGATGTGATTTTAATTTTTTTTCTCATGAGAATTTGTTTTAGGCTAGCAAATATATCAGTAATGTAGGCAAGCTAGAATATTTACTCAGGCCAACAAAAGTGAATGGAATTAATTGCCTGGTACCAATGCTATCCCCGTGATTCTGTAGGCTCCTCCTTGTAAAATTTGTTTGAACATGTACATGACATAGGCTAAGCAAAAGTTAAACTTTTATAGGTCTTTTATTAAACTACTCACAACTTCCTTCACTCAAGTTTGCAGTTTCTTCAACCTTACATAGCATACCAAAATACAATGAAGTAGGAGTATCCTAAAAATCTGGTGTGTTATAGAAACCATTTGAATAATACCATTAGTAATTTACTTTTTGTAAACACTTGAAAACAGATCTGCTATGAATCTGCTATGAACAGATCTGCTATAAATGAACCTTTTTGAAAACAAGTTATTGTGTATTTTTCTCAAATACATAGTACAGGATTGATTTAGACTTTGGTAAACACGAGAGGAATTCACTTGTCTCCATTCACACCATTTTGGAGGCATTGATGCTGACATTCAGGAAGTTTGTTTGAAAATCTGGAAGCCAATTGCACAACAGCTATAGAAATGCAGCAGAAAACTGTGTTTGTTTGCAGGTCACAACAAATGCTCTGCACGTATCTAATATGAACAAACACCAGATTGCCGTAAAGTGTAGCTAAGTCCTCTGTGTCCTCTCCTGCGTCTTCTGAGATCCTTATCATTACTGCGGCACAGCCGAGTAAAGGGGAGGACTGATCTGTTTGGGGCATTTCCCCCAAGACCCTGAACCAGTTCAGCTCGGGTGCCCGGTGGGGAAGGGAGGGGGGGCCCAGGCACCACCCACCTGGGCTGCAGCAATTTCTGACCAATCCTGCCCAGAGAGCAGCTTCCCTCCCTCTTCCACCTCCTCCTCCCTCCCTTCCTCTCCATCTTCCTCTGGTTACCTTCTCTTCCCATCACTTCCCACCTTCACCTCCTCCCTCTCTCTCTCTGCCCTCCTGCCCCATCCGTTCCTAAGTCATTTCCATTTCGTTAAGATGAATCTCCTGGATGGCACCACAACTCTGGCTGTTGTTAAATTTTGAATAATTCCAGTGTGTCTCCCATCAACTCTTAGTTTGCATTTTTTGACTGCCATTTATTTATAGTGTGGCTGCTGCCACACTGCCCAGGGTAAGGGGGAAAAAACCTCAACCAAAAAAACCAGCCAACCAGACAAAAGCCAAAAATACCCACCACAAAACCAAAACAACCTAAGGAGCAGTTGGGATGTTCCAGCTTGCTCTGTTAGAAAATGTTATTTTGATTCTGCAGCTTCACAGCTGAGAGTGCAATGGACCATCCTACATGATAAAATACTTTACGGAGCCCATTTTCATTAAATCCTTCCCCTGTCCAACATGTCCTAGAAAACGGAAACAACCCTGGTATACTAAGTAGGCTGATGCAAACAAACCTTTTTGTCCTCTCCAGGAGGCATCTCTATGTATCATATCTTTGAGAATTTGATTGTTTCAGGTCTCTGCACTTTGCATGTAAATGATGTTGCTCTTCATGTGTAGGGAGGGATTTCAAACAGAAACCAAGGCCTCTTTCTTAAGATGCTGCAGCTTTTTACTGTCATGGAATACCTCTATTGCCTTCGCAGCTAGTTTCTGAGAGAACCATGAAAATACCAGCCCAAACCAGGATGCTTAGCAACTTTGAAGCCCTGAAAAATAAAAAAAAGGTTAAGCACTTGAATAGGAGGGGGTTTTTAGGAGTTGTTTTGCTGTTGTTTGGTTGGTTGATTTGTTTTGTTTGGGGGGGGCAGAGGAGAGACATTTTTTTTGTTTAGGGTTGGTGCTTTTTTGGGGGTATTTCTTTGTGGTTTTTTTTTTTTTTTATCTTATAGAAAAAACAAAGCTGATCCTCAGGACATGCATATAATTAAATGGATCAGTTTGCAAACTGTTTACCACTGGTATTAGGAACTGCTTGTGCAAGCAGCTGTGTAGTCCAGAATTGAGTTCTGTCAAGGACATAGATGGCAACAATCTCATCTTTCCACAGATTATCTGTTCTCTTTGATTTGGAAGAAGCCTATAAAGAAAAGGAGTCCATTTACTTAAATAAGCTGTCTATGAAAATTAGACAGCATTTCTTGTTTCAGTAACCTTTTGGTTGATAACTAATTTTATAATTAGACCAGACCCCACTGAATTTGACAGATTTAACCACTGACCTTATAAATAGTAAAAACAAGCAAGAACATCTTTACCCAGTAGCAGTCTCTGTTTTGAAAGTGTCCTAGTATTCTTAGTAGAGAAGCCATTTTAAATCATCTTTTATGACTTGTCTCAGAACTTTCTTTACCACTCACAATACTTTATTTATAGGCCAGAAATGTGCACACTACTCAAGGTGCAACTATTTCACACAATGCTACATAGTACAAAAGTACAATATCCTGTTTTACTCTCTGTTCCTCTCCCGATGATTCTTGACATTCAAGTTATTTTCATTGCAGTGCTTCTGAGCATTGAACATCTTTGTTTTAGTTATTTATTTGTTGTTTTCAGTCGTTGGAAAAAATTATTAGAATCAAACCAGAGGGTGCAGTAAAAGTAGAAGATAGTGGTGAGACAGTTCTGATGACTGAATTAAGGATCAGGTACAGGAGGAAGACAGGCACCAAAATTGAAAACTATGGCTAAAATAAGTGAATAAATGAGAAATGAAATTTATTGCCATTTAATGGAATCCAAAACGTCTAAAAATGGAGGGCCCAAGATGTTCATGCTGTAAAGATCATGGCAAGTTCACTGTTGTGTGTGAGGAAAATGAAGACTTTTTTGCTCCTCACCAAAAGTATGGTCAGATTTGCCATTATCCATTATGATCCAGAATCCAAGTCCACATGTCTTTATAGGCATTAAATTTCCCTTTAGTTGCTAATCTTGTGTGTGTGCAGACTGCTAACTGCTGAAGTACCTTGTAGCCACAAGAAGTTCATAGTGGCAGCAGCATTGAATCAATATTTAATTACTATACATGCAAAAATAAAAAATAGATGAAAAAAATATTACCTTGTGACTTTGTAACTTTCTTTCTCCTATGTGTTTTTGTTTTAGGTTTGTTTTTTTGTTTTGCTTTCAGCCCAAGTTGTCCTTTGTCCATCTCTGTGAATTTGGGGATAACCAGCAAGAGTTACTGAGGGTTTCTGCATAAGCACATCGATGCATGAGAAGGTAACGCTTTTAAGCATCAGTAGTTAAAAAGTACATATATGATTTTAATGTGGTTTTTAAAGCTTTGTCAAAGATGGACCCCACTGTGACTGGATAGGAGCTACCATGGTCCATGCTGACTTCCAGCCTCTACCTGGAGGAGTGCAACTAAAAGTGTACTGGCTCTGGCCTTCAGCACACAGTTGCAAGTAGAGCCTGTTATCTTAGCCCTGGGGCAGATCCATGGGGAGCAGGCAGTCCAGGTGAATGACAATGAGGTTTGGTCAGCTCAGTCCTAGTTTTCAGTCTGGCAGTAATTTAGGGGCGTGTTGAGGTGTAAAATATGTGATTCTCCTTTAAAATATGTGATTATCCATTTTGAGGATAACCACCAGCCATGCTGATGGCCCTGTCTTCAGCATCCTGGAAGGTGGCCTGTGCAGAGATTGACAGCTTGGAGTCTCCATGTGAGTAGGGTGCACAGCACCTTCATTTTGCATGTGCTGCAATTAACAAACTTGTGATGCAACTTGCAAAAATAGCTTTTTTCCTCCATGGAATTAGACAAATTCTGAAATATTTAATCAAGCTGAGTTTCACTCTGGACAAAAATCCATCTCTGTTTTAAGATGGACTTTTACATTTCATGTGATAATGCTCTGGGAACACTTCTGTTTCCCTAGGAAGGTGATGCAAAAGAAGATGATTCCTTTCTTTCCCAAATGGCTCATCTAAATGAAGTAGCACATTTATCACAAGTTTTTGCTTTGGAGATGAAGCAAATCTGCATCTCCAATTTTCAATATTTCTATCATGATACTTTTACCTGGTTTAAAAAAAACATACCACAGAGAATTTCTAAATTAATATTAATTCTCCAAAGGACCTGAAACTACACGTGCTGTCAGATCCACTGACAGATCAGTAACTCCTTCAGCTTGGCTAACAACTAAACAGGTTGCCTGAAAACTCCAAGTAGACCATTAAAGAGAAAACAAATTTTGAAACTCACATTATTTCAACAGCTTCTTCAAAGGGATGGTTGTCTCTTGGGAAGGACAGAAGTATTAGAAGGAATGTCAGGATGACAGATTGAAAGCTGATGTGGGAATAGGAGTGCTAAAATCTGCTGGCACTCTTACGGTGGGTAAAAGAGTCGAGTCATTCTCTCACTCATTCCTGCCATCACTCAACCTGTTCCCTCACTAAAACATTCCCTGACCACTTTCCCACATCACAGGAGATAGCCCAGGGTTCTTCCAGCTCTTGCTGCCTGATCAGGGAAGCTTTTTGTCCTTCTCATACTACCTTGATTAATAGGAAGAGCTCACTGTAAAAAAAAAATAAATTAATTTGTAGTCCATATATACTCACTTGCTCATTCTGAGTAACAAATTAGTCCATTTAGATGAACACCAAGAGTGAAGGATGAACTAGGCCATCAAATACGAAAGTGGCTATAAAATAAAAGATGTCACATTAGGAAATGAAGTGTTACACCAGAATTCAGTGAATTCAGATTGCTTAGAACTTCTCTTTTCTTTTCCATAACATTGAAAGATTTGAGTTCCTGTAAATGGATTGTTTGCCACTCCTTTTGGTTTAATTTTGTCTATTTTCAGGAATGTCCTAATATTTCAATAATATACATATTGCTACCTTATACTTACAGCTGCCAGTGAAAAGTTTAGAAAGATACTATGCAGATACACACAATGCTAAAATAGAAACAAGAAAATTAAACTGTCTAGTGTGGAAAAGGTAAATTTGGGTAAGCATTACTTAACTTGAACAGGCATGAAATACAGAATATTTCCTCAAATAACCCAAGCACAATGTAATGCACCAATCTAGTCTATATACCTGTACATTGTTGTCATATCTACAAGGATTCTGTGCAATATTGGTCATAATAAAAAATTGTTCTTTAAATAATCTGTGGGTTTTATTCATTTGAAGCTAAACTATTGCTTAGGTTAGTAATAAATTACATGATTGCTGTTTCAGTTCTTCGCCTGAGTTGCTACTCTTAAGAAGTAATGGACCCTGGATAAGGATAACAAGTTGATTATTTAATAAAGTGTAATGTAGAGGGGATCAAGAAAATATGATGTAAAAATAAGCAAAGGTTAAATTTCGCAGAAAAATATTAACTGCACAAAGAGATCTAGGTAACTAAAAAGCATCAAGAAATAGATACTAAAAGAGATTGGCACTCTTCCAAAAAGTTACAATCAAGAGTGGGCATGGGAAGTGAACAGGGCAGCTTGCAAGGCAAAATATCTATCCTTACTAATCCTCATAAAGAAAATAAAATTGTTTTAACTGGATATTCTACAAGAATATTAACACCAATTAGGTGAAATGGAAGCAAAGCTATAGAAAAGATGTGAGAAAAAACTTGATTAAAACCAAATGTGTCAGATGAGAAGGAAAAAATAATTCTTACCACAGTCCTGAAGAGATCAATACAGTTCATTTGAATATAGGTAAATAGAGGGAAAACAACACTCACCACTCCCAAGGAAAAGGTGTATGGTATCAAATACTGAGAGATGTAATAGGCAGGAGAAAATATGTTTTATAATTATGCAGATGCTTTACTGAATTCTTTATTGTGTTCTATCCATGCTGTAATGCATAAATGAGGTGTCAAAGTGGGGGCAGACTGCATTTAAATCTCTTTTTTTTCTTCTCAAAGGGTAAGCACACTGGTAAATACTGTGCAAAGACTGATTCTAAATGTGCTGGTTTGCACATTTAAGTTAACTTTCTTCACAGGGGCTAGTATGAGGCTGTGCTTTGGACTTGTGCTGAAACACAGGGTTGATAACATAGAGATGCTTTTGTTATTGCTGAGCGGTGCTTACACAGAGTCAAGGTGTTTCTGCGTCTCATACAACCATGCTGTCAGACAAGATGGGGCTGTATGGGAGGCTGGGAGGAGACACAGCCAGGACAGGTGACTCAAACTGACCAAAGGGATATTCCAGACCGTAGGACATCATGCCCAGTGTATAAAGTGGGGGGAAGAAGAAGGAAGGGGAGGATATTTGCATTGGTGGTATTTGTCTTCCCAAGTAACTGTTACATGTAACAGGGCTCTGTTCTCTTGGAGATGCCTGACCATGAGCGAGCAGGGAATTAATTCTTTGTTTTGCTTCGCTTGTGTACACAGGCATGTGTTTCCCTATTAAACTGTCTTTATATCAACCCATGAGTTTTCTGGCTTTTACCATTCCAGTTCTCTCCCTGATCCTGCTGGTGGGGCAATGAGTGAGTGGCTACACAGGGCTTGGTTGCTGTCAGGGATTAAAGCATAACATTAAGATAAACTGGGGGGAGGGCTTCATCTATCCTAATAGCATATTAATGTTGATATGCAAAGATAACTATGTGTTTGCTGTATCTGTAGAACTAAATCATATGATATTAAAAGATATAAACTGATATAAACACTACAAATCTGGCTATCTATGTGTGAAAGTATTTATCGAAATGGTGGTCAAGCATAACCTGAGTTAAATAATATATATACCAAAAGGCTACAGATTAAAAAATAAATCCCAAAGTTCCTTTCCCATCCATCTCTCCCAGGTCCCCACCAACGGGAAAGAGAACTTTCAAAGAAGAGTGATGAAAAAGGACAAACAACAACAAAGTGATGCTGAAATGGAAAAGTATGTGAAATTACTAAGCAAAACCATTTACATTCAAGAAGCATTATATAGCAATGAGCATCCATTGGAAATAGGGAAAAGGTGGGGAGGATCAAACAAAATAAGAAATACCTGACTAACAAAAGGAAATAAAACTTGTGCATTGCACACAGGTATAATTAACCAGGGAAAAACTCCTGCTGAAAAGATCGTAAGTAGTCACTATGGAATAGCACTTATTTGATGATCTTTCAAGAACAAACTAAAAATACCTTAATATTATAAGTAAATACCTCAAGTATATATTCATGGTAAGTCAGACAGAAAAAGTAAAACTATGCACATGTAAGGTTTGGAGGCTTTCAGGAGTCATTGCAGCAGAATGGACTCACAGAGCCAACAGGCACCCCAGCAAAAACCATCATCTCTACAAGATGTAATATTATGTGAAAAAAGTAGTATTATGTGAAGAAATAAACGGCAAAAGTAATACTTTATTAAGTTTCAATAAAGAGTAAGACCATGAAAATGATCAAATACATGCCTCGTCTTTAAAAACACACGAAGAAATGTAGATTTTTTTCATGGGTATATCAGCAACAGACATAAATCAACCCCTTCTTCAGCATCTCAGTCACAACAAAGCCGCGAAATCATTAAATCAGAGATGCGGGGCAGGCAAAGGACATCATCCTTCAGCAAAAAAAA